>JAANYP010001252.1:220000-820000 GCA_020465985.1 Centrapalus pauciflorus
AGTCGAAAGTTCACAGCTATTAGATGTCATTTTCCCTTTTTTTAATACAAACTTAGGTGTCGTTTGGATTGCATGATTTTAAAATGATGGATTCTAAAATGATAGGATTTTAAAATTATTAGGGGGGTGAGTGCATTGTGAAATGAGGAGAAGTGTGGAATGTGAAATCCTAAATGAAGCTAAATCCTTTCATTTTAGTTTTTATCCAAACATGACATAGAAGGATTTCTAAATCCAAATCCTAAATAAGTTGTTAAAATCCTACAAACCATACGCCATCTTAGTGTATAAAAATGTACCTAATTTTCTTTTAGAATTAACGTAATCATTGAGTCAGAGAGATTTATAAAGTCATACTATGTGTAACTGTCAATTTCATGTATTATTGTGTGTGTCCTTCGTATTCAGTGAATTCAATTATCCAATCCATTCTTAATTTCATAAATTGACACATCAAATTAATGATTTAAAATATTTAAATAATAAAAAGATTACATATGAACATAATTACTTTTAAATATTTATGAATATCATAATATCATATTAAATTCACATACGAAGTTTAGTTTGTAAAATAAAATGTATAAATTTATAAATATGATAATATTAATGGATTTGTAACTATAATAATATTTGCGTAAATTTCATAATGATTCTCCCTTCTTACGGAATACAAAGGTTGTTATATCAACACGGCCTTATACATACGTGTGTGACACTCATAGGCGGAGGATAGGGCCGGGTAGCCCGTGCAACGAGTCACTTCCTCAATAACCTCATTTCGTAGTGTAAATTTTTTCAAAATTTTATATGTGCAACCGGTAAAAATTTAATTGTGCAACATAGGTTATTAAAAAAAACTTATCTGTGCAAATTTTATACCTCAAATGAAACAAAAAAAATTAAAAGTTGAATGCCTTAATAACTAAGAAGTAATAAAAATAAAATAAGAATAAAACTCGATAATTTAAACCAAAATTCAATGATATCTTTAGTCGGAATTTAAGTCCAACTTCTTCCAATTATTGGCCCGGTTGTCTTTAGTTGAACAATTGCATTAGTTGAGTTTACTCTTTAATTGAAAGTTAATCTTGACAGTTCATGTCTAATGTCTTTATTTAATTAGTTTACTCTTTAATTGAATTATTGAAATTTAAGACTTGAAAATTTTTATTTAGTTAGTTAGTTTACTTTTTACTTTCTAATCTTTATTTGTTGATTGTTAATTGTAGGTTTTATAATATTTATTGATAGATAATTTTTTCAAAAGAAAGTTATCGAAAAGTGGTAGTCACAACGGCCAATTGAAGATGTAAATTGTTAACTTATACTTATTAACAAATTGCATTTTTATTCAATATATGTTAGTTTATTTGTTATTTAAGATTAGATGTTTTGTTTTAGATTACAAATATTCATTTGTTGGCCCGACCGGATCAAGATAATCACTTGGATCTTTGAAATGTGAACGCAATAAAGATTTGTGCAACGGGTCCTTTCGGTGGCTGGGTCCGCCACTGGTGACACTAGTGGTAAATAAAAATTGACGATTATATTTATACGCTTCCATCCATCGGTAGTTTGGTACCCTTGAATGATTGATTATACACTAGTAGCAATGTTAGGCAAAATATTTGACTATATGTTACTTTTAAACCATTAAAAATGATAACCACGAAAAGAGATTGATACAAGCCATCAACTATATATCATGAAACACGAGAGACGTTTGCTTTTTGATGAGTCATAATTTGACTGTATCGATCACTATTCGTCTTTTGAAAACTCAACGCGACAACACAAATAAGCTGACAGATAATAATGATCAAAAACAGATGTTAAAAAAAAAAAAAAAAAATAGAAATTGATTGGGAAAAAGAAAGTGGAATATGTGACAAAAGCATTTGTCGATCAATGTAGTGGGTGGGTTTGGAATTGGGGGTTCAGTCTTTCTTCACATGTGGTGTTAAAAGACATTTGCTCCTACCCACTAAACTTCAATCAATTTTGACTATTCTTTTCTTGAAGTCAACGAGAATATCATGATCCCATGTTTTGTCGCCTTTATACACCAAGTTGTCACGTGAATAATTATAAAGTTTATGTCAAATGGGGAAAAAATTAATACTTGGAGGGTTGTTAGTGAACTTATTTTATGAGAATGAATATTTTAGTTTATGGTCCTTATGGAATCCCAACTCATACTAAATTCCCCCCATTGAATTTAGTGCCAATCTTGCTGTCAAGACCAATATTTATGATAGAAAATCTAGGCAGGCACTCAGGGACCACTAAAAATACACTATTTGCCTTTTTGTTACATTCTAAAGTTGACTTTCAATTTAATTATTTGTGTAAAACCACATCATTGTTTTCTCAATATATAAGGGACTAAGATTGGTTATATTTTATTATTTTTAATAATAGCTATTTTTTTTTTGAACGGCTGTGGTGGTTATTGCCGAGACCCAAGTGTCGACAGATCTCGGTTCGATTCCCATCACAATCTACTAGTTAGATTAAAATCTTCATAGTTAGATTAGTTCACCTGAAGGGAAAAACCCCAAAATCCGCCTCTAGTTAGGATCGAACCCGGGTAACAACACTCCCCAAGTCCCTTATAGAAACTTGGTGGCCCTGATGGTTTTTAATAATAGCTATTAACAATTATATTGAGTATGTTAATATCTATTTGTATATTTTAAATTTCTTGTACCTTATCTATTATCAAATTCATTAAAAAAACCATTTTGTAAGAAAGTTTATGATGATACAATAATACGAGTATGTTAATATAAAACGTCTTGCGAGAAAGTTTATGACGTCGGATAGAATTATATGTGAAGGTAAGTTAATACAAGTTAGACTGTTGTTTAGTTAATTACTAATCGAATATTCGAATCTTTGTGGTTTTTAGGGTCTTTAAAAATATACATAATTTAATTTGAGGTATAGTTTAGTCATGATGTTTGGTTAGTTATCAAATACCTAAATATCATTTATTGATTTGAATCAATGTACCAAGTTATGTGTAATAATAATAATAATAAATCATGTAATATTAAACTACAACACTTTCAGAATCTAATATATTTTATGACATTTAATTTAATAATGCATTAAACAATGATACTTTGAATATTTTTTATCAACAAAGAGATCAATAGGGGAAAACATGGTTCCAATTAATGAAACCATTTCTAATCTCTTTTAAAAATGTAAGTTGACACATGAAAAGGCAAGGTAGCTTTAGTTATATTGCTTAAAATAGTAATGTTCAACTAGTGTGTTAAAACAATTAAGTTGAACATACGATACCACTTTTAATTACCATAAAACACACGAGAAGGGCCATCTAGAAAGAATCGTCTTTTCAAAACTAGAATGGGCAAATGCAGATAACAATTGATGTCGTATGAAAATCGTGTTTTTAACTATTTTTGGCGTTTACTTTATTATCTTGTTTAATACGTTTATTTTCATAATGAATTGAAGAAACAAAATTTAATTAAAATATTACTTGCTGGAGTAATTAACAAGATACAAATTAACGCAAATAACACCCGTGTCAACGTAACAACCAAAAGTTTTATATAAAAGATCAATCATAAACCATAAATTTGTTGCAAATTTGATTATTCGGTTTTGGTAAATCAAATTATGTAAAAAAGTATGCACACAGTCACGCTGATGTGTGTGTATTTAAATGAGATTTTAAACCTATTTTTAAATTTAAAGAATCACAACAATTGAATTTTGGAAAAATGATACTTGATAATTGTGTATTTCTATGTTTCGTTTGATATTGGTGTTGTATTATTATTATTATTATTATTATTATTATTATTATTATTATTATTATTTTTGTGTACAAAAATGTTTTGGTGGATTACTACCAATAAAAGGTGGGCATGTCTATTCAGTGTTTCGATTTTTGTTGTATATATTCAAAATTATTTTGATTTAAGTTATGCATTTATTTGTACACATTTAGTAATTGTGTTTCAAACTCGTTCCAATTTGATGATTGAACAACCTAATAACTACTATCACTTGTAGCCATGTTTTAGCTATTGTCACTTTTCTTTCTGACTACTCTTACATCACCTTTTGAATGCGAAGGATACATTGAGGGTAATGATGTTATTATGAAACGTGATTTTAACGTAGGATTGTGCCAATAGAGAAAGACGTGTTATAAAGATGTGGTTGTGATCAGAAATAATCATAATATAATATAGAAGTTATCGAATTGAAATCAAGAACATCAAATGTGTTTATTGAAACTTTACTAGGAATTTAATGTGTATTAATTTAATTAAATAAAGTTAATAAGTTGAACCTTATGTTTCTTGATCATTCATAGTTTTAGGGGAAAAAATATAATAAAAATACATCCAAATGAAATATAAGACGAAGATAAATAAAAGTTAAGTCACTAATATAAAAACGATACAAATAAATAATATATATATATATATATATATATATATATATATATATATATATATATATATATATATATATATATATATATATAAAAGAAAACAATTCAGGACACATGTCGCTTCGTCATCAAATTAAACTTTCATTTTCCCGCATTTTTTCCATAATTAAATATTTCAATTACTAATTTATTTATTTATTTATTAATAATAAAACAAAAATCTATTTTGAATACTTTCCTATTTAATTCATGAAATGCAATAAAGGAAACACATTAAAATTTTAAATAATTCAATATTAATTTTATAATTATTTTTAGTAGAAAATTTTATTTATAAGTAAATTTATATTTAATTTTAGGGTTTCTTACAAAAAAAATCAACAAGTTTTCACGGTCTTTGTGTTTTAGTCTCTCCATGTTTTTTTTTTCAGAAAATCTTCAAGTTAATTTTTTTTTGGCTTTGTGAAATTTATCTATTAGAGTTAGATTATAATTGGTAGACTGAGTTTTTAAAGGACTGAAAAATCGGGTTCTTATAGTCAAATTTCACTAAATGAAAAAAATTAACTTGAGGATATTTCTGAATAAAAAATAATATGGAGGGACGAAAAAAAAAAAAAAAAAAAGAAAACACATTGGTTTTTTCATAATTTTTATATTAAACTTTTTAAAAACATAAAGTAATTATTCAAAATACCCATGTCTACATGGGTAAATAAGCTAGTTAATAGTATACATCAACATAATCTATAATTTATAAAAAAAAAAGTTAGAAATATAATAGTTAAGAGAGTAAATTACATAAATGGTCCCTGTGGTTTATAGCAAATTTCAGGTTTCGTCCCTAACTTTGAAAAATTACACTGGTAGTCCATATTTTGAAACCTTGTTACGTTTTCAGTCCCTAAACAACACAATTTTTTAAAAATACCAAATTTGCCCTTAAGAATTAGTTTTCACATATGGTCCCTAATCAATTAATATGTTTTTCTTTATATTTAATTATTTGTATATTTATAATTGTTTAATTAATAAATAATATTTTACTTATTAGTATAAAAACTTAATTACAAATTATTTATGTTATTTATCTATATATTAATGCGTTTAATTATTATTATTATGATCATCATATAAATTCATTCGTGTGGACGAAAATATTAATATTTTTTATTACTTTTTGTTTTATAAAAATTTGTAAACAATTGATATATTTAGTTAATTTACCCTTCTTATATTCATATATTAAATTTTATATGCTATTAATGTTGTTTTTGAAATTCTAAACATGAAAAATATGTACATTCATTTATACATTATAAAAAGCATTCATTCTTATTTTATAGATTTTTGTTACTAAACTATTGCATATTCTACATATAAAAAAAGTGTTAGTATAGTATTATTTCCAATAAACTTTAAACAATTTGAAGAGAATTATATATATATCATTGTAAACTTTAAATATTACTTATATATCCTTGAAAACTTCCTTATTACATATATATTCTTTTAAACCTTTAAAATCACACACACACATACATACATATATATGTATATATATATATATATATATATATATATATATATATATATATATATATATATATATATATATCCAAATGACTATTTTAAATTTATTTTATCATTTAAAAAAATATAAAATATTATTTTCTTAATTAATTTTTTTATTGAATTAAATTAGAAAATGATATTTATTTATTTTTAAAATTTATTTTTGTTGGGGTTTAATATTTAAAGTTTACAAAGATATATATGAAATTTTTCCTAAAATGTGTAATCTTTTTAGCATTTTTAAAATTTTTTATGAGTGTAACATAGGGGCATAGGTTGTAAAAATGCTAAAAAAAATTATAAGCTTGTTAAAGTTTATTAGAAATAATACAAATTTAGTGACACTATTTTATATGTAGAATATACACTAGTCTACTTTTAAAAATCTATAAAATAATAATGAATGGTTTATAAAATTTATAAATGAATGTACATATTTTTCATGTTTAGAATTTTAAAAACAACATTAATAGCATTTAAAAATAAATATATGAGTATAAGATGGAAAAATTAATAAAATATATAGATAGATAGATAGAAAATTTTTATAAATCAAAAATTAAGAAAAAAATAAATATTTTTGTCAAAACGAATTAATGTAGATAATAATAATAATAACAATAATAAATAATAATAATAATAATAATAATGAAACTCATTAATATATATATAAATAACATAAATAAATTGTAATTAAATTTTTATACTAATAAGTAAAATATTAATTATAAATAAAAAAATTATAATATACAAATAATTAAAAATAAAGAAAAACTAAATTAATTGATTAGGGACCATATGTGAAATTAATTCTCAAGGGCAAAATTGGAATTTTAAAAAAATTGAGTTGCTTAGGGACTAAAAACGTGACAAAGTATCAAAATATGGACTACCAATATAATTTTTCAAATATAGGGACGAAACCTGAAATTTGCTATAAACCACAGGGACCATTTATGTAATTTACTCTCTCTCTCTCTCTCTCTCTATATATATATATATATATATATATATATATATATATATATATATATATATATATATATATATATATATATATATATATATATATATATATAAAAAGAAAACGATTACGGGAGATACCGATAATTGGCACAACTGAATTAAACCTAACCACGATTTAATTAATAAATTAATACACAAGACATATCATGTGCATTAATGTGAAAGCTGTGCGTATTTCCTCTTCCCTGTCACATGGACATGGTCTTCATCATCATACATTCATACATCAAATCATGCATCTCTCCCTTCTCCTACTTCAACTCAACTCTGTACTACTATATAAACAAACCGGTTAAAATGTTTTATTAATACTTATACTTATATAGTGGAGATAATTTATAAATGACATCATATCCTTATTTGAAGGAGGTAAATTATAAAAATGATAAAATTATTTGTAAAGATACGATAATTATTGTATGAAATTGTTGTGTACGACAAGTTTTTGTTATGTTTAAATCACAATCTTTTACATAATAATTCATATCACTCTCATCAAATTATCTTGTTTTTTTAAAACCAGACATTTACTATAAATTTAATCCTTTTTTTTTATCAATTTATATAAATGATTATATAGAGGGTTTATATTGTACAATACAAACACACTTTTTCAAATAAATGACATGGTACATGAACTTTGTCATCATTATTCTTTTGGCATTTGTCAATTTATTAGTTAATCTAATTATTGCCTTTAATCAGAAAAGGTAAATACAATTTATTATTTTAAAAAATAAAAGATAAATTAAACTCATTATTTTTAATATCTAGATAAATAATAATTATGCCAAATAATAATATCATTATTTTCATTTTCATAATAATTAATATTCATACATTTTAATTTTACATGCATTAAATGTATAACAAATTATTTATTAAAGACAATCACGTAACACGTGTGTTCATATATATATATATATATATATAGGGGTGTGTTCAATGGAGAATCTCTATGCATCGAAGAACTTTGGAGAACCACAATGCATCGCTTGAAAATCATAATGCATCACGTGGAAATCGATACATCACGCGGGAATTTGATGTATCACGTGGAAATAATGGTGCATCACGCGAAAATTGTGATGCATTTGTGGTGGTGCATAAAGGTTCTTCTATGTTCTTCGATGCATGAAGGTTCTCCATTGAAGTCACCTATATATATATATGTGTGTGTGTGTGTGTGTGTGTGTGTGTGTGTGTGTGTGTGTGTGCGCGCGCGCGCTTATGTTATTGTGAGAAGCTAAATATATTTTGAGAAATGATAAACACTATAATTCACTAATTTTGTACATTGGTTTTTTTATTTTTAAATTTGTGATTCATTATTTATAGTAGAAATCTAATGAATCAATGTAAAAATGCAATGAATTGTTGATTCAATTTATCTGAAGTTTCATTATTTATATATTCAAAAATTGGTGAATCAATATGTATATAGTGATTCTCACAGTTATCAAGATATTTTTAGTTTTCATTTGATCCTATACACACACACACACACAGATTTAGGTTCAAGTGAGTAGTACTTATTACACTGCATAACAGAATATACCTCTCATAAAAATATTTTTTTATAAATATGTTTTAATTACAATTATAAAGATAATATATAAATTTGATGCATATTTACACATTCTAAATGTCCGAAATCATGTATCACATAATATACGTTCACATACATGCAAATTAATGTAAATGTACGTTCACATTATTTTTAAGGAGTTAGAAGATTTGAATGTATGTGAAATTTAGTTATCATCTCTATAATGTTAATTAGAATATAATGAGTGGTACTCTATCGAATCATATTTTATACATATTTGCAAATGAAAATGAAAATGAAAAAGTAAAAATGAGGAACAATCTGAGATCATTATTTCGTCACACCTCACCACACTAATATATAATCTATGTATATTTTTTGAGTGTATATTAATTTAATATTTAATTTAAGATATAATAATAAGAACTTAGCTGTAAATCCAATATACAAACTTATCTTAAGAATAAGAAATAATTAATGTGAGAAAAACATATATAGTTGTTTTAAAGTGTTGCCAAAATTTGCCATGTATAATTTCTTTAAAGGAATTGAACAATAAATTAGTATAATGGTAATATATATGCATGTGGAAAATTGATTGTTTGTGGTGGCACCATTAATAAATTATGAGATAGATATTGGAGTTTCTTCTACTAACTTCAACTTATATGAAAAAGAAAAAGATGCTTTTGTGAAGATCGAATCCCATCTTCTTTGCAAATTGTTAATTAAATATACATCGAAATAACGAACGCTTTATTATATATTTACGGATTTTCATAGGATCGACTCATTATGCGGAATAAAAATGTGTACGTACATTGCATGAAACTTAATTATATCATATGATTTTAATGATACAAGACTTGTTTAAGATCGATGTCACACACTCACATTAATTTGAATAAGATCGAGACATGTTGTCTCATTTGGGGTTCTTCAAAAACGATCACATTTTAAATCTTAACGTACGTTTTTTAAATTACAATACAACATATATATATATATATATATATATATATATATATATATATATATATATATATATATATATATATATATATATATATATATATGTTGATCGAATAGTTATAAGCAGTACTTGTGCATACCTAAAGCTAGGCAGATTTATATTTCGGTTATGGAATTTTAATATTTTATAATAAGGAAGATGAAAAAATAATTTCAAATAAATAATAATATATATAGATCTCAATGAAAAAATAAATAAGAATGGATGAAATTAACTTTTTTCATATACATGTATATATATAATTCAAAAAAAAAAAAAAAAAAAAAAAAAAAACTATATCTGAATAATGGGAAACTCAGTAGAAGAAAGATTGTTTGACCGGGCAAACCTTTGGTTAGGGTAGGGGGATATCGTTGTCATCCCTAAGAAGTTCTGATGACTCAATTGTGAATAGTGGACCAAACCTTTGGTTAGGATAGTCAAATACTCAAATAATATAAACTTTCTAGCCATATATACATTAATTATTGATTTTCATAATGTGACATCATAAATGATACTTTTATGGGTTATTATCTTTCTCTTTTGATTAACACTTACAATCTATTGTATTTTTTATGAAAAAAATCATCATTCTTTAATCAAAGTTGATACCATGTTGTATCAATACCTCAATTCATTACGAAGGACCGATATCATTTTAATTGGTCAAAATTGTATGCTCTTGGGTTTTCTGAAATTTTGCATATGATATGCTTTTGGGTTTGAATATAACATCAGAAATTATATATTTTATTTTAAGATCAACAATACATGATACATCCTATATCACATATATAATATTTTAAGTGAAACAGTTAATCAACTGTATTATTCTTAAAGAGCACATTTAATATTTGTTTTAAGGTTAAAATTTTGTTGGTGTATATATACATGTATTTATACTTGGTTTCTTTTTCGGATTTTTATCTTAGTACACATGATTTTTTCAGGAATTCGTCAATAGTGTTTGTGTGTTTTTTTTTATTAATTAGTTGCAAGTTACTACAATATATAACTTATTGCTTTTTTTGTGGAAAAAAGTGTATAACAAATTAATGTTTAAAAAAGAAAGACATTATTACAAATTTAATAAATGATCTTTTAAATATGATTGAATTGACAGATAATCACCATGTTAATGTCATTTTAGACATGTGCAAAGTAGGTTGTAATACTCTTTTGGAGGAAAGTTTGAGCATGGTGGCTGTTCCTCTCCAACCCATTTTTTGGAGTTGGTATCCCGACTCGATTGGCTGATAATCGAAACACATTCCAAGGTGTACTTTTTACTTTGTTGTATTGCATTTGGAGATGGAAAAATTCAATTGTCTACGCTGCCATTGAAAAAGATAAGGAACTAGTAAAAAATAGAAACCAATTTTTGCAGGTCTAAAAATTATCTTTGTTATGGATTAAAATAGGTGAGACAATTAGAAGGGGTGTTCTTACAACTATTGGGTCTTTAAGCCACAAGATTGCTTTAGCTAATTGTCTTTTTTTTTTTCCCCTTAATTTTCGGGGTCTATTTTTTGGTAATTTTGGAAATGGACCGGTGTATGTTTTTCGTTGTTTGGCTTTCCCACTTCTTGTTGAAACCATCAATAAAAGTCTTGGTTATGCAAAAAAAAAAAAAGAAAAAAGAGCAGAATATGGAATAATCACGAAACTAAGAGGACGTGATTACAATTTATCATATAAAGCATATCCGTCATGTAGAACTAGATTAATATTCATGTATTACATGAGTTAATTTAGAACCAAACATTTATAACTATGTATAATATAAAATTTCTATTATTTTAATATTAATAGAATTTATTTAATCTAAATTAATTACTTATTAAAATCAGTTTTGAATAGCATTGATTTGCTTTAAAATATAAACAAATTTAGTAAATGAAATGACAAAAGAAGAGTGTGACCAATGACAAATCAAATGAGAGCACGATAAGTAGCGTATTATTTACTCATTTATTGTTGATATATTTGTTGAACCACGCATTACGTGAACATTTTAAATAAAAAATATATTAATTATAAAAAGAAATAAATTAAGCATATATTAAAAACAAGAGTTTATAAGAAAATTTTAATAGGTAAAAAGATTTCTGAAGGATACGTTTAAGTATTTAATTAAGTATACATTAAAAATAAAAGATTAAAATATAATGATACGAATACTTTAGGTTTACAATACTTTGAAACAAAATATGATTTACCATAATTATGGTTATAAGGAATAAAATAAAAAAAAGTCATTTTTGTAGTTTTATTTCAATTAAATAAGTTAATAAATGGAAAAACTAAATTAGAAAAATTAGACGGGAAAATGAGATTTTGTTTCATTGAGTAAATGACATGTGACGAACAACATTTTATTTTATTAATATATATAGATATAAATCATATATATTGACAAAATTGGCACATCGAACGACTATATGCTAATATAGATTTGAATTAAATGAGTACATTTTTAAAATAATATTGATTAGCGTACGCCCAACTGAGTTAGATCCGTATGTTAACATATTTTCTGAATGCTACAATTTATTAAAATAGTTAGTATTTTTTTAAAATTTCTAGCATATAACAAAGATAGATCGAAAGGCAATATGAAAAAAATATCACTTAAGTTTTCTAGA
Organism: Centrapalus pauciflorus; assembly: GCA_020465985.1. Taxonomy (NCBI): domain Eukaryota; kingdom Viridiplantae; phylum Streptophyta; class Magnoliopsida; order Asterales; family Asteraceae; genus Centrapalus; species Centrapalus pauciflorus. The sequence goes on from JAANYP010001252.1 coordinate 232,258, forward strand.
AAGACAAATTTTCGTTAAAACTAAACACCAAACGGTAAGGAAATCTTCAAGACGGAAAAAACCTAACCAAATAAAAGTACAACAAAACAAGAAACATTAACAAAACATAATCCGGGAGTTCTTCACTCACTCCGACCAACTCCCTTTAACATAACAAAGAATTAACGAAGTGAGCCAAACTTTATTGACTCGATAGCAAGTCAAGGCATCATCAATACGGATTAACTACAAAATCTAACATAAATCTTCACATTTCTAAATAAATGACTCAAAGTTAGCTATCATTATCAACTATTTGATGCATGCATATTTATGATTTTGACAATATCATTTTTGTATCTTTTTTAAACAAAATGAGTAAAAGTAGCCTCACAATTTTAAATCTTGATGCATATATTATTATTTGTTTCTTTACAATATCCCATTTTTGTGTTATGTTTATATAAATGAGTAAAATTAATTAGCCTCATTATTGTAGATCTTGGATGTAAGTATTATATTTATTATTTAGAAAATATCCTCTTTTTACATTTTTTTTAAAAGACGAGTAAACTTATACTCATCATTTTAAATATTGGAAATATATATATATTATTATCATTTTGAATATATCCCAATTTTGCATTATTTTTAAATAAACGACTAAAATCATACTCATTATTTTAAATCTTGGAAACATATATTATCATCATTTTGAAAATATCCCATTGTCGTGTATTATTTTTAAATAAACGACTAAAATCATACTCATTATTTTAAATCTTGGAAACATATATTATCCTCATTTTGAAAATATCCCATTTTCTTGCATTATTTTTAAATAAACGAGTAAAATTAGACTTATTATTAAATGTTCGATGCATATATTATTATTATTTGACAATATCCCTCCCATTTTTTTGTAGTATTTTTCAACTTTATATAATTTGGTCGGGTTTTTCCCTTTTCTTTTATTTAAAGTGAAACGACATGATGCCAGGCTTCTTTAAGCACGAGAAGAAAGTTTTTATGGACCCAAATGTGGGTTTTCGGGTTATAAAAAACATACCAAATTATCCACACCACATGTCATGTATCCATCATCATGATGGTGGCATGATGTTGGTGCACAATATCATGGTGATCCATCATGTGTCTTAAACGTGGGTGTGGGTGCTCCACTTTTTTAATGGATTGCTGATCGCCTGATGCACTGTACCAGTTCGGAGGTTTCAATAGTTCTGGTTGGTTGGTGGGTGGGTACCCGATTATTAAACAGGTTCAGATATTAGGGAGTCCATTACTGTAATTTATTTACAAAATAATTAAAATTATTTGTACTACTTGTACAAAAAACTTGCATTTTGATTAATGAAACAGAATGTAATTAATTACGTGTGAAATAAAAACAAAATTTAAAAGACTGATAAAACGTAAGTAAAAATAATATGAAATTATAAATAAACGATTAAGACCCGATCAAAAACTTAGCTTGTTTTTTATGAAGAACATGTGTCGAAAGGAGCAATAGACGTGGTTAGATTGAATTGAAAATCTCAAAACTTGTGGAGAGTAGTATGTTTGGTGTGTAATCTTGGTGTTGTTTACTTATCTTTTAGCCTAATATAAGTTTGATCTTCGATGCACTTTGATGTTGACTTTGACTTGTAGGTCTAATCATAGGGACTGAATCCAAAGTTTTATGCAAACTGTAGGACCATTTATGTAATTTATTTTTTTATTATATATATTTTAAAAAGCAGTAAAATGTACTTTTGGACTTGAATCCGTTACTACTTACTTATTTAGATAGATTTTGGTTCTAGCGATTCAATAAATCAGTAAATGCAGTAAGTTCAAATGTTAAATGCAGTTGTGTTAATATAACCACCCACATATTTTTCTAAGTTTTTCACTTCCAAAATATAAGAAAACGGAAAAAAGACCCGTTTGTTTTATAACCTATAGTATAAAATACTAAATTTTTATTTTTCTATAAATTCATGAATTACAATATAAAATAATATAAAAAACAATTTATAATAGGTTTTTTTGATTAGGGTTGTAAACGAACCGAATGTTCGCGAACCGTTTAGCGGAAAGTTCATGTACATTCATTTATTAACAAAATTTTGTTCGTTTGATTAAATGAACGAACATGAATAGAGGTTTCGTTCGTTCAATTATGTTCGTGAACGTTCGGCTACATTTGTTCATTTATAATAAGTTTTAGCAAATGTATTATATTTAGTATGAATATATTATTTTAGTATTACGTAATATATTTAATTAATGTATTGTTTAATAATATAAATTTAAAAATAACCCTTTAGACACTAATACAGATATGATTGATGACATTTAATAAAAAAAAAATTATTCAAAATGCTCAAATAGTTAAATGTTGTTAATTTAGTATTGAAATTGAGTTTTATTTTCTTAATAGGGCTAATCACCAAAAATAGCAAAAACTTTATACTTTTTTATCGATAATAGTAAATTGTTTTAAAAGTTCAATAATAGTAATAACTTTTCTTTTTGTTATCAATAATAGCAATTGTTAACCTGATGACCACAATAACTTTTTTCACTAATATGTATGTCACTAAAATCATCATAGTTTCATAGTTTTAATGTTTGATCTTTTTATCGTCTTTTTTTCTCCATAGTTTAAAGAACCAAAAATATATACGACAAAAAGGTATAACGACTAAAGTAAGAAAAGATTATGAAAATTGGACCAAATAAAAAATTATAAAATTATATTGTTTATTTCTTAAATGTAATAGATTTGATTGAATCTGAGTTTGATATTAAATGTTTTTATAATTATACAAAACAATTACAATTTTGGCATATGTGTATGCGTATTTACGTGTATAAATATTTAATTGGAATTTAATATTCAATACCATATAATTGAGGCGTACCATTATTTGGTTATGGTTATTAATGAAACATAGAACAATGAAATTGACCGACCATTTGACCAAATTGGACTCTTTTACGTAACGCAACGTACCTTGGTTTCTCTTGAATACCCTTATGCAACATCCACATGCATGTTTTTTTTTTAATTTATAACATCATACACTAAAATTAATTAAACTTATGTATTTATAATAATGCAGTATGTTTACATTTTCATTTAAATAATTTTATAAAATGATTATCTTATATTTCAAGGTGCTATATAGAAAATAATAGTGGAGAATTCAAAGGAGACTCATTTAGCCTTTTTAGTTAATTATCATATGATTGGTCAATAATAAATCCTATAAATAAATGATAGTGATTTATATATAACAAATTTTTATCATCCACCGCAATATACAATATGATATACTAACGTATAAAGTATTTGTTATTGTGTTATTATGTATAAATCATCTCCCATGAATAAAGGGGTTGATTGTAACATTATTTTTTTTCCATTTACTTGGTGTGTAAAATTACCTTCATCTCATCTTTTAATTATTATCAAAGTTATAAGTTTTCTTCTCTCATTCTAACTTCCTTTTATGGGTCTCATCTATATATATTAAGGCTTGATTGGTATGCAACTTATAAAAAATAGAGCCTTTTGATTTTTAAAAGATGGTCTCTTTTTTGTCCAAAAGTTATTCTTGGTGGAATTTTTTAGAAGTAGTTATGTAAAATAATAAGTTAATAGTGTAAAAAAACCAACATGTTTTTACGTTTTTTATATTTTTGTTATTCCATATTTTTTTTCCAGACTAGTTCAAAAGTTAAATTTTTCTGGTTTTATAAAATTTGGCTATTAGAACTGGGTTATAATTGGTAAATCGGATTTTTTCAAATACTGAAAACCATATTCTAATAACAAAATTTCACAAAACCAAGAAAAAATAAGTTGAGAATTTTTTAGGAACAAAATAACATGAAAGACGAAAATGTAAAAAACATGAAAATATATGGGTCTTTTTCATAATAAAACAAAAAAAACTACCAAATAACCTTAATCATATAACTAGATTTATTATTTATATGAACTTTTATGTTATTTTACATTTGAGTTTATTATGAAAAAACCAACATTTTTTCATGTTTCTTGCGTTTTTGTCATTCCATTTTTTTTTCTCACAAAAGTTCTTAAGTCAATTTTTTTACCTGGTTAAGTGAAATTATGCTATTAAATCCGGATTTTTAGTTTCTAAAAGTCCCAATTTAGTAATTATAACAGAGCTCTAATTGTCAAACTTTAATAAAAAATAAAAAAAATTTAACTGAGACTTTTCCAGAAAAAAATAAATTGAGGGACGAAAACGCAAAAACAACAATAACATGTTAGTTTTTTCATAATAAACCCTTTGTATCAACATATCCAATCCTCCCTACTTTTTGTTAAACAAACCATAAATATAGAACAAAATCAAATATGACATAATGTAAGGGTATAAACCTTTGAAATTGGTGTTCTTTTTTAAGATTCAAATATGTCTATTTTATTAAAAGTGTTAAAAAAGGAAAACAGAGAACTATTTTCTTAAAAAAAGGTTTAAAGCACAAAATTCCTTACTTCTCTTTACTTATTTATTTTTAAACTAACAATTTAAAAGTTAAAATTAAAGTACATACTATTATAACAATATTTCATATATCAACTTGTAAAGGTATTGTGACAGGTACAAACACATACATACACACACATATGTGTATTGTAGGTTATAAAATGTTTATAGTATATGCATGAAGATGTAAAATACTACTTCATATTAAATTGGTTACAACGATGGGCGGAGTTGGCCCAAAAACCTCACATCACACTACATGTCACATCAAATTTTTTTCTCCTCACGCTTCATCCTAAATGAAAAAGATACATTATCTAAATCATCTAAAATGTTTCTTCCTATCTCTATTCTCTATCATCTCTCACCTAGATCACCACGCCAAAATGAGGTACTTTGGGGGCGTGTAATTTGGGAGGAGGGGAAGGGGTGGTAGTGTTTCGCTTCGGGCTACAGGACACCTCAACACCCTGAACCATTTCTGCATCCACTTCCTCTCCCCTAAGGTACACCCTTGACTTAGCCCGGGTTTGCCTAAATTAATTGTAAGATTTATTTATTATGAATAGAATGGAGTAAAAATTATAAAAGTATAATGATATAAAGTGTAAATATTTCTTTGATATGGTATATCCATGATTGTTAAAATTTGAATCTTGATCTTTATATCTTAAGATTTTAAGATGACAATCAGCAAAACCGAGTCGATCATTAGTAGGAATTCTCAAAGGTAGGATCTAAGTGATGATTCTAAGATTTACTGTAGGATATTAATATCTCGATCTAACCCAATACTCTTTTTACTCAAACTAAAAATATATAAATAAGCCAAATTTGTTAAATAAAAAAGGTAAACATGTGTTGATTATTTATTTGTACACTACAACAATTTTTATATAATCCTATAAATCATTACTATAAATTATAATTATTTAATGTTGTAATTAAATTATCAAAAGTCTTAGGCTTGTAATGAACTATCATTATAATATTTGGATTGTAAATATATTATATTAAGTTGACATAAAATTAATATTTGACATAAATTATAAAACATATAAAGACGAAAATGTTATTTTATAGGATTTTTGGATCATGATCTCAATTTTACGATATGATTTTATGAAACAAAATTCTTGATCTTGACAAGCTTTAATTTCTCTTTACGAAGCAAACATGAAACATGTCGTTTTATCTTTTTATTAATCGAGAGTTAGTTATATTAAAGTAATTTAATAAGGTAGTACGGATATTGTTTTAAAATGAACAACATAATTATTCTTCTAAAAAAAGTTAAAAGTAGCACCGTTCTTTATTTCTTTTTTTCCTTTTTAAATTTGTATCAAAACCCCTCCAACTTCAAGGTTAAATCAAGTTTTATTTTATTAAATAAATAAAATAATAAAATCTCATTTATCGTAAACTATACTCATTTACATTTAGTGTCTATACTAGTTCTCAACTATGACATTCCCCCACCACCACCTTACGCACATGCATCGATGATTTCATTTTATAATACGAAAATCTTTTTGAAGTGACCGTATTTGTTTTTAAGCAAAAAATGAATATGAAAAATAAAGTTTTCAATTTTTTGGGTTGGTTTTTTTTGTTGAGATCGCTTCTTGCAGAATTCATACTTCGTGTACATTTTTTTAAGTTTTAATATATTACTGCCTTTCAAAAAAAGTTTAATATTAAAAAACCAACATGTTTTCATGTTTTTTTTAAGATTTAGTCCATTCGTGTTATTTTTTCCTGAGATTGTCCTCAAGTTATCGTTTTAAATCCGGTTTTCAGAAAAGTTTTGTTTTTTTTTTTTTCATATTCAACCCTGACTTATTTCACAAAAAACTAACATGTTTTCAATATTTTTCTCCGAAATGTCTACAAACTTGAATACTTTTTTGAAAAAATAAAGAAAAATTTTAAAAATCACAAAACAAATATATTACTTAAGGCTTTTATTGGTAAAAAATAACACGGAGTGATTAAACCGCAAAAACATGAAAAACATGTTGGGTTTTTTCATATTAAACTCTTTTAAAAAAAGAAAAAAGTTTCAAATTTATAATATAAGTTTGCACATCGTAGTAATCTTACTCCGGTGTACAAAATAATTTGGTTCATGTTCTTACACATATACTACGAGGGTGTTTGGATTTGCGTTTGAAAAAGTGTTGTATTTGAAAACTAATAATCAGATAATAGCTGTAACAAAATGCTGCAGGAAATGTAGTGTTTGGTTTAGCTTCTGCTGTTTGCTATCATAATTATCAAATAATCAGTTTTTAAAGTGTTTGGATTTGTGTTTTTACTTGTAAAATAATCATATAATCACTTATGAAGCAAATAAACTACAATTTTTAGCTTATGAAAAAGTGTGGTAAGATTAACGCTAAACGCAAATAATCACTTATTAACGTATGCAATCCAAACACTTTAAAATTAATTATTTGCGTTATTGTAACATAATAAGCTGATAATCTGGTTAATAACGCAACACCAAACAACCTTTATAGTACTAAATAATTGATAAAAAAAATACTTTTATTTAAACTTTAATTTCATAAGTGGTGGTATCTTGGAACAAAGACTTTTTATAATTTTGAGAATAAAATTTTGAACCCATCATCACGGTCCGGTCCATCTAAGGATGTCGTATCTGTAATTTGACTAAAAACGTTTTTAAGTCAACCTCATGAAAAAGGGCATAGTTTATTATTGTATTTCTATAATAAACCGATCCAACTATATTTAAATACCATAATGTTTTTTTTTTTTAAATTTTCATATATGTATGTATTTGAGTGTAAAAAAATTTCAACATTAATTTATAATGACCTACAAATCTTTTTAATTTAATGAAAAATTTAAATAAAATGCAAGGTTTTCTATTTTGAGATGATACTTTCTATATCTAAGAGTTTTTTATTTTGAAAAATAATATATTTGGGGTTCAACACACCTATAGTAAAAAATTTGAAACCTGTAAATGTTTTGTTTGGAAAGTTTAGTACTCAGATAGTTAAATGTTGGTTTTTTTTTTAATTGCAAAATAAAAAGTTACATAAACTATGTTCCATTTTTGTCCAATTTCCCTTTTCAATTAAAATAAAAGTTTACATACATTATTATTATTATTATTATTATTATTATTATTATTATTATTATTATTATTATTATTATTATTAATTGTAATTAATGAATTACAAAATCTAGGTGCATATGGATGGTTCTCAAAATGTAATGTTTAGATTGAAATGACTCAACAGTTTGATAATAATAACCAAATTAAGAAATGGCCCTTTAATCAAATTTAAATTGACAACATGTATGGTTTCACAATTCACAGCAAAACCTTAATGGAGCCATCACATAAAGAGTGGCAATAATCATGTTTTATAACTTAAATTGTGTAAACATATAATTAATAATTATAAATAAATAAGTGAGTATGACAAAGCAAATTTTAAATTGTATACACCATAATTCAACTTGATGGTATTTGTTATTATCTGTTTGTTTAACCAATGACAAGGAAGTCACCTCCAATAGGAAATCTTTCTTAAACATGTGATGATGTGCTAATAATAACATTAGATAATACCTAACCATCAGATATTGCATAAATTATAAAGTAATACAAAAAACATCACAAAAAGACACCCCATTATACCAAATAGACACCTCTATTAATAGTTTCTTTCTTTTTTTGACTAACTTTTTTTAACATGAACATCTATGAATGTCTACACCCTAGCTTCAAATGGTAAGAAAAAACGTACTTTTAAGGATTCCTAGACCCCTAGGAGTGTCCCTTTAGCATCACCCTATTACGTGTAGATGTGCGTGTGCGCATACATGCATACAGAAACGATTTACACAACATTATGTGTCGTATGACACGTCAAAATATAGCTTCTTAAAACTAAACAGTAAGGTAAGCCGATCAAATAATATTTGTATCAAGTTGAATCACTATAAACTTTTACTAAAACTATAGTACCAAGAATGTGATGTCAAATATTCCACAAGGTACAACCATATAACTTTGAGACGTAAACAAATCGTCTCGGATGCATGCATATCTAAATTTGTACTTGTTTATGGTGGATAAGAATATTAGTTATGTCGTCTTTTTGCATATATGGATCACAACAATGCAACTAACTTTTGTATGTATTTGTTATCTTACATATGATAAGAATCAACGAACATGTTACTACTTGATGTAACGTAATGTATCGAAATTTTCGATATAAGAAACATTCAAAATGCTTCAAAAGACATTTTCTTATAATTTATTTGAAATGAATGTTTACACTTCTACAAATACAAAGTTAATTCTGTGTGTGTGTATGGTTATGTGGGGTAGTCTATTTACACCCCATGATTGGGTAGAAAAATGGTTAGGTTGACCTTGAAAAGTAAAATGGTAAAATCTGTTATTTTTCTATTGACTAATAATTATAAAAAACTGATTTCTAATAACATAGTAATAATGATGGGGTAGAAATAAACATTTACGGGATGAGAACAGTACGCTGATAGTTGTTCTCGAACATATATAATATTTGGTCAACAACGTCAAATGGCAATTATATAGTTGACTGACTATATTAGTAGAGTAAAATTTGTGGGCTGACAGCCTGACACCATCGTGTAAAAGGCCCAAAAGAATATTATTATATCAATAGTACGTAATTGAGTGCATACCTAATGATCAAGTCTTTTTGGTCGATGGAATTTGGTGGTAGTATTTTCAACATCATGAATTTAAAGAATCTCATCTTTTACTTTCATTATTTTCTCATTTTCATCGGTAATAAAATCATAAATATTATGCATTTAATTCTTTTGTTTCCTATTTTCCTTGAAAACACTAATATAAAGAAGGCCTTACAAGTGTGATGATTCTCTGTTTTAGATGTTTAGTATAAATTCATAACATCGAACATGCTTTTATAATATTTTTTTATTGAACCTTAATAAGTTACAAATACAAGTGCATGGAGAAAGGGTCTCACAACGGTCATAAATTGCACTCATACTCTCTCTCTCTCTCTCTCTCTCTCTCTCTCTCTCTCTCTCTCTCTCTCTCATAGAGGGACGAGTTCAATGGAAATCCAATATATGCATCAGGAAATCATAGGAAACCAATATCTACCAATCGCAGTCATTAGATCTGATACATTCATTAAAAAGAACAATGTGACAATGGTGTAATTACTATCACTTTTCGGATGCATCATCTGATCGATGCATCAGTGTGCATAGGGGCAAAATGATAAACATGTAAAATGTCAAAATAGAAACCTCTCTACTATCCATGTAAAATATCACTTTTGTTTAATTGATAAATCCCATCAAAACCGGCAAGTAAAGTAATTATAGGACTTTTTAGTATTAAATATGATTTTTAAAATCAACTAAATTAATATAACAGGAATATATACCTATAATGCCCTTGAGTAATCTTATTGATGCATTTCGGATTGTTTATGCATCATGTTGGTTTCCTAATGCACATTTATTTTTTATTGAACTCACCTTTCCCTTTCTCAATATGTACATATGTATGTAATCCTCCACATGTTTATCTATCCATAAAGTTTAGGGTTCATTTCCAACTCATCTCCCACCACAACTTGAAGGGATACCCACTTGAATATTATTGAGTTTTGTAATTTTTTTCTTCCAAATATCACTTGTACATGGTAACAAGTGAACAAATTAGATAATGTTATTTTGACCCATTAAAACTACCAAAATAATTACATCTTAAATATGTTTTAAGGTAATTGTAATTTATGCATTGAATGATTGTATTTTCCTTTTTTTTCAATAAGGGTGGTGTGTATTGTGTAACCCCTATCTTTATAATCTTTATATATAAATAAATGATAACATATAATGTCACATGTCATAGCCTCATCTAACCATTTTTGTTTTCCCATTTAAATTTCCTAATTTAATTCTTTCAGTTTACGCTTGTAATTTATAAAATTTGAAAACTAGAATAATTACAATTTAATTAACTCCTATTAATCTAATTAAATGACTTAATTATTTCATTTTAACTATAATCATTTAATTGAGTTATTTTGTATACCTTAATTCAATGATTTCTTTCATATGTTATTTAACCCCAATTAATATAATTATATTAATTTCATATTTGGTATAACCATTTGTGTCAGTTTAATATCAGCATTTATTATTTTTATAGTGACATCTTAAATTTATAGAATTTTAAAATATAATTATTTATTAAAACAACCCATATATTACGAGTTGTTTGCAAAAATATTGTGGTTTATAAATTTATTTCCCAACACTTGTACTTTTAAATTTATTTACCAAATGATGTTATTTTTTTAAATTATCCATTTATTCCTTTTCTCTTTCCATGTTTAATTTTTTATTTTCAACTTCTATATTTTAAAAGCCTAAATTACACAATTGATCCCTATATTGATTTATTTTGATAAATGTCAATTTTTTTTTATTTCGTTTTCACTTCTGATCAATTTTATTATTTTCACTTTGTTACACTTTATGTAAATATATAAACAAATAAACACACACACAATTATATATTTATACATATATCACACACACACACACGTTGTGATTTCATTATATTATACATTATGATTTCATTTGTAGTTCAATCAAAATAAATTAAGTTTATATATTTTGTTAAACCAAAAAGTAATGATCTTCATTAAAGAATTAAATTTATATATTTTTCAAAATCAAATTTGTAAAATATGTCTTTTTTTTACTTTTCTACCAATAAGAGAATGTTTTATAGATCTATAAAAAAAGATTTTTTTTAATTATATTGATTAGATTTATAACGTTATATATATATATATATATATATATATATATATATATATATATATATATATATATATATATATATATAATATTATAAGATATTTTAGAGCCTCAATGAAATATATAACGTTTGATTTAATTATTTTTTTTAAGTTGATACGTTTAGATTTATTTCTAAATAAACGAAATATGTCATTTTGACGTTTTCATAAAATATATAACTTTTAGTTTAACAAAATATATAAATATGACAATATATTATTATTATTATTATTATTTAATAATTTTAGGACTAATTATATAAGATTAAATATATAATTATTTATATTTTTTTACATACTCTGAAACAAATTGATCAAAAGTGAAAAAAATTAAAAATAATAAATTGATATTTCTAAAAAAATGATCAAATTAGAACAATTTAGGGACCAATTGTGTAATTTAGAAATTTAAAAATAATAAATTGACATTTCTAAAAAAATGATCAAATAGAAGGAGATGAAGAATAATTAATAATTATTTCACAAAGAACCATCATTTAGTAAATAAATTTAAAAGTATAAGTATTTTTGGTAAAAAAATTTCAAATCACTATATTTTTTGTAAATAACTCCATATGTTACATGGACCAACAAACTAGTTATATATGTGTAAAGAAAATATTTGCTGATTACGTGAGCATGTACGTGTGCGTGTGTACCCATCAACTATTTGATTTTAATAATACGAATTAATTTGATTTAAAACCGTTAATTGCATGGAGAGATGGTAGCATTAGGTTTTCACAAACGTAATAATTACTTTGGGATTTTTCATTTATTATTCAATAAAATTTATCAACCACGTTTTTTTTTGTTTCAATGTGAATTTTGTGTATTTATGTTATGTTCATCCTTACATATTCAAGAATTTCAGATGGGCAAAAAGAATAATATTATATCGAAAATCATCAATTAAGGAAACTTTAATCATTGTAATAACTTTTTTAGTATTTTAATATGTGTATAATGATTAATTAACAATAAAAATACACTAATGATTAATTTACAGTAAAAGTAAAGATATTAATGCCACATCATTAAAAAAAAATATATCGTATGCCACCAGTCCTATGTTACGTCATCAATCGTCTTAATTTTTTTGAGGAAAAGTTATTGCAGCATCACTAGAAAAAAAGCGACAATTAAATTTGTTTATTTAAAACCAAATCAAACCAATGATCATTTGATTATTAAAATCTGATAAACTTAATGGCCAAAGCATTACCACTATGGCTCCGAATAAGCTAATCAGTGTTTTCATCGTTTAATCGATAAATACTATTAAAATAGTAATTAAATTGTCATTTGTCATCTATTAATGATGTCAAATGACATCTTCTACTAATAACAAATGTTAATAAGTATTTCAATATTAAACTAATAATTTTTTAAATCCCACAAAATCACAACTAAAGATTTTTTTGATTAATAATCATATAACAATAACAATAATACTAATAATATATTTAAATTTTATTAATGATTAATTTTTTTGTTTAAATAATTCATACTTAAATTAATTATAATAACATGTATTAAATATCAAAAGTAGACATGGCAATGGGACAGTGATCTCATTTTCTATCCCCGTCTCCGGCTCATCCCCGTCGGGGAGTGTGTTTCTATCCCCATCCTCGTCCCCGTCCCAATCGGGGAATCGGGTTTTTAGAATTCTTAAAAGATTACTATTAAATTTAAAATATAAATAGTAATTTAGTAGAAAAATATATGTAAATAAACTTTAAAACAAATCAATTCAAACATTTGAGTTTATTTATGTATATAATTTATAATAAAACTAAAACAAAGAATTGTATGCAAAAGAATTATAAAACCAATACAATGAAAAAAAACAATACTATTTTAAAATATTAATAAGTCATATACATTGATACTTATATATTATATAAAATGTAATGAATAATTTACGCTGTAAAGTTAAATATATATAATAATAGCGGGCTCGGGTTTTTGTAATCAATTCCAATCCATGCTAAATGGTAATCTAAAGCTACTTTGGTTTTTGTCGGTAGAAAAGAATTTCGAAATTTGCAGGCTGTGCATAATGATTAGAGACAAACGGTGAAGGCCCATTAATTTTTAAAGTATTGGGGGCCTATTTATTTAGGCCCACTTCAATCATCAATATTGCACTAGCGCTGCACATACAGACATACTGCCTTATCCCTCGGCAAACACATTTAAATAAATATATTAATCACGTGGTAATGAGGTATTATTTATAAAACATTCAACAAAAAATGTTTAAAATAAAAATTATAACTTAATTGTGTTAAACATTTTTTGTGTAATGATTTTAGCACAAAGGTTTTTAAGTTGAGTGATTATGTAAATGTTATTGTTGCAATAACTTAATCGAAAAATACTGAAAGTACATTCATAACTTTTCCTTTTATTTGCATTAACTAAAATAACTAAGGGGGCGTTTCGTTCGCGGAATTCTTAGGATTCACTGGGATTTGCATTTAAAATCCTGTATTTGGTTCGCAAATGTCAGTAAGGATTTAAAATCCCAGAATTTCATAAATCCCTTCCTTTTTTGTTATTTAAAAACTCATTCTCCCCCCTAGGATTTTAAATCTTAGTTACCTTGCATTCTTCAGATTAGCAAATTTTTTCTATAAGATAATGCAGATTCTTTGACAAAATCCTGACAAATGCAAATGTTGCATAATACAAATCTTTTGATAAAATGCAAATTCCAGTGAAAAAAATCTGCGAAACAAACGCCTCCTAATTGTATTTTTTTTAATTTCTATTTTGGTATCCTCGTCTTTGCTGTTTACAAAGCCTGCAACCTTTCAGATAGAATTAATGGTGGTAGTTCATAGGTGTTTTGTATCATTTGTACCAGAGTAAGTAGTTCTGTAGGTAGATACAAAATTGATTCCTTTTAAAAACAAAAATAAATATTGGTCTTTCGATTTTCGTATTTATTATGTTCCTATTAAATATTTAAAAAATAAAATAAAATTGGTTTGACAAATATTTTATACTCAAAGAGCAAATACAGCAAAAGGCCCAAAGCAGAGCCGATCACAAACAGAGAGAAAAACAACACCAAGATGCTACATGGATTTCTATTTCAATTATTTTTACTAAATACATCTATTTTCAAACTAAAATATATACAAATTTTATATGTAAAACAAAAGATCTTCATTTTAAATGTCAGTCTTTGAGTCTGTAAGAAATTAGGAATGAAAAAAAAAAAAATATTAAACAAGTAAAATAATACATATCCACACTACTCTTGAAGACATTATTATTTAGTTATTTACTACAAAGTTATTTATGCTTTCTAGTGATATAATTATGGTACACTAACTCACTTTAGGGTGTTCAAACAAAACCTGAAAATCGAAAAACCGAGTCGAACCGCTTTGATCCGAAACTGGAAAAAACCGAAACTGAAACATCACAGGGCGGTTTAGGTTTTCATATTTAGAAAACTGTGGATAACCGAACCGAACCGATTATACATATACAAGTTAGTAGCATGTATTTATACTTTTATTTAGACATTCTAATACATTAAATACTAGATTTTCAAATGATTTTTTTATTTTAATTGTTTTACTAAATAAATTTAATGAAATTTCTAAGATTTATAATCAAATAGTTTAATATGATTTTGAACTTAAAAAGAATTTGTGCTTAAAAAAGACATATTTCTATAATTTTATTTGTTTTTAAGCATATAACGGATAACCGTGGACCGAACCACGGGTAACCGGCTTCTAACAGGTAACCGTAGACCGGGTAACAGCAACCGAAAACACGGTTCGCATGTTAACTACTAACCGAACCGAACCGTGCACACCCTTACAAGTCGTAGGTTGTGTTTGGTAGAAAAAATGAAAGAGAAAAAAATGAAGACAATTTATTAGTTAGAAAACTTGAATTGCATATATACAATCTCTATGAATTCTCAAGTTGTATCAATTCATAGGTTAAATTTAATTTTTTTCATTTCTCTAGCAATGATGGAGAATTAAGTAGGAAACTAAAATTATGGAAAGAGAATTATTACAACCATATGGTTATTGTATTTTCAAATTTTACAATCTAAAACCTATTGATTTTATCCTCATTTCATTTCTCTTCAATTCTTTCTACCAAACGCAACCTTATTGTTTTTAAAGTCAGGTCAAATTGTCAAAACTCAGGGGGCGTTTGGTTCGCTGGAATCTGACGGAATGGAATGGAATCTGTCAAAGGATTGGAATTCTGAAAGGAATGGAATCTGTCTGAATCCAAATACTATAGTTTGTTGAGAATGAGAAGACCTGTTGTTAAAAGGATTGCTTTAAAGGAATGAAATTTAAATTCCTTCCATTTTGCTTTGGAATGGTCATTCCTTCGAAAGGGGAGATTTTTTAAAAAATGTGGAATGGTCATTCCATTCCTTTGGACTACCAAACAACCCATCAGAATGGAAACTCCATACCTTTTCCGCCAGATTCCATCAAATTCCAGCAAACCAAACGCCTCATCAATGTTAATAATATATTTCCATCATTGTTGAGGTCTATCATTAAACACTAGATATAATTTGTGTTTAGCAATCATCTACACAACAACACTATAATTGTGCCAATATCATAAGATCAGGTTCTTGGTTCTTATATTCGTATATATTATGTTCCATTTTAATCATGTTTATATAATTTCATTATAGAAGTGAAACCCGACAACTCGTATTGAAACCAAAACAAACCAAACGAGTATTGTATCATATTGTTACAGGATATCATTTTTTAAAATCTGCAGTTCGAGTTTGATACCGGTTAGGCCTTAAATGTCATGTATGTGCTTATAGCTAGGGCCGGCTTTGAGAGGGGGGGGGGGGGCACGTGGACTACCGCTCAGGGCATCAAGTCATGAACGATCATCATTTTTTCAATCTAATAAGTAATACATTAGATCCATGTGTGTACTTATTTAATTTTTCAGCCCAATAATTGACCAAAATCTTTTAAAAAATAGCATGTTGTACTTTTAAAAATACAATTTTTTTTTTCTATCTTGGTCAAACCTATTTAAAAAAACTAGTACGTTCCATTTTAAATTTTTTAGAAAGACATTTTTCTTTAATTTTACTTTGGACCGTAAACACGAGCGAGTCTAGCTCACTCCTTGACGGTTATAAGTTCAAACTCGATAAGGGACAAATTGTTGTCTTCTTTAACGGAGATATCAGCAGGTGCAGCGACTTCAAGACTACCTCATCTATCGACAGCAACTTTCATGGATCTTTTGTACATGTCAACTTTTGCATTCTTCAGGATCAACTTTAGTGAAAGTAGTTTGTTGCTTTTGTTCAGCCATCACCTATAATTAAATTTCAAAAAAGAAAGAATGTTTTAGCCAATATTTGATTTAAATCAACAGGCTTGTGCAGATATCAATGCACCAACAAACATCTTCATCCCTAACTAGTTGTCCATTCCAAGAACCAAATTAAATTACATCTTCAGAAATTTAAAAATTTTAACTAGAAATTTATGGGTAATTAAGTTGCCAGTTATGTACACAATCATTGATCAAGAGGGAGGATGCATGACCCTCTTGGACATCCTCATTCCTTGAAGTAGAGTACAACTATACAAGTTAAATCTCAAAGCAGGCATGGCAGTTCTCCCTCAATGAATTGAAATCCCTTTAAAGTTCTGTTTAAAATACTGCAAAAAAGTGTTGTTCTACTTCTACATTTTCAATACAAAAGAAGAAAACATAAAAACTATTGCAAAGGAAAATACAAATGTATATTTATGCATCTTATCAAATATCTTCCTATGATGATATAGATATAGATATAGATATAGATATAGATATATATAGGGAGAATACAAGATTTTCTTGATATCCCTCGTATCGGTCCTGAGTTTAAATCCAGTTCAAAAATCATTTCAATATTTGATCCAGCCCCATTTATACCAAATGTGAAGAAAAAAAAATAACACTTTTTATAAAAATCAAACAAGGCCTAGTCATCACCAAACGAAGGTAACCCCTCCGTCTCTCTTTGTTTATTTGTCTCTCCGTATCTTGGTATCTTTCTGTCGGTCTCTCTCTTGCTATCTTTAAGTCCTACTAGGATTCATAGATCAGCAAAAAGTATTTTTGATTTTGTTGATCTGCACAATATCTGTTTGTCACACTAGGATTCATTATCTGCACATAGAAATGTCTGTCTGTCTCTCTCTTGCTATCTGTTTGATTTTGCAAAAAAAAGAAAAAAATTGTTAATTTGTATAACATCTTGTAGGACCTTGTGAATTTCAGTAAAAATTTTGTGGATGCTATGATCATGAATATTCGTTGCCTATAATTAATGCTATGGTTTGTGCAGAATTATAAAAATTATGAGATTGGAGTTTTTATGAAGAATCGATCAGTTAGAAGATGTGAAAGGCTAAAGATAGGATTTTTTATGACAAATATATTTTAATAATTAATTTGTACATCAAATTGTATGTTTTTTTTGTGCAAATAAAGAATTATTATGAAAAATTACCATTGTAAATGATAACGTTGGTAGATTTCTTTACTGAATTCTTTGTTCAACCAAACAAGAGATTTGGTTCTCCGTTATATTTCTCTGATCAAACCAATCAGAAAAATATTTCTCATTTTCCAAACTAACTATTTTTCCTTGTAATTCATTTCTATGTTTTATATCAATGAAATCTATATCTATACTATATATAATAAGAAAACCACTTGGAGTTTCTGGACCATTGGATGGAAAGAAATCAATGGTCCAGATTAATGACAACTAATAATTATTTGTGAAATGTCTCTTATACCCTTAGTTAAAATCAATAATTATACTTAGGCCATTTTTTTAATTCATTTTCCAAATTTACTACCTTACCTTAATTACATTACATTAAATTTTGATTTTAATTTTTTCATTAATGAATTAATATTAAATTAATATTTATCTAAAATAAATATGTGTCATTATTATCCTTAATGATCATAGTTAAATTCAAATGTAAAAATTTGGATTTAAATGTAGAAGTATAGTAAATAAAGTTAAAAGTTTTGTTAATTATTTTGCTAACAAGATTTAAAATTTAATTATACAATATAATAATATTTTTTTAATATCAAACAACTAAGTATTTTTATATATTTAATTTAACTAGCTTTCAATTTTTTATTTTAATTATATATAAATTTTATAATAATTTATTAAAATATTAAAAAATATATATTTTCTAAATCAACCCATGTAATACATGGGTTGATTAACCTATATATTATAATAAAACGAAACAATTCATGTTATATGTCGCTTCTACAATACAAGAAAATTTTATTTTTCCACCTCTTTTTTCAAATTTAACACCTTAACTTAATTGCATTAAATTTTGACTTTATTTTTTTATTAATTAATTACTAATAAATTAGATTTTGTAACATTTAAAATTAATGTTTACCTAAAATAAATATCTATCATTATTATCCATAATAATCATAATTAGATCCAAATGTAAAAATTTGAATTAATTGTGGAAAATATTATTATTATGTATAATAAATGAAAATATCAAATGTCACGTGTCACCTCTACGTTCACCAAAAAGATAATCACAACTTATAAAAATAAAAGATAAATATAATTTAACATTTTTAAAAAAGATAAATATACTCTATTTTTTAATCTGTAAATAATAAAAAATAAACACAATTATTATTTTTGTATGTTTTTATTTTTACTCATATACATTTTATATAAATAAATTTAATTAAAAATATCCACGTAATACGTGAGTCATAAACTAGTTTCATTTACAATACCAAACGCATCCTAAAGTACAACAAAAACAAACAAGCGACTGAGCGAGGTGTTAATTACAGACCAACTCATCAATGAAGTTGCCTAAAATATAAAAAAAAATTGAATTTTTCCCAATTTGATTTGGTACAAAAAAATAAATAAATTAACAATATAGGGCATTGATCCTAGATCATATGCAGGTACGAGGACGCCTAATGTGCAGCTGTGAAAGAATTGAATTTCTTATTCTCTACGTCGCACACACAAATTTAGCGCACATGAATACAATTACATTCATATAAATCGAACATTGAATAGGATACGAACATGAATCAAAGAGAAAGTAAGTTAATAAGTCTATTCAAGTGTAGAAAAACGAAAATTAAAATATCTAATTATTAGTTTTCAAAATATTACAACACCTTTTCAAACGTAGATCCAAGCACTTTATAAATACTTTCAGCATGTTATCCATTACCAAAATTGACAAAATATTTAAAACCATGTTTCTATTTTACGCACATGTCAAAGTTTGTTTTAAAATTTGCTAAAAGTTGCAAAACGTCATTTCTATTCTAAACACTTGTCCACAATTAAATTTTGACAAAAAAATGTATTAAAATTACCGAAAACATAATTGACATTTACTATTTTATCGATTTTTGAATTAAATTTTGACATATGCGTATAATAAAAACGACGTTTTAATATTTTTTTTGTTGATATTAGGCTATTAGCAATGGGTAACATGTTATAATGTTAGTTGCTAAAATTGATAAAAATTTACAAATTTGTTTCTATCACTCTGAAAACCATAAAAGTTACAAGCGTGATTTTTATTCTATTTATTTTTTCCTTTTTGGGAATGACTTATGTATATTCTAATTAGCTTACTTGATTTAACACAAGTTTACGGTTCCACTTTTTATTTTAAAAAGAGTTTAGGTAAAAAAAGAAAAAACAAAAATCCGTAAAACAACTAAAAACCATAAAACCTGATGAAAAACCGACCTAACAAAAAAACTACATGTTTCAGTTTGAAACTATGTGAAACATGCACTTTCATAATAAACAATCATTTTTAAAGCGTATATTCACATCATGTAGGTTCATATATTAAGATTCTATGATTTTTATGGATTTTGAATATATGAATAATTAAAAAATGAGTTGTGTTAAACACCTTCTCACATAATCATTTTATTACTAAAAGTCTTTGGCCTAGCGGTACCAATGTGGTTATGTAAGTGAGAGGTCACGGGTTCGATTCCTGTTAGAGGCAAGTTGAAATTTAGGTGGAGAAAACAAGTCTTGAAGTTAAGTTCTAGTTTAGATATAGAAGTAGGATAGTTTGCCGTTAAAAAAAAAAAACTTAATCATATTATTAATCATATAGAACCCATTAATTTTTTTGTAAGAGATCAAAATCACGGTATGTGTGATTAATAAATAGAAAAGGTGTGTATTTAATAAATTGTCTTAAAATATGTATGGATTTTTACAATGGAAAATTACTAAAATAGTCACATTCCACACCCCTTTATCAAGTTTTAGCAATTTAATATATATTTTACCAAACTAATCACACTTTACGTTACCACATTTACGTGATAGCCATCATTTACGTGATATGTACTTTTTATTCATATATTAATGCATTACGTTACAAAAGATATTCGGTAACGTAAATTGTTGTACTTTACGTGACCAATTTTAAAAATATGTTCCTTCCCAATAAATTGTAAAGTACAATAATTTACGTTACCGAATATCTTTTGTAACGTAATGCATTAAAAATATGAATAAAAAGTACATATCACGCAAATGGTGGCTATCACGTAAATGTGGTAACGTAAAGTGTAGTTATTTTGGTAAAATGTATATTAAATGGCTAAAACTTGATAAAGCGGTGTGAGATGTGGCTATTTAGTATTTATCCCTTTTTACAAATACTGGTACCTTTATTAATTTAATACGAATATGTTTTTTTTTGGGTACTCATAATGAACATGGTATCGTTAATCGGCTATGTTCAAAGTTTAATTGGTATCGATTTGCATTTGATTTCTTCGTTCTTCCATGTCCATTCAGATTTCAGACACGTGGATATATTATCCTTTTCCCTTTTTTTCAAACTTTAACTAAACTACAAAACTAGTCCCTAAACTGTTCTACAAACTTCACAGGATACCCAAATCTGTACTTGTATTTTGTATAGTATTATTATTTGATTTTAAATTACAAGTTTTCTTAAACTTTTTGTTAATTAATTAATTACTATCTCTGCTAAGCCATGTTAGTGAATGCTATCTCTGATAAACCATGTTAGTGAATCTAATGTGTCGTTTGGTTTGGAAGATTTAAACAACTAATTTTGAATTTGGATTTTGAAATCTTTTCATGTCATGTTTGGATTAAAAATAAAAAGAAAGGATTAGCTTCATTTAGCATTTCATATTCTCCAATTCTCCCCTTATCATAATCCACAAATCATCCTAATTATTTTATAATCCCATCATATTAGAATTCATCGTTTTAAATTCAAACAATCCAAACGACACCTAAGGTTAATTGCAAACTTCGTTCTTTAAGTAGTCTCTTGAATTACGTGTAGACAATGTAAATATAATTAAAATTATATATAGTTATTTGTTTATTTAAGGATTAATTAATTGTGTAAAAAATATAATATATTTAGAGTCGATTTCTATTCAAACAACACACTAACTAAACTTGTGTTTATAAAAAGATAACATAAATTTAATAAACTTTAGAAATATAGTTTTTTTTTTGTTTTTGTTTTTAGTAATAATTTTGATACTTTTAATAACCTTTTTAGAAATATTTGTTATTAAACATGACTAAATTTACTCTATTTACAATATTTTAAGATTTACGTTTTTATAATAACAATTTTAATAATCACTAAGTGTCATATTATCTATTGATAATTTAATATCCATGATTGCGAAAAGATAATGAAAGTTATACCAATAATGGGGATCAAAGAGAATTGGTGGTCCGTGTATGCTTTCCTCATATATATTCTCCATATCCATTTGAATATCTTACTGATATTTTTCATATTTCTTTCAAACTTTTAAAAATTACAAAACTAACTCATAAACAATTCTACAAGGACAACCTACAATTTACACACAATTTTTATTTGGTTTCAATATAAATGATTTCTAACTTATGTGCTCCATGGTTAATAGTGTAATTAAACTATGGGATAGTTACGCAAAAAACCATCAACTTGTCATTTTGTTGTGAATAAATCCTCAAACCATTTTTTGTTGAATATAAAACCTTGAACTAACTAAAAATCAGTAAATCAAGATTTTACCAATGGGTAAACGGTTGAAACTGGTTATTAATCATACGTGGACCAGTAAATAACCTACGTGGAATAAATTTTAATTGTTGAAACTGGTTTCCAAGTATTACACATCATTTAAACCTCCGTTAAAAATGTAAACCCCTTTAAAAGTTACAATTAAAAATGATCAACGGTGGTTTAAATGATATGTAATACTTGGCAACCGGTTTCAACAATTAAAATTTATTCTACGTAAGTTATTTACTGATCCATGTATGATTAATAACCAGGACCATTAATACTTAAACATACCACATGGACCATTTCTATAATTTACTCCTTGTTTTATGGGTTGGTTCGGAATAATGGAATATTACACAGCCTTTTGAATTTTTGATTCTTTGAAGGGACTAAAAAAATGCGAAATTAGAATCCCTGGATCAAAACATAAAAAACAAAAAACTACAAGGACCTTTCAGTAATTCACCCAAACTTTTGCGGCGTAAGCTTCCATCGCTCACTGGTAGTACCCACCCTATAATCAGTATTCAGTAACCAGAAACGAAATCAACTTAAATCATTACTCCTTTAAGGATCTCTAGTGGTTATTAGCACAAGAAGCCATTAAAGTCGATGAAGGCCTGGCAGTATGATGAATATGGCGGTGTCGATGTCTTGAAATTGGCTACCGATGTGGCAGTTCCAGACATCAATGATGATCAGGTCTTGGTTAGGGTGGTTGCTGCTGCTCTTAACCCTGTCGATTACAAAAGGAGGCTTGGATTCTTCAAGGCTGCCGATTCTCCTTTTCCGGTAAGGTTTCCGGTGATGAACTGTTATTGCGATTATTTGTATTGCCATGTGGATGTGAATATATGTCGATTTGTTTTGTATTGTGGTTTTTATTTGTTGCGTAGAAGATGAAGGTGTGGTGTGGTGTGTTAATGGTACGAACTTCGAAGCTTCTATTACTGTCTTCTTTCAAATTCCAAAACATGCATCGTATTACCTCACCTTAGATCAGCTAATTTTACGTTATTGTATTTGTTTCATTTTTTTTTTCTTTTGGGTATGTTTATGCGAGTTTTAGATCAGTTTAGTTTGGGATTGAGATTCCTCTGTTGTGTAGAATTTGAAACTGTTACGCGTTAATCGTACGAAGCTTCTATAGTTTTTACGCTTCTATTGTATCTTCAGTTCCAAAAATGCATCTGATTACCATTTCTTAGATCAGCCAATATTTAATCATTATATGTGGTTCGATTTTTTGTTCTGGCATGTTTATGTGAGTTTTGGTGGAAATTTGCGATCCAGGTTTGTTTTTTGTGATGAAATTAATAGGGGTGTATAGTATTCGTATTGTGATCTAAGATACTGAAATCCAAACACGACAAATTTTAATTCTGAAATCGAATTTGGTGTTTTGGTTTTTGAATAGAATCATGAACAGGTGATTTTTAACAGAAGCAATCCGAAATTCACATTTGAATCCTAATGCTTTGCCTTTTCTTTATAGTTTGATTGATAAACAATATTTTGGGATTTTTAAAATCTTCATTTCTGTTGTCTAAATTGTATACTTGAAACTGGTTTGGCTAACAGGTTCGAAATTTATTTTGATTTGAATTTGTATTTTGGGTGGAAATTTTGAAATTTGTGAAAACCAAAACTCAATTCACTGACGACTCAAGGTTTGTGTATCATCAAATGTGTGGCAGTGAACCTTCTATTTGTCTCTTCATCAGTTCCAACTTCCAACCACTTTTTATATCAGCAGATTGAATCATTGTTTTTGTAAACATAATTAAATTTGTAAAAAGATCATTGGATTCGACCAAGAATCAGATACAATCATTACACAAAATGTGTCATCATGACTTACAATCACTGATTAGCAAAGAAATTGGTAACAGACTGTACCAGGATACGACCTCGCTGGAGTAGTTGTAAAGGTTGGAAACAAGGTAAAAGGCCTAAAAGAAGGAGACGAGGTATATGGAGATTTAAACGAAA
The DNA here is from genome assembly GCA_020465985.1 of Centrapalus pauciflorus. Taxonomy (NCBI): domain Eukaryota; kingdom Viridiplantae; phylum Streptophyta; class Magnoliopsida; order Asterales; family Asteraceae; genus Centrapalus; species Centrapalus pauciflorus. The sequence goes on from JAANYP010001252.1 coordinate 256,807, forward strand.
AGGCTCTGGATGGACCTAAACAGCTTGGAACTTTGGCCGAGTACACTGCTGTTGAGGAGAGGTTGTTGGCTTTGAAACCAAAGAACTTGGATTTTGTAGAGGCTGCTGCTCTTCCTCTGGCAATGGAGACTGCTTATGAAGGTCTAGAAAGGGCCGGTTTTTCTGAAGGTAAATCAATCCTTGTGCTAAATGGTGCTGGTGGAGTTGGATCCTTCGTAATTCAGGTATTTCACCCTCATAAAAATGCACTTTTTTTTTTTTTACCATATCCTGATATTTTATCAAGGTTCACTTGTATATCTCCTAAACTCCATAATTTGTTTTTCAGGTCATCGATTTACCATTGTCACCATTACATCAAATTGACTGTCTTGAATATGATTTCATAAGTTAAACATCTTTTCCAAAAAAGTTTATGTTGTATCATTATCAAGAGTAGGATCTCCTTGTAGAAGAGGTGTTATTATCACTTGATATCTTTATTCTTCACTAACAACTTCACAACTCTTGGTTTATGAGTTTGAATCCACTTGGATTGGGATTTGGGAATTTGATTATCTTAGGATCATATGTGTTTGACTTTTTTTAACATTTGTTCGAGTATGTTCTCCTTTGTTCTTGCTTTGTCCCTTTCTCAATGCATGTCTTTAACTCCTGAGTCCCGACTGCATTCACCTCGTCTAGATTTTGTTTCCTGTCTAAGTTTTTCAAAATATGAATATTTAGGCGTCAATTATACATATTATGACGTTATGTGAACTTTATGGAAATCATGTAACATATAACACATGACTAACGGAATTTATTGGTGTGAGACGACACAACTAATATTAAACCAAGTCCGCCCCTCCTCGCAGAATATATATCTTGTTGATATTATCTTCCGTGTGAAGGTCGTGTGGCCTTTTTCTTGTTTAGTTTGCTTGATTCAGTATTCATTTGTTTTGAGTTCTTCAGCTACTTCTTAAATAATATTTTAGTTATTTTTTAAAGTTGAACTTTGTATCATTGTCAATTGAGTTTATTTTTAATTAATTCTGGATTTCTAAGGTTAATGGTTTATATTTTTGTAACTATGTAAAAGTTAGAAGTATGACTACTTGACTAGTATCTGATTAATTTAAGATTCAATGAAATTTTTAATGGTCTTTGTGCACTTAAAAATTCTGAAAAGTTAATTTAAGTTAATTTTGTGCTATTGAAAATTAACTTGGTTATTCATAGATAAATTGGTATTATTTGTTTTCTTATTAATATTAAATTTGGTTGGTTCATAAATATTATTTGTCAAGTCAAAACATGATTAATACATTCATTGAAAAAGTTCAAATGCTATTTTATTTCAGACATGCTTCTTTCATAATGTATATATTGTTTCTCAGTTTATGTATGTTTGTATGATGGCAATCTTGTTTGATACAGCTTGCAAAACATGTGTATGGGGCCTCGAAAGTAGCAGGGCCGGCCCTGGGCCTGGTAGACCTGGCCACCGCCCAGGGCCCAATCACAGCAACGGGCCCAAGAAAAAATTAGCTTGCATAGTTTGATACCTAGCCCAGTCCATGTTGTGTATGAATTGTGGGTCTGGAACAAACCGAAAGGAACGCACATTCAGATTTCAGAAAGGGGGAAGCTCATCGTCGCTCACGCACACATTCACGGCGCACACACACGTTACGCATCATACGGGCGATTGGGCAAATCCCGAATGGAACGCGGATCTCCTACCAAATCCAAGATTACGCAGTCCGCGTACATTAGAAAGACGAAAATTAAGGAGGCTATCGAGAAATCCACGGGATTTCATGAGTGGGAGTCGTCGATTACGGTTCCAAATCAACAATTCCAACCAGGGTAATCGGTAATTTCTCATCTCTATTTGAATCTCCGATCCTCACATCGTCAATCCTAAATTTCTAATCTCTATTTTGAATCATTGATTATTTCTAGAAATCTCAAATTCTTTGTTAATTGTTTTTCTGGAAATCTCAAATTCTCAATTAGTGGATTGTGAATTTGTGATTTGTGAACTTCAACTTCTCAAGTTTGAGTTTTTAATTTTGGAAGTTGAAAATCTAAATAATTCCATCCGTGAAAGAGGACCCAAGAGTTTAGACAAGATAATTCAATTTCACATTCTAAAGAAGATTATGAAATTAGAAAATTTTGTTTGGCAAATGCTCTTCTGATATTTAGTATTTTGCACGGTATCAATGTGAATCTTTTTTTACCTTTGCAGCTTAAAGCTATTGTTTATGTGTTTTTGTTTCATTTGAGTTCATATTTAATTTTATCAATTAATGTTGTGTGAGAATTTATTTTCAGAATTCATATTACAAAGACTCAAAGAGGTAGTCAGGCAGAGCGGAAGTGCAAGAATGCTGCAATACCGACATTATGTAATTGTAAGTTTGTTTTTTTCTTTAACGAAGTTTGCTTGTTTTGAATATATATGTTTAGAGGGCCCACTGTAAGTTCTTGCCCCGGGCCTTAAAAATGTTAGGAACGGCCCTGGAAAGTAGCAGCCACTTCTAGTACCGGAAAACTCGAGTTGCTGAAGAGTCTAGGTGCTGATGTAGCCATTGATTACACCAAGGAGAACTTTGAAGATTTGCCTGATAAATACGACGTTGTCTATGATGCAATCGGTAAGACTTGTGCTACACATGATTTCGTTACCATGCTACCAAAAAGTAGTGATGAACACATTTATCCCAAAACTAACCTTAACATTAATGATTGGGGTCAATCTGGACATGATATAGGGTTTATTTCATTAATGACACATTTTTTTATCATGTGTCTCATTCATTATACTTCCAAAAACATGATAAATTGGTCGGTACGGATCACTTGTTGGTCATTGCCCCTTTTACCATCATTATGTGATTTTGGTGGCAATTTTTAACGACAATTTCTCCCTTTAGTGACACAATGACATTTCAATTTCGGTATATTTGGCACGACTAGCTGGAGTTGTGAGCTGAGCTTTTAGTAGCTGGAGCTTTTGGGTGTTGTGACTATTTAAAAGAGCTATAGCTTTTTATTTTTATAAAAATGTTTGGTAAAAGTAGTTGTAGCTTTTGGTATTAAATGACATAAAAAGACATTAATATTGATTAAAAATTGTAGTTTATAATTATTTGGAGGATAAAAAAGTAATTTTGTTTGACTAAAAGCTCAAGCTAGTTTAAGTAGTTTCTCATGGAAGAGTTTTTAAGAGCTTTCAAATCTGAATCAAAAGCTCAAACTCTTATCAACTAAACGAAGCTTTTGAGGTTGAGCTTCCAAAAATCAAATGCTTAACCTCCTAAAAGCTCCCAAAATCTTCTTGCCAAACGCAGCCAATAATGATAGAAGTTCTACATATAAAATATGTATTGTGTATAGTGCTATGCAGTTATCATTGTTATTTGCTATGATAGTTATCATGATGGTATAGCGGATTAGCGGTGATGTAATGGTTTATGTGCGTGTGTACATGTCTATATAATTAAAATCATAAAAGCTTATATAAAAAACATAATACATATATAAAATTAAAATCATAAAAGGTTATACAAAAAAGATAATTAATATCATTAAAAAAAGACTCATGTTTCATAGCGCTATTTTGACCGTTTTTTAATCCAATATTGCATCCATATAGCGTTAACTAGTCCACTAATAGCATGACAACTATTTCTCACCACTTTTTGTCACTGTTATTTTGTGAATGTCCACTAACCACTATAGGACACCACCATTACCGTCCAGATACAGTGTTAGGAAAATATAAGAAAGCACAAAGAAACGGAACAAACGATCGAACAGATCAAGGACGTGATTAATCACCATCCTTAAGGCATTGTTGCCCCCATATCAATCACTAGTGGTCTATGGACAATATCCTCCTAGAATTCTCTTGATTTAGAATAGTATGTGGTGATCATAGTGATTCTCCATGAATGTTCTTGACAATCGTCTTCCCATGTATTCATGTTTGTTTCTTGATGTATGAGGATTTATATGAATATGATGTTTCAGGACAACCAGAGAAAGCAGTGAAGGCTGTCAAAGAAGGTGGGAGTGCGGTGTCCATAACTGGCCCTATTCCACCTCCAGGCTTCATGTTCGTTCTCACGTCCGACGGATCCATCTTAAAAAAACTTAGTCCTTACCTGGAAAGTGGAAAGGTGAAGCCGTTGCTCGACCCAAAAACTCCGTTCCCTTTTGACAAGGTTAAAGAAGCTTACACTTACCTTGAAAGCCACCGAGCAACTGGAAAGATAGTTATACACCCAGTACCTTAAGCTCCACGTTTCTTTCTACATATATCCTCATCGATACGATAAATAGCGTGGCTTCATTGCATAGATCTCTTGGCTCAAAAGCGACTTAAATATGCTTAATCCTAATACTACTTAATTACTTTAGCCTGTCTTTGTTAAATAAATAAACAGTATGGTTGTATGTAAACTTTGATCCATTTGGTTTCTGTGTTTGTGGTTTTCGTCCCTCTTATCTTTCAAGATCGGCTCAATCTTGGTTTCAGAATTTTCGATTGGGGTTTTCATTGTTGATGAACCTGACTGAACCACTTAAACTGAATCAACATTAAAGCGAATGATGAAATGCAAAAACTTTATTTTTTAAAAAAGTTAATTATATGAAATATGTTTGGATTTGCGTTTTAGAAGATACTATAAAATAAAAACTTCGAATTCAACAGAAAATTATGCAAAAAACCATCTAAGTATAAAAATTTTTCGATTAAGTCCCCATTTCATATTTTATTTCTGATAAGCCCCCAAACTGCTTAAACCTTTTAAATTGGTCGGTTAACCTGTTATAACAGGTTAACATGCTTAAACCTATTTTGCAAAAACCATCAAAGTATAAATTTTTTTCGATTAAGTCCCCATTTCATTTTTTTTTTCCTGATAAGTCCCCGAACTACTTAAAACTTTCAAATTTTCGATAAAATAAAACGAAATTTTTTTATAATTTTAAAAACGACGATGTTAATTTCGATGACAGAGCATGCCATGTTTGTCTAGACCAAAATAAGTTGGTTTGAAAATAATATTTTTTCAAAATGACGCTGGTTGTTTGTAAACAATAAATTTTTTTAAAAGTCTGTCATTCTGAATAAAATAAGTTGGTTTGATATAAAAACATAAATGATGATTATTTCGATCCTATGTTTGTCTAGACCACAATTTATAAATATATTTAACTAGTTTATCCCGACTAAACGTTATACAATAAAAATGATCGTTTTGATTTATCTTTTTTTTTTTTTGCATCCACGAATGTGTGACGTGAGTGTCAATTGAACAATCACTAAATTGATAAAACAACAAATAACATGAGTTTTATCAAGATAAGAGATTTATGTGGCAAAAAATTAGTTGAGGGATTTATAAGACAAAATAATTTAGTTAAGGGATTATAAGACAAAATAATTTAGTTGGGGGACTTAATCGAAAAAATCATAGATTTATAAAATCCACGTCAGCAATTGCAACCTGCTCAACAAGTTACCGGTAACTTTTCTTAAAAAAACACCAAATTCGTGATTTTTATTTACTTAAGGGACTTATCAGAAAAAAAATTGATTGAGGGACTTAATCGAAAAAAACTTGTAGTTTGAAGGTTTTTTGCGAAATTTTCCCTTATATTTATATATAGCGGGGTTCAATGGAAAATCGATATGCATCGAAAATCTCCATGCACCAACACAAATATATCACAATTCCCGTGTGATGCATCAAATTTGAAATTCCCTTAAGGTATGCAACTTTTAAAGGAGAAGCTTGCATACCTTCGACAAAAAGGATATATGTGCAAAAAAAAAACCCTTAAGGTTGACCAGTTTTGTGATTAAAATATTCAATTATTTTTCGTTGCACAAAAAACTTCCAACCGACAAAATTTCACAGAATTGAGATATTACCGATTGAAAGTCATAAGTCACCGTTGACAAGTTATCAATGACCACCGGAATTTTGCTGAAAAAGTAAAGTACAACAAAAAAATATAGATTTGAACAAAGAAATGTGAATTTGAATGACAAAAGTTTGACAAGTGAGTTCGCTAGAAAAAAGGTACGTCATAGACAAAGGGTTGGTCAGCAGATTGCAACCGTTCATCAGGTTGCAAGTTATTTTTCTTCAAATAATCTCATGTTGATAATTTTTAGTCAGTTGGGGATTTTTGTGCAAAAAAAACTGATTGGGGGTTTTAATCACAAAAATGGTCCAACTTAAGGCTTTTTGCACAAATATCCCTTAACAAAAATGTCCTATTGGCTTGATTTTGTTAGGTACTTCGACAATGATTAATTGTGATATCAAACAGTAGAAGTCAAACCAAACACTACATTTTCTACAGCACTTTTTGTTACAACTGTTATATGATTATTAGTTTTCAAAACGTTACAGCACTTTATAAGTTTGATTTATCATATTTATATATAATTACCAAACAAAAATAAATCAAATGTACTTACGTCAATCAATTTTGACAATCATAGTCGATTTAAAACTTTAAATGAACACATTTGCGTATATTAGTGTCTTCTTAGGCTCTTATGAACTGTTTTGAAAATTGGACTGGAGCAGTTGGTTAAACCTAGAACCAGTTCGGTTGATGTAAAAAAGCGGTCATGATCAAAACCGATCGGTTCATGAAAAAATCAGGAAACGGAAAAAACGGGTTTTAAACAAAAAAAATATTTATTTTTTCGTTGGACTTAATTAATTAATTTATTTTTATTGGGCTTTTCTCTTTATATTATTGAATGTTTGATATTTTATAAATTATAGTATATAGATTTGATCGATGATATATGTGTTTTAAGTTTTTATAAATTTTTCTATTTTTATGATTAATAAATCAAAATTAATTATGGCGTCATGCTCTTATAGAGTTATAGTTGAATGTGATTAATATACGGTTTTCACTTTTCACAACCATGCTCTTATAGTTTCCAGTTTAAAAAATGCAAGTAAGACAAAAATAAGCTAACAATTATATTTGGAGTTTTTTGTTTGCAATTGCTGTTCCAAAGGAGATCAAATCGACAAGAAACAACTTTATATAACTTTATTTATTATTTTAATTTAATTTGTTTGTTGTTATTGCCCGCTAATCTCACTCCAGTTTTAATATTTAACGTCTAATTAGAGCTGCAAGTTTAAAAAAACAAGGAATGAGAATATTCTTTATAACTAAATAATATCATACTAGTTTATTTACCCGTATAAGACACAGATTTATTTGATTAATAGCTTTTTAATAAATTAAATTTTAAAATAATTGTAGACATAGATAATAAACGACACAAACTATGAATAAGAGACGTGACTCAATGTTATAAATTAAAATTTTCATTTTACAAATATCATATATTAATCATTGAAAAAGATCCTATAACGAGAGTGCGTAACAAAATCACTACAACATAGTTACCATAAATTATTTGAAATTAATTAAAGGAGATAATAGCTACCTTTTAAATGTAGCTAACTTAGCTATTTTTCTTCTATTTACATCTAATGGATTTTTTTTTTTATACTCACCGATACCTATTTATTTTTATTTTTGAAATAATTAGATTAATACAATTAAGTGAGAAAATAGCCATGATAGCTACATTAAAAAGTAGCTATCATTTTTTCTATTAAGTATTTAAATTAGAAAACTATAAATTACATGTGTTAGATGAAGACTACTTAATTAATAATCTAGTTAATGGTGAAATCAAAATCTATTTTATCTTTGAATAAAATAGATAGATATAATTAAATTATCATTATCTAAGATACAAAATACAGTCAACTGAATATGATATTTTTTTCAGTTTAGTGAAAAAAAAAAAATGAAATGGGTCCTTAAAGAGCGTTGCACAATGCACATTTTTACACTACAGATGAAGCTATGAACAAAACTAAACAATAAAATAATGATTTTTCCTTTTTTTTTTTTTTTTGGGGGGTACGAAGGAAGGTTGCGTGTGATTGATTAATAGGGGTGTACGTTCTTGCTTAGGCCACCGTTCACATTGGTAAAGAATCCCATGAGTTCCTGCCGGTAAGGTAAGTACGACCGCCGGCGTTCTTCTTCCGTATGCAATCCTCTATTCCTCAAGTAAGCCTCGTGTGCCGATACCGTAGGTTTTTTAGCCTTCGTTCCTTGCTTAACAACTTTTGACTTTCCTCCGGCCGTGTTGACCTTAAGGAATATTCCGTCGCCGGTGATTGGCTTCGCAGACGACGACGACGACGACGAGGTGGTTGTTTTTGTAGACGACGGAACGGAACTTTTTAGGAACACGAAGGCATCACGGCCGTCGCTGTTGCTTCGACTGACTTTGTCTTTTAATCTCCAGAGCTTTGAGAAGCCGGTGGAGTTGCTCTTTTTTCTAAGCTCGGCTGTGCCTGTAACTGATTCTTTTGACCAAACACAGTACGGTCCGGTAGCTGCCTCTTCGTTCTCTTGACGTCCCGATACCGTAGCCGACGGAGAGCTACGTGGTGATTCAATGAAAACCTTATCGACCGGAGGCATAACCGGCAACCGATCTATCTCTTCAACCTCATACTCACCGTCTAACAACAAATTTTGATCAAACAAAGGAAACACCTGCCGGATCTGACCGTCTCCAAACACTTTATCATCATAATCCGGCAAATCATCCTCGGCGATAAACATAAACGTAAAATCATCATCATTTTCTTCTTCCTGTCCTCCATTCTCACAATCTTCATGCTCGTCATTAACATGAACCTCCGAATCTGGCAACAACTGCTGTGAAGCATGATCATCGTTACATTCCAGATCAATTTTTCGGTTGAATTGAGAGCTAATCACATCAATGGATTGATGAAGATGTTCGTCTTTATCGCTAGAATGACTATCGAAATCCGAAGAAAACAAACTCATATCCATCTGAATCTAGAAATCAATCAATCAATCCAAAGAAACGAAAACAAATTACAGCTTCTGGAGTTGGAAAATAAATGTATAGATAGATCTACGCGCTTCCGTTTGGTTATAGAACAAGATATGTGTGGATTGGTGATAAAATCATGGATCTAATTCTAGTCACATTATATAGGCACAAAGAGGAGTCAAACATGGGTTCTTTTCAGTGTGGGGTTGTTCCAAATATTTGAATTGACTTTTCTGGTTTTTAATTTGTAATTTTATTTTATGTCAGCGTCATTTTTCTTTCGAATTTGAAATTTTGGGGGTGTTTCCATGAAAATAAAAGGATATGTGATAATAATAGGATTTATTAATTTTTATTCTTTTAATGAAAGAGACTATTATATGTTTATATCGTTCGTTCGTTCTAGAAGCAAGGCGAAATGGTCGCCATTCGCCATGCCCTAATATTCTTGAATAACAAGCAAACTAGAAACAAACACCACTGAAAATTATTTTTGATTTTATTTGCAACTCTTTTTTTTCCTTTCTTAACTATGTGTTGATTTAAATAATAGATATTTATAAATATATATAAAAAAATTTAAATCATAGTTTAATGAATTTTTGAGTTGGATTTGATTTGATATTATTTGTAGCTCTAATAAATGATAAGACGATTTGTGAAAATGACAAGTTATAGATTATATAAGAAAATGTCAAGTGACAATTAAATATGAAAATTACAAGTGACACTTTTTTTATTCTTTTAATAGTATTTATTTATAGATCAAAATTTATTTACTTAAGATTATATAAGAAAATGTCAAGTGACAATTTTTTACTATATACAACATTTACTTTATTATAGTTCATTATTTTATATCTATATAATAAAATGACTTTTATTTCTTACTTTGTATGTGAAATTTTATTAACGTATCATGAAATTACTTAGGGTATAGAATTTTATTTTGAAAGTTAAATGTTTTTGCTACGATGTATTACATAATTGTTGATTATTTTATAATGACATGATGAAAATATCTTCAAACTCTGAAATCCCGTTGAAATAATAGTAAAATCTTTTATGTTATTATTCTAAAATGAATAACGGTTGATTTTATTTTTTCTAAAATAAACCAAAAACACATGTGGTTTCAAATCACATCACTAGGATTGTTACGAAGTACTAGGAGTGCACATATTGATTTTAAATGTAATCAACATATCTAAATACTAAATCTGACATTGACTAATTAGCTATCGATCTACAAAACGGCTCAACACATCTCATTTAATGAACTAAATTAAGAATTAATTATTATAGTTTTGCAATATTTAGTTTCATGAAATTGGGCCTACTACTTAGAAAATGTATACAACTTCTTTGAAATTTTACGTTTTAATATTTTTTATATATCACTAGCAATTATCTTATAGATGATTAAAATATTACATTAATTTATTTTTTTGCCAATTTAATTATATCATACATATTATTTTGTTCTAGTATAATGGGTTGAGTTAATAATCCAAGTGTCATAAATAGTCATTAATTGTTTTATAATTACTAGGTTAATACTTCTGTAATACATGGGTCGATTTAAAAAATTGATATTTATAAATATATGATATTTAGTTTAATGAAATTTTAGTTAGCTAATTGTTAAATTAGATTTTTATGCATTGAATTATATTAAATTTGATATTAGTAGTAGTTTTAGTAATTGACATGACAATTTGAGAAAATGACAAATGACATTTAATAAGAAAATGACAAATAACAAATTAAAAAAATAGGTGACAAATGACATATTTTTTTTTATTCTGTAGATGGTATTTATAGATTTAGCGTTTTAAATTGTGTTTTACCTTTGAATGAAAAAATAAATTATTTTACATTTTCTGTAATAATTTCGTCATTTGATAGTATTGAAATGAATTAAAAAACTAAGTTAATATAGTAAATAAGTATAAAAAGGTAACAACTAAAGGAAAACAATTTGAAATCGACTTTTATTTATCAAGGATACGTCATGAAATCCGTGAGTCTTCTTCCTTTTTTTTTAATTTTTAAATATTGATTTTATAGTTGGTTGAAAATGATAAGTGATTTTAAAAAAATATTGGTGCAAAGGTTTATAATGTAAAATATGTGAAAGTAAAAGGGGTAGTTTGTTAGGCATTGAAGTTTGACAATTTCATAATCATAACACAAGTCAAGAGTCGTGTCTTGCAAACAAAGGTGAAGGTTGGTGAGTCGCACGTGTAATCGGGATATGATGTTGGTTCTCTCTCTATCATCTAGTAGCTTTGACAACTAATTAATTTCTTTAATCATCATAACTTCAATCTTCATTTATTATTTTATAGATAAATTTTAATATAATTTTTCTTTTCAACCGTTTTACTAACCGGGGATTTTCAACACTCAATAATTTAGTATAAATATAATAGTTTGGAAGTATTTTCGACGATTTACATTGTGTTTGGTGATTTGGAAGTTTGGAAACTTTTTGGCTTTTCCTTCAGTCTCGCAGTCTGCTGCTTTGATTATTGGATCCTGCAAGGTTAGTCCTTTTTTTAAATAAATTCTAGGGGACATACTAATAAAAAAATTAACTTACAACTCTTGGCTTTGTAATCCATTTGTGGAATGTTCCTGAGTGGTTTTTACTTGTTCTTAAGGATGATTAGTTTGTAATGCGTAGTGATTAAAGTTGTATATCCTGGTGTTTTGGCGGCTAGCATCTTGCTAGAAGCAGGTTGGTTTTTAATAAAATTGTTGCTATTCAAAAAAAAATATAATACAAATGCATATTTGTTTTTCTAAATGCAAAATTTTATTATGAAACAAATCAATTTAAAAAAAAAAAAAGAAAGAAATACCCACAAACAAAGGCCAAAACCAGGCCAACTTACTAAACCCTTCTACAGGGGTGACTTTTAGGGTGTGCGAAAGGCTCGCTGCACAGGGCCCTCAATTTCGTAGGGTCTCACGGTTATAATAAAGACCTAATTTAGACCAATAAAAATTTTCTGTATTTGACATGTATACATTATGCATCGGTGTGTTAAAATAGAATTCATGTCAGATACAATTTGATTCGTATTATTTATTTTAATTTCTCACTAACCAGTTTTTTTTGTTATTCACGAAGTCGACTTTACCTATTAAAATTGAGACTCAAACTGGCTAATTTACTATTTAAAATACTTAAGGGACTATGTTGTAATCACAAGCACAAGGCCTCTAAAATCCATGAGACGACTCTGCCCTTCTAATTAAACATGTATAACACACCTAGCAAAGATTAGAACCCCACAACTTAATATGTACCATATGCATTATTAGGATTACAAGCGAGGAAAAATAAGTACACTGATAAACCCTATAAAAAATACATGTAACGCCAAAGAGTCGCACTTTTCTAATAGTAGATAACTCAAATGATTCTAAGGCTTTCCAATATTGAGGACAGAGAGCCGAATTCAACTCGACTCGTAGGTTTGCCAGGAAATATATAATATGAAGATGCTTCTTCATCAGCCTCCAAATAAAACACGTACTTTTCTTTGAAATATTTTGCTCCACTCCATTAATATTTGTTGGTTGACATTAGTATTTGTAGGTTTGCCAGGAAACACATAATTTTCTTTGAATTATTTTGCTACACATAGTACTATTGTGTGTTTATTTGTGATTTTTTGCAAGTGCATGTTGTTGTTAATTTGAATATGATTATGAAAAAAATTTAGAAATGTTTTAATTGATATATCTTCGGTACTCCGCAAAACTATAAACTACTTACTTGAACTCTAATCTAGAAATATATATATATACGGGGGTGGGTTCAATGGAAAACCACTATGCACCGGAAAACCGTGGAAACCTACGCATACCGTCCGATTTGATGCATTTCATGAAAAACGCGGTGGCATGATCGTAAATAAAGTGATGCATCACGCGAGATTTTGATGCATCACACGGGAAATTAGATGCATCACGCGAGATTTTGATGCATCAAGCGGCAAATTTTGATGCATTTGTGGTGGTGCAGTGCGGTTTTCACAAGTTTTCAGGTGCATTATGCAGAAAGACGGTGTATCACGCGGGAATTCGATGCATCACGCGGGAATTGTGATGCATTTGTGGTGGTGCATGGAGGTTTTCTAAAGTTTTCCGATGCATGTTGGTTTTCCATTGAACCCCCCTCTATATATACGTATATAAACATAAAACACACACGTATATAAAAGGTATTTTTAATTGAAAGGTCAAATTAATTAATATCGATCGATCGTTATTTAAAAATTAGTTACACCAAGTCACCAACTGATAACAAACAATAATGATGTCAGCAATGATGTCGTTGTATTGTGTTGTTACAAATAAATGCCAACAACATTGGTTGGAAATTCTACAATCCTAACGTGATCTTTCACACTAAATAAAACGAAACATTATTGCTTATAAAAATTAAAATTAGAAATGTTTTTCTAGACAATTCCACAGGACCACTTACTATTTACCAACATCAAATACATAATTTTATATTCATAAATCATGTATCACATAAATATATGTTTACATAAATAAAAATTTATGCAAGTATACGTTCACATCATTTTCATGGAGTTGGAAGACATGAATCTATGTTAAATTTACATATCATCTTTATAATGTTAATTAAAAAATTTTAAAAAAGTTTTTTTTTAAAGATAGTATCAATAGCTACGCTGCATTTTCTCGAACCATAATTATGTGTGTGTGTGTGTAAACAAAAAATTGTCATATACAACAATTAATTTCATATAAAATGATTAGTTAAAGTTAAATGATTACAACACTAATAACTTGTATTTATATAAGATTATGGAAAGAAAAGTACATGACTTCATGGAAAAAGAGTATGTGTAACGTGACGAGTTTTGGAATTAGAAAAATGTATGTTATGACATCAAAGTACGTACTCAAAGTTGATGTGTTGTACATTACCTGTTTTTATAAGAAAAGAATATCAAGTAATCAATATATATAAATCATGATTAATTAGGTAATTATTAATACACAATTCCTAGTTATCTTGTTTTTCATCTTCATTACGAAATTAATGTTGTAATTTCAAGATAATTATTATATTGTATTCAATTTCTCACATTGAAAAAGAGGAATATCTGACTGTATTTGACTGTATTCAATTTCTCATATTGAAAAAGAGGAATATTTGTCTGCTTTAATTAAAATATAGGTATATGATAATCAATTTTGGTTATGATTAAGATGAATATTTATAGGTCAAAATTGTAGGATTGGTGTATGAGAAATTAGGGATGATGTATACAGAAATAGTCAATCAACAAAACTCACCATTCGCATGTCCATGTGTGTTAACTTGTTAACGTCATATATAGATTGACTACTCACAGAGGCCATACACGTTGTGATGTAACTTGTGTAATTAAGATTTTTGTGATTAGTTAATAATTAATACCTAATAATTAGTCAATTTAATTTTTAATGCCGCCTTAATTAGAATACTTTTGTACAATGATTATACCTCATGCATTTTTGTTTATCTTGACATCGATCATATCATTAACTTAATTTATGAGTCTTAAATTCTCTATTACATACATAAATCTTTTTAAATATTTCATTATTATACTTTTAAATTATACGCATGTGAAAATTTTAATGTATAGACGTGGCTGGCTTCAATTCGTATATATGATTTTGATATTCTACCGGTGCGTTTAGATTATTTTATTCTTCTAGTATTTGCATTTAGGCCATGTTTGTTTTTACGAAAATCGTCAAACTTCTTATGTCTGCGAACTCGAAGACGCAGGAAGAAGTTTTATATGAAAGTGCGATTGTTTTTTATTCGTCTGCAAAGACTGCAAACCTTTAGGTCATCTCTTCTGCCCGCAGACTTCTATAGCTAAGTCCGCAGACATCAACCTCTTAAAAAACAAACATAACCTTAATTACCGTAGGTATAGTATCGTTCTGATTTAATACGGTTTGTTTTAGTTTCAATATGTCCCAATAGTTACTTCGGACTTGGGAGTTGACATGATATGTTATCATGTATTTGGTCCAATTCCAAACGTTTTAATAGATGAAACTCGGTGATAATAATGTGATCTTTGATCCGGCCTCTAATAATTTGCTTTTGTTGTGTTTTTGCGGAGTCGATTAATTACATGTTTGTTGCCAGTTAACTGTAAAATAGAAGTTTAATTAGGATAGGATGTAGTACAGAATATGGTAAAAGAGTGACTAAATAACATAACTGCGCATACATGCATGAACTAGAATTGATCGATCGATCGAGTAATTAAGTTTGGTTTAGTAATATGTTTCTTATGAAAGTCTTGTTTTTCTGCACAATAAGATTAGTATTACATGTATGATGATCCATCATTTTGTGAAGCAAAAGAAATTGCTTCGGGTTTTAAAAATATCAATCAGTCGACGGTCGACATATATAGTATCATAATTACATGCTTCGGCCCATCCGAATCTGAAAACTGATGTTTTTATACTGCGCCAGCAGAGCAACAAATACCACCAATGTTTATATATCAAATATTACTCAATAACCAATAGAAACAAGGCCCAAGACTTTTGAAGTCAAAATGCAAGTTAACATCTGAAGTAAGAAGAATTAAAATAAGCAACAAAATAAGCAAAAGAGTTAGGTTTATGAGAGAACATGAGAACCACTTTTTATTTGTGCATCCAATGTATAAAATTATGCAATTGATACTAAAATTTATACTTTCGATAAATTTATACATTTAATGTAAACATTTACGAATTTCATTTTGTCCATTTTATTTACGAATTGCGTATTTGAGAAAATTTGTACATTTGAAGTTCAAATTTGTGCATTTAATTATTAGTGAATATAATTTTTAAATGTAATTTTAGTGTTACACTTTGATATTTATTAATATTTAACAATAATATTGGTTTTAAGTTACAAATTTAATTTTTAAATTTGTGCACAAATTTATGCATTTGATGTACAAATTTATGCATTTTGGAATGGTTCTTACGGAATTAAGAGTTCTTACCGGAACCAAACCCTATATATATTATATGTATATGAATGATCTTTTGTGATCAATACTTTATTCGTTGTGAACATTGTTAACGATCATAAATTGACTTTGAATCTTATAAATAATGTTAAACCCTAATTCTCACTTTTGGAGCTAAAGATTTTCATTACTTATATCGATACCTAGATTGGACATTTAAGTAATTTCAGGTACAAAAAATCCTAGATCAAACATTTGAGAAATTTCAGTAGACCTTCCACTAAGGCACTAATATTTATATCGAAACAACGAACGAAAATATCGGATTATAAAGATAAATAATACTTTATATATTAAAAGTAATTAAAGAAAAATAAAACAAATATTTAAATCATATAAAATAATTAAGAAAAAGGTTCCAGAACCAATTGAAGCATAAATAAAACTAGTGTTGAAAAGAAAAAACAGCTGAAGCATATCTGGATAGTAAAATTAACATATATAATATCTGTAATAAGAATCGAGGAAAGAATCGTGATGCAGATAATAGTATTTGGATATATTTATAGAATAAATGAATAGAAATTGTATTTGGGTTTTCAAGGTCGAGAGTGAGTATTTCAATTTGTTTGGATAAATCATAAATGAATGTAGTATCGTTCAAGATTAGATCAGTAGAAATATATATCGGAAGATATATGAAGAAATGGAAGGCCTTAAAATACAACTTTCTTGAAACACCCTTCAAACAACTTCTTCCATCAACTTTTATCTCTATTTTCAGGCCTTGAGTTGAGACATGATGTGGATGGGAATGCAATATATAATGTCGATCAATTAAGTTTCTCTTTTTTTTTTTTTTTTTAAATCCAATTAATAAAAGTACAAGGCAATTAAGCTAACAATATTTTTGTCTTCTTCATACAAGTAACTAATTAATTCTATCCATCTACTGTATGTTATCAAAAGAAAAACGTAAAGGAAAGAAAATCTGAAACTTACACCTTTTTTCATTTAAGACTTTGTACTATCACCCTTAGAATATCATCTCCAGCGATCACCCTTAAGCTTCTTATGAATCCTGTCCTTGATATCTTGTTTTTCTGACCAGTAATATTAGATTATTAAAATCATCATAACAATCAAATGATGAGAATCGAAACAGTAAGATTCAACTCGACTTACATAATATGCATGATGTTGTTTCTTGATCAGGGCCATCTTTGAACGACTCAAATATTTCGTGAGCTGCTGCATCAGATTAGTTATGCTCGTATACGGTGACCTTGGTATCCTCCTTAAAGATGATCCTAACAGTTTGCTTTCCATCAGAATCATTTGTAGCAACAATTAACCATTTTAGTTTTAGGAGTACGTAGGAGCTTGCTCACCTGTTAATGAATTTATTCGGAAACTTATGACATAAAGCGGAAGTATGTGAGTGTTCATGTATGCTTCCCAAATGATATACTTTGTTGGCATTGATATATCATCAACACCTGAGTCAAATTCCGTGGAGCTTGGCTGGTCGTTTTCTGAACAAAAAGATATTGCTTCAGGTTTTCCTAAGATCGCTCGACACAGTATCACATGCCTCAACCCATCCGAATCTGCAACTGATGTTTTTACACTGCACCAAAAGAGCAACAAATATGACTGTTTATTAAATATTACTAAGAAACGAACAAATTAACAAGACTTTTGCAGTCAAAATAATAAGCAAACAAAGTAAGAAGAACCGATATTCTTGACCTAAATGAGTTGAAGTCACTTGAAGATGGGTTAATAACCAACAAAATAAGGAAAAAGAATCTACAAACCCATAGCATAAGCTGAATGCTCTTCAATAACAAACATAGAATTATGAAATGTTAACACCTGACTCAGTTAAGTACTGTTAATAAACAGCAACGAAAGAAGAATATTCTAGCCAGGGATGGTTTGCAAGTGCATCCATGCGGGGTGCCATCCAATACTTTTTACTCTAATAAATTTTTAATACATATTCATAAAGCAAATAATTTTAGACCCCAGAAAAGTTACAACCGATTCGTAATTTTCAACTAAATTTTATGGCTTTATGCCTGAACCTAATAGTACACCTAAATTAGCTCAATGCTATTCAATAACATATACATATTAGGATCAAATGAGAAATCAAATATTTATGAGAAATGTTGAATCAAAGAATATATCATTTATATGTTAAATCAACATGTAATTTCATGATTCAATAAAAGTCTCGTATCAAAGACAAAATGACACACACACACACACACACACACACACACACACACACATATATATATATATATATATATATATATATGTGTGTGTGTGTGTGTGTGTGTGTGTGTGTGTGTGTGTGTGTGTGTGTATTCGTAGATCTAAATTACGATACTTTTGTGAAACAAGACTTGAGCAACATGCTGGTCTCTATGGATGAAAGTCTTCCATGAAACATGCTGGGATTGATGGTAATAACATGGTATTTAAGGGGAAATTAGTAAATGATAAATTGACGATTCACTAGATAAGACTGATGGTTGATCATTCGGCCTCATTCAACTGGCCTGAGTGTATAGGTTCACCTAATACTTGTAGCAAATAAAGGGATGGTGCAATCAGATGTTGGAATTTTGGTATGGAACAAAGGAGAGGAAGATGGAGTTTCTAGGTGAATGGAGGAACAGGCAGAATCAATAGTCAGGGTGGTGTTGGTGGGATGTTGAAAGATGATGAAGTGAAGGTGTGCACTTTTTTCGAGATCAGTTGGTTTATGCTCTGTTTTAGGACCTGAATTGGAAGCAATTGACGATGTAGTGCCATTGATTACCACAAGAAACCTGGACTTCAGAGGGTGTTTTACACTTTTACTGAGTATTATGGAGAACAGAATTAGAAAGAAAGATCTAAGTTGGGAAGGAAATATTAAAAATTATGTTGGAGGTGTATGTGAGCAGAGGAAATCCAAAAGATGCTGACAGTATTGCCAAGTGTGGAATTTCAAGACATAGGAAAATGGCACTATGGTGTTTAGATTGAATATGATGTATGGAGAGGTTAAGTTTGATGTAAATTAACTGACCGAGAAGATTGAGAAGGTATATGGAAAGGGCTGCATACGATGAATTAATTGGGTGCTGTATGTTTAAAGGAGAAATTTGGGTGTGTTAGCTCCAACCTGTCAATGGCAGAGTTGCACGCCCCAAACTCCCAAAAAAGAAAATGGTATGCCTTTGGTCTCCCCTTGGCTTATACCTGTTTAGAAGTGCCCCTTGGCTTATACCTGTTTAGAAGTGGACTCAAGACATTTAATTTCAAATATCTTGTATAATCGGAGCCTAGATAGATATGGTCCTGACATGAAGACGGTCTGACCTTGGCAATAATTCAATGCAGCTATTCATAAAGACATAAACAGTGGATATCGTATGAACAATGCTGAGGAGCAGAAAGAAGGCTGGATCTCAATAAGGACGAGGGCATGTAAAATGATATGTTTGAGCTCAATACTGTGAAAAAAGGGTGGAGACAGTTTTTTGGTCAAAGAATTATGGCATCAGTGTAGCAGTGAAGTAATCAAGTAACATGATTAAATCAGTTTTGAGGGGTAGTCTGGATTTTATTCAATGAACGATCGAGCACTTGGCAAGATGTGCATGTGTTTATGTATCAACTAGAAGAGTTGACAGCCTGAGTATGCTATCAAAATTTGTATGAGTGTGGTTTGTTTAATTAGTTTATCTTTAATTTACTCAAAGGGATGTGTAGCCTGCAGGCTCGTAGAACACTATCCAAGTTGGAAGGAAGGTGAAGTTTATTGGCACTAGCATGAGGAAAATCCAAGGTTTCAAAAAGGTTTGAACTTGTATGTAACAGTGACCTTTGATGTTTGGAGTGGTTATAATGAGATTGATTGTTTGATGTTCGAAATAAAATATTAAAAAAATCAAGCAATTTGTTCTTGAAATTTTGCAAGAAACAGCCAGAGTCCGAGTAGCAGCGCATCCAGAAATAAAACTTGATAGAAAATTTATGTGAAGTGATCTTGGAAGATACATAGCAGACATTGAGAACTGAAGACCATACAACTTTATGTGAATTGAGGGATTAGTTTCCAATGTGATCTGTTATAAATTACTCATCAACACATAGACAATTTATTGAAAAGGTGTTAAATGTAGAATGTCAAATCTTTTTGATAGAAAATTATATAATCCAAAAACAAAATAAATTCCTGTTTTTGGATAGAAATGTACACTTGGAGAATATTTTGACTTTATAATTATCAAAGGTTCTTCAAATCTCTATGACAAATATGGAAAAAAAGTTTCTTGTATGATCTCTAGCTAAAATTCACACTAAACCAAACTCATGATGCAATTCAAGCATAGAATAAAAGATGATTTAAATTAGATTTTCTTGGATCAATTAACTGAAAATTGCATATATAAAATTCTAACTAAAACTTTTACTCGTATTAGTTTAGAAAATGAATAGATAAAAAGTTGTAACTTTTTTATTTGAATCATCTAAACGATAAGCACAAAATTGACTATCATGATTTGGAATTGCAAATATTCTGATAACTTAATTTCAAATTATATAAATGAACACTAACCTCTCCATTGGAATGTTAGCCGGAGAGAGATAAACACCACGGCCATACGATGAGGATCTGTTTTCAAATCGCCGGAATCCGTAACGTAGAATCTCATGAATCTCAGCACTAGAACCGCCGTACCAACTATACTTAAAGTTCGGATCTCCACCGTTTCTACTCGCAACCGCCGCTGCAAAAACCCTAAACACTTCCATACGAGCAACTTCAATTACATTCCAATCATAATTCTTCTTATGAATCCCAACAACATCAATGTTCTTCCCAAAATCACGTAATCCACCAACAAAACTCGCCTTGACAATCTCGTAATCTTTGCTTCCTTCCTCAACTCTCGGCACATCGTTGGAGAAAATTCCTGATTGCCTGTAACTCGAAACTTCCAGTTCGGAATCGGAATCACAATCAGCCTTGAGAATTTCACAATCTTCCACCGTTACTGAAACTTGATCTTCAAAATAAACATTCCGATCATTCATGGCTGATAATTGATGTGTTTTGTGACAGAAATCTAACACAAAAAGCAATTGCGATACATACCGGAAATAAAACGAGAAGAACAAAATTCGAATTTATGAAGATATTTGAAGTAGGAGTTTGCTTGGACAGAAGGAGAAAGGGAGTTGGAGACGTCATCTTACTTATCACCTCTAGAATCTGCTAACCGACTGCTTCCTTCGTTAATTCCTTTTTTTCTTTATTATATACTCTCTCGTGTTTCCGAAATAATTGTCCACATTTAACATTTGAAGTATTTATTTTTCAATTTTGACATTAAATATTTTTATTTGTGTTATATAATATGTGATGCAAAATATATGAAAAGATTTGGTTTTATAGGAATTTCCATCGGATATAATTTTCATCAAGTATTATACAACACAAACTAATATATTTGATGTCAAAGTTGAAAAAGAAAAATTTCAAAAGTCAGATGTAGACAATTATTTTGGGACGGAGGGAGTACATAATATGGTTAGAGTTAAAATATATCATCTTCTAAAAAACTTTTTTTAACTTTTTTTTTCATAAATATGTTAATTAACATTGTGTCATTGTGAAGATTATATATAAATTTCATATAGATTATATATAAATTTCATATGCATTCACATATACTGGCTCTTAAAAAGTGATGTGAACGTGCACTTACATAATTAAGAATATATATGAACGTGCATTTTTGTGAGAAAAGTTGGTTCAGTTTTTTCAATATTAATCTTAATTTTAAATAAACTTCTAATACGTATCAAATACCCCTTTTCGATACGAGGAATTACACAACCTTGATGTTCATTATTTTCAATTTTTTTTAACAAAAAACAAATGAATTTAATTCATTTCGAATAAAGCTGGCAGGCCTGGCGCACCCTTTGCACTCGTTCATTGACCTGCCTCTTAATTTTTGACTACATTATGTTATTCATCGTCAAAAGCCAAAACTCAAAACTCTCTTAATTTGAGTTGAATTTTGACTTTGACTGTTTCATCCAAAAGAATTTTTGTAACTCGTGAATTCTTTGGCAAGTTGCTTTTTAATCGTTACATATAGTATGATGCTCATTCGAAAACTTTATGTCTCTAGTTTATAACACAATTTGTCAATTGTTACGAATCGAACAAACACGAACGAGAGTATGTTCATATTCGTTCATTTAATTTTAACTGAACAATTAACGAACGGAAGCTTGTTTATTCGTTTTCATTCGTTAAGGATTTGTCATTATTCGTGTACGTTTATGTTAGTTCATTTAACAGATAATCGAGCATAAATGAACAATTAAACAAAACAAATAAATATAAACAAACAAACTTGCGCTGAATAAATATAAAACACATAACACACGATTCATAAAATTAAAAAATGATTTCAAACTACTATGATACTAGTATATTAATGTATTAATGAACAAAAAACTTTATTTCAATACTAAACTAACAACATTTAAGTATCTGAGCATTTGAATATTTATTTATCTTCATTCAATGTTAGGGCCGGCTATGAGCAAGGTCAACACGAGCAACTGCTCAGGACTCGTTAATCATGGGGGCCTAATCTCAAAAAATATATTACATACTTAAATTTATTAACGATTAAACAAAGTTATTGACTTGTAAAATTTTTAGTTTTACAATTATACAGTTATAAGTTTTTTTTTTGTTACTTTATCATTTTATTAGACTTTTACTTATTTTAAATATACATACATATTTATAGGGTCTTTTTTAAATTTTTGTCCGGGACTCGTAAATGATTGGATCGGTCATGTTCAATGTCATTGATTATATCGATATTAGAGTTTGAAGTGTTATTTTTAAATTTATATTATTAATCAATATATTATTTAAATATATGATGTAATACCACAAATAATATATTTATATTAAGTATAATATGTTTGTTAAAACTTATTATAGATTAACGAACGAATGTAAACGAACACAAATGAACGAACGTAACCGAATATAAATGAATGAACGAAGTCTATGTTCATATTCCTTCATTTAATTAAATGATCAAAATTTTGTGTTCATGTTCATTCGTTTAATAAATGAACGAACATAAACGAATTTTCCATCGAACAATTCGCTGAAGGTTTAGAATACCTATCATTCTCAACTTTTTATCACAATACACATTACCGAATTAAAATTTAGAAAGAGAAAGAGAGAATAGTGAGAGAGAGAGAGAGAGAGAGTACCGAATTAAAATTTACCGAATACATTATGGATCAGGGGTTGATCTATAGTGTATTTGTGGGGATCAAACGACCCCGATAATTTTTTTTTTTTCATTTTACATGTTATATATATAATCAAAAAAATTTCGACCCTGATGCTTTTGGAAGTTCGACCCCAATATTCTTGTTAGTTTTTATAAATTTTAGACGTATAAAAAAATTTGTTACAAATTCTAAAAAAGTGTATCAAAACCTGATAGTTTCTTACTCATTTAATAAATAATTTAAAAATACATATGTATTGAATCTTCATTTATTGGGCTGATTCATTGTTGGACACTTTTCACATTTGGGCTTAGACTAGGAATATATTGTTGGTTTTATTGTTACTAGGCTAATACTCATGTATTACATGGATTAATTTTAAAAATAAATATATAAAAATATATATAATATAAAAATTATAAGACTAATAAAGTTTGTTTAATTTTAGCTAGTTAGTTTTTACACTAATCATATTAGATTTGAATTGATTTGATTTAAAATTTAAAGCAAAATTAGTAAATGTAGTGCCAAAAAGAGATAACGATATGTGCCGAACCGGACCGTGTTCACCCCTGGCCAATGTTGCATTTGCACCATAAAGAAAGAATTACTCAATGTTTTGGACGATGATATAATAACTAATAATTTCTTTTAAAAAACTGAAAACTCGTAGGAGACATGTGTAAAATCTAATTTCTTTTAGTTTCTAACGATTAATGAGTTGTAGCATTTACACATTTCTTTTATTATGTAATCAAGATGAACCGACTTGAACTTTTTAATGTGTAAAATTTCTTATAGAACCACAAACACTCGTATCAGCACAGTGTGATAAATTCCGACCCTTATAAATAAATTTATGGGTTCGCCACTGGCGCCAAGCGTTGAGATGACCTTGAGCGGGGCCACCAGGCCAGGAACGGTGTTCCCACCGGCTTCGTGATGATGTGGCCGTGGCCGGCCACGGGCTTAGCGGAGTGGGTATTAAACACTCTCTTAGAGGCATGATTGTAAACCCCATAGTCATTTTTACATGCGGTTTAAAAAATATATGTTAATAATTGGTTTCTTTGAATCTCTTCTCTATATATCCATGTATACACTTACACATCTGTGCATCAAGATAGGAATTTCAGATCTTCACTACCTATAAATGTATTTTTTTTCTTTTTTTTTTTCATACAGAATTACAGATTGTCATCTAATAAAACATTCTTGGAAAAGATAGAAACATCAGAATAAAAATATTGTCGTTATCATTGCTAGCATATTAATTATAATAATAATTCTGTATGCTAACGTAATTCGAGTGTTAAGCAGCATTCTTGTTTCTAGTAGTACTAAACCAAGTAACCCAAAATCTTGGCTCTTACTCATATCAAAAGCTATTGATGATTCTAAAAGTTCATAATGCTTCTCGTCGAGTTTTGATCTAGTTTCGGTGATTACCAATTGGTAAGCAACAAGTCTTTCAAACTCTTGTCCGTGATCTCCTTTCCTTTCGCCTTCAGAAAACAAATAACCAGCGTTAGGAGCAAGTGTTAACAAAAGGAATACGAAGCATGTTCATGTTGGTTAAGGTGTTATTTGTTTTTTAAGAGGTTAAAGTCTGAAGTCTGAAAACCATGTCTGAAATTAAGAGGAGACCTTAAAATCTGAAATTAAGAGGCTCTGAATTTTAATTCAGACTACTCTCTTTCTCTTAAAATTCAGAGGAAAATTCAGAGGTTGGAACCTCTTAAGTCTGATTTAAAACAAACAATACAAATTAAGTTAAAATCTGAAATTCAGACTTCAGACCAAATTCAGATCCTCTTATTTGCAAACAAACACAACCTAAATCTTACTTTGACGTTGAGAATGTTCAAAACACAGCCATTACAAGTGGTGACGTTCACATCGATGACTTGAAGTGCCAAGGTATTCATAGTCTCCATGATCCTCAGAAATCCGCTAGGTTTGTGGCTGCAAATCAGTTTAAGCAAAAATTCTCGAGCACCAAGTTGGTGTACTTCCACCTGAACTTCATAAGAAAAAAAGAAGGGGCAGGACATCACACATGAACCGTTAGAAACCTCGACCAAGTCACCATTGGTGACCTGTCATGTCAAACTCGGCCTTAAAGGACATATCATGATTCGACCATCGTACGTATTTGGGGAATCTCAAATTATAACAGCTAGGCCTTAACTATAATAGCATTTTTTTTTTTCATAAACCTTTTCCCTTTTAAAGTTTCAAGTTCACTTAAGTTCACACTACCAGAAAGTTTGTAAGTTTGCACCTCCAATTTCATCTCAGCAGCATTTGAAACACGAGTACGTGCCTTGGAAGGCATTTGATTTGAGCTTTTGTATGATCTTTTTGGTTTGCAAACCTCCACTTCACCATCGTTCACCGTGCAATCTTGTTCTTCGAGTTCCTTAAGCTCGTCTTGAAGTTCCTGAACATTCTTTTGCAAATCTTTTATGTACTCAACTGCATCTCCAACTATTGAAGCTCTATCCATCTGCTAATATGATCATATTTTTTAAGATAATCAATAAAAATAATAAAAAACTAATAAACTGAACCTTAGAAATTCTCGGGACTAAAGCACGGAGAGTGTACAGGCCATCCTTTATTCGTTTCCTTCGGTTTCTTTCAGTAACAAGATTCTTCGATTGGTATAGCTCTTTCCCTACCTTGTGCTTACCCTTGATATTTTCCTTACCGTCCCCTGGATTAACATGACCCAATGAGTTTATCAATTCATCAATGATTCAACAACTTAGAGGTAGCAATATAATAAAGTTCAAAACTTTGCTAAAATGCAACAGGTCCAATGGGATACGAAAAATAAAAACACAGTCAAAGTGAATTCATTATTTACAAGTTACAGACCTTCAAAATCATCTTATTTTATTCATTTTAAAGATTAGATCACTATTTTAGTATATAATTTTTATAATAGCATTTAATAAAGATTATATTTATGGATATAGTTACGAGTCAATGCCACTAGCTTTATAGTGTACCAAATGTATCATCATCAAAAACATTGTTTATTTAATATTTTTGCATAATCATATTTAATTTAACTGTTAAATAATGAAATGTAATGTATAGTGTAGGGGTCACTTATGTAAATTATTGTTCTATATTTACTGTGAGATGAATGCATACACCCTTCAAGGGTTTTCCACATATTATCACATGGTATCAAGCCTAATCCTAATCCTTGACATTGGTTCCTTTCCACATATTATCACATTAACAATACAAGAAATACACACTAAAACCATGTGAAACGTACATGTCCATAAAAACGGTATCGTCCTGATCATATGTTCACATTATCTACGTTCGCATATCACGTTCACATGATTTTTAATAAGTAAAAATTGTGAATATATGTAATATTCTACAAATAGCCTTATAATACTAGTTTCTACATGAATATTAAAAAGATTATAAAAAACTTTTTTCGCATCATGTTCACACCAGAAATCGTGCATTCACATGGTGCGCAGGTTCTCTGCAATAATTTCGTACTCACTTGAACTATATTCAATATTTTATGAAATTTAAAAAAATGGAGGGGGGTAAATGTAATCCAACCCAAATAGACCAATTGACAACTTGACTTAAAACCATTTTAACTGGCTACCCAACTCATCCAATATGGCCATAAGCCTAAAGAGTTTATTGATTCATCAATGAATTGAGTCCAAGAAACATGAGTCGGAGGTAACAGAGTGAGTGAATCTGAACCTGATGACAACCCTCGAGTGTCCAGGTGTGTATTGGGTTGTGGAACAGGGAAAAGCAGCTCTAGTTTAGGAACAATGTGATGGTAAGGATATGAAACCATAAGTGTTTTCGAGTCCTTCTCAGGCAAACCATGATCCCCAAAGATACCCAACTGCGTGATAAGTGCCTCTATCATCCTTTGATCAACTGGAACCTAAAATCCAATTATTAACATTAATTTAGTTTGATTATATAACTTTTAGGTCTTACAATGAAGCAATTAACCAGAGGCTTACATGTTTCGATGTAAAAAGTTCAATCAATCCACCGTCAATAGGAACTACTAGTTGAGTTCCAGTTGGTTCCTGTTACATCAAAATTAAAAAGAATTCGTGTATTCATGTCACAATTGCCACTAATCCCACCTCTAAAAGACTAAAACACATACAAAAAACCTTAACACACACACACACACAAAGCATGCCCACATTGTTCAGCCAAAATGGTTGTTTAGACATTGCTACTTCTCCATGGATCCTGGTTTCATCATATTCAGACATTAGAAGTGCTGATGTTAAAATATCAAAAAAGACAAATTCAAATAGGAAACAGAGATGATAATTGATTGATTACCCAGGATACAGTGGCAAGGAAGATGGAATAATGGCAAGTTTTTCACAAGCATTTGTCCTCAAAGTGTGTTTAATGAAAGTATCTTTGCAGAGGTAAGGAACATGTAGCTCAACTTCATCATTTTCCTCTTTGACTTTTTCACAAACACCTTGGCTACCACTGCAACAGCACCCAACCCACTCAATAATACACCTGAAAATTTCTCCCCAAATTAATACAATCAGTTGATTTATATTGTAATTAGTGTACCAATCAAACTGAGTATAATAACAAAACCTTGAAGGATAATCATTGATCTTCCAAACAATGCAGTAGTCCCATGCTTTGTTTTCCGCAAGGGGTCTTAGTAACTCCAATGTCTTCAATAAACTCATCATTTCAAATTGTTGTTTCAGCCTTCTATACCAAACTGATGTTAACCAAAATATATAACTCGATTTGGTGAGTTTTTTTTTTTCGTTTTTATATAAACATGGATCGATCATTCAACAAGAAGAATATGATTCCTGTTTGTGGACTGTTTCATACAAGATTATCATGGAATAGCAACTGTACCTGCAAACAATCGTATTCGTACAAGGGGCCAAGGGGGGGCCTCCTAATCAAAAGAAGAAGGGATAATCTGTTGTGTGAACGTACAATGTTGAAATGGACTGTTGGAACTGATTATAGCAGAGGACTACCAGAAAAGAAAATAAAAAAGAATGAATATTTGCAGCCTTGTAAAAAGGACGATTGTGCATAAATCAGACTAAATGGAAGTTAAACTCAACAAGATTTTAATACCTTGTTCAAGTCATTTGACAAACCCTTCGTTACTAACGCTGTGTTCCACAACCTCACTTAACGAGAGAAAAGGAATAGAATTGAAATAAATATAAATTTGTGGTGTTCCATAACTTCATTTAAGGAACGAAAAAGATGGAAAGCAGATAGATTTTGTTTAGTATTTCTTTCTTTCAGTATTGGAGAGAAAATGATGGAAATGTTTATTATCTTTTCCATTCTATTGTTTTCCAATCTATCATTTAATTTCCACAAATGGAACACAACGTAAACGAAAAGGAAAAGAGCTAGTTCTAATTTGAAGAATATAAATTATATACATTTATGTTAACGTTAAAAGAATCTAATAAATAACTACAACATTTGAGGTTTTGGGTTCTAGTAGACTGTCTTTGAAAAATACATTGTATCATATTGAGGACTAATTTTAGAGTAGCATAGTGCTAGGAACAAGTTTATATAAAATATGAAACCGTCAAGTGAAATGAGTTATTTTATAAGGCGTTTGGTTCGCAAAATATTTTGAGAAGAAATTGAATCTGAATTACATTTTATTCATTGCTGTTTGGTTGGTAAGAAATGAAATTAAACCTCATTCCTTATTAATTTTCTATTAAGTTTGTAAAATGGGATGAGACAGGTGGGTGTATGGTAGGTGAGCTAAGATTAAATGGAGAGTAGGGTTGGTGGAGTTGGTGGGATGAGATGAATGGCATGGGTATGGGTTAGGTAGGGGTAGGAAAGGTTAAGGTAGGTGAAGTAAGATAAACTAGTATGGGTTAGTAGGGATGGGTGGGTTAAGGTATGGTTAGGTAGGATAGTGTGGGTGGATGAGTTGGGTTGGGTAGGATCGGAATGGGGGTAGAATAAAGTATGATGGGGTGAGGTAAGGTAGGATAAGATAGGACAGGATGGGATGGGGTAGGGTGAAGTGGGGTGGAGTAGAAAGGATATGTGGGTATGACAGGTGAGGATGAGATTGAAGTGAAGTGAGGTGGGTATGGTGGCGGTGGGTAGGTAGGGTGGGGTATCGTTAGGTACGGGGTCGACAGAAAAGACGTATTATGGAAATGAAATCTCAATTCTTTGCTTTAGCTAACCAAACATACAAATGAGTGAAATTTTCATTCCAAATTCTATGAAACAAATAGACCCTAAACTAAATGAAAAATCGTAAAATAATAAATAATTGAACTAATAACAAAATCATTATAAACGATTGAATAATTGATCTTATAATTGGTTTTTTTAGTTTGAATTACATAGGATATAGTAAAGTTGATAAAAAGGCAACATTATTGATTGATAAATATATTTATATTGTATAATACTCCTTCCGTCCCAAAATAATTGTCCACTTTTGAAGTTTTTCTTTTTCAACTTTGACCACAAATATATTTGTTTGTGTTATATAATACTTGATAAAAATTATACCCAAAGGAAATACATTTAAAATCAAATCATTTCATATATTTTGCATCACATATTATATAACACAGAGAAAAATACTTTTGATGTCAAAGTTGAGAAAGAAATACTTCAAAAGTCAAAAGTGGACAATTATTTTGGGACGGAAGAAGTAAAACTTTATTAATGGATCACATAATATACACGGTAATCTAGACTATAAAACATGTTTCCAGCTCACGTTTAAGTCATAACCCACAAGAATTATCCAAAAAACATACTCTTCGATCCAAATTTGCATATCTACACCAAAATCTTCTCATATTGGAGTTTCTTAATTTGGTGAAGTCTGAATTCAAGTCTTGATAGAATCTAGAGGTCATTTATAATGTGGATACAATGCATTGTAGGCATGAATTTTTGTATATGAATATAGTATTTTGGTATTAAACACTAATGACCAATCTAATCATGAATTTTGACATACGAATATGACATGTTGATATTGAACACTACGGTCTTGTTTGATTTAATGTCTAATATCTTAATTGTCTCTAATATCTAATTTGGTCAATAAAAATTTGACATCATCTCTTTATTAAACAGATGTAATAAGACATTAAACGTCTAATCACTTAAAAAACAAACGAGCCCTGCGTTTGTCTATCATTAAAAATTTTGATGCTTTCTTTTGAACTCAACCATGCTTCAAATACATTCTAATTGCAAGTTTAAACATGTAACATTCTATGAATTTTCAATGATAGTTGTAATTTAATTGATACTTTAACTAATAAAACGATGAAAGTCATAACATGTTATTTTTGTTTCTATTAGTTAGATTAAATATAGAGTCACTCATCAAAATCTCTTTTGTTTATTTTTAAATAGTGATAGCGTATTGATCGATTTAAACTTTAAAGCTTCCATTAAGATAGTCTAGATATTGTAGTCGATTGAAGCAACATTAGTCTATAGAAGTTGAGGATTGATGTGCTTACAGTGTTACATCTAACACGAACGATGTTCATGTTTGATTGGAATGGAAGATTAATGTCAACCAAGGATCGAATCAATGATATCATCTTATTATACTGGAAAACTTTATTGGAATACCACCGTAATGTCAAAGTCATGTATATTTTTCATTCGAAAACTAAATAAGGTTGTTAGGGACATATCGTGGTTTGTGGGAAATGGGAAATTTGGCTTTATTCTGTGTTGGCTTGGTCCAATAATCCAACGTGTAAATGCATGCATACTCAAGAGTCAGTCCTTAGATACGATATCATTATTTGTTAATGTTAGAATAGATATTTTGTAATTATGTAAATTAATTAGAATCATGTATTATTGGAAGTTATGCTAGGATCTCCATAATTATAGAAGGTAATTATGTTTTGTATTGTTTTAAAGTTCTCTCATCATACAAGTTATATTGTCCACTCAAACTATGACTTTAAATTTGGGAATAATGAACAAAGTATATTGCCCTCGTGCCTAATTATGTAAATAAATATATTTTGGGTCAAAATCCCACAATTTTGTCATTGTAAACGCGTTGAACCGTAACCCATTGGTGGCAAGTGGCAAGTTGCCAAGTTCCTTCCTTCCGAGCACCATCTCAATAATTATTCATTCTGCCGTCTTGAAAATTCATACTTTTATATAAGCATCATCAAATCACATACTCTGAATCAACAATCAAACAATCAAAATCGTAAGTATTTTTTAGATCACTATGTCGATTCATCGTGACCATACCATCGCGATCCGTGATGTTTGGTCCGAAAATCTTGAATCCGAATTCGAATTCATCAGATCCGTAATCGATCAGTACCCGTACATCTCCATGGACACGGAGTTTCCCGGCGTAGTCTACCGTCAATCTGTAGATACAACGAAACCGTACACGCATCGCCGGCCGGCCGATCATTACAAGCTTCTTAAATCAAACGTTGACGTTTTGAACCTTATCCAACTTGGTCTCACACTCACCGACGCTGCCGGTAACCTTCCGTATGACGGTGAGACTCAACGGCGTTTCATTTGGCAGTTCAATTTCAGTGATTTTGACTTGGCGTGTGACCAGTACGCACCTGAATCGGTCGAGTTGTTGAAACGGCAAGGAATTGATTTTGAACGAAATCGGATCGAAGGTATTGACTCGATCCGCTTTGCTGAGTTGATGATGTCATCAGGCCTGGTTTGCAACGACTCAGTGAGTTGGGTGACGTTTCACAGCGCGTACGATTTTGGTTATTTGTTGAAGATCCTGACGCGCCGGGAGTTGCCTCATGGATTACACGAGTTTTTGGAGACTTTGAAAGTGTTCTTCGGCGAAAACGTGTACGACGTGAAGCACTTGATGAAGTTCTGCCGGAAAAGCTTGTACGGTGGGTTGGACCGGGTGGCCGGAATTCTAAAAGTGAACCGGGCGGTCGGTAAATGCCATCAGGCCGGTTCAGATAGTTTGTTGACGTGGCACGCTTTTCAAAAGATGAGAGACGTGTACTTCGTCGACGTTGGGCCGGAAAGCTATGCCGGCGTGTTGTATGGACTGGAGGTTTATTAATTATTAGGACTAAAAAAGATATTCATTTAGTGAGTTAAAATTTGTAAATTGTAAATGAACAACTTAATATTATTTCGTCCCTTTGGTAATATGGTTGGTGGATTTGAATCATCTTTCTTATTTTTAAAATTAATACCGAAACTAAATACACGGAAAAATAAAAAATGACAATAATGGACCCAGATCAAGAAAAATCCAGCATGAAGTTTCTAGTCACTTGTCAAATTGGGAAAAAAAATAATATGTTTTCTAAATTCATGAGTTTTAAATTTTTATGGTTTAAAATTGAATCAATGATAGATAATCAGACTAGGTATATTTCGTAGTTCGTTTTTATAAAAATTTATAGACTTAAAAATAATGATGTATTATATTAAATTACCATAGAGAAATTATTAAATTTACATAAAACATGAACTTAATATTTTTTATTTTTAGGTTATATTGAAAGATAGATTTAACCTTTATTATTTCATCATTTTTTTCTTTTTATATTTTCTCCAATATAGTTCTTATATATATATATATATATATATATTTTTTTTTTGTCTTGTTCATTTTCATCCTTAAGCCCTTTTTTTTGTTTGATATCTAATTTTTTACCGACTACCTATTTAATGTAAGTGTACGTTCACACTAATCATGTTCACATTAAATTTTTCACGTTCACATGACTATTAAAATGCTAGAAGGTGTAAATGTGTATAATTTTTTTACAAATAATGTTATATTATTTGTATCTACGTGAATATGAAAAAAAAAAGACATTTTTTGCAGCGTGTTTACATATGAATCCCGTGTACATATGAATCTCGTGTGTTCACAGGTACACACAATACTCTGTATTTTTTAGTACTCACATGAACTATATTTTATATGTGTGTGTGTAAGAGAAAATCATAGTGAATCACACAAGAACAATAGTGCACCACACGGGAATCATGATCATTAACCTTCTTGTGTGGTGCTTCCCCGTGTGATGTATTATGGTTCACATAGTACTTGATCAATATTGGGTTTACATACATACATTCATGCATATATATGACGTTTAATGTAGAACCAATGTGCATCAAAAAATCGTAGAAACCACAATGCATAAGGGATGTGAGAATGATAGTTGGGGTCTATCTGGGGAAGGGTCCCAACTCCCAAGTCGCAACCAGTATGGTGCCTGTACGAGAAGTCAAGAATGGACTCATGACGCGTCCTACACTTTCCTCTTGTAGGCACTCCCATTAAGAGCAAGACTTAACCAATAACCTAAGCATTAAGTCTGCTTTTGAGCATATTGTACTTTCAATATTTGAGTCAGTTACATTATGGATAAAAAAAGGACTAGAGCTTTTAAAAAATTATAAATTTAATCTCTCATAAATTATTGTCAAAGAGACCTTCAAGCAATGTTTGTGAAATGCTCCCCCATTTATTGCTTTTCTCAAATTTGATTTTGTTATATGATTCATTTTGGATTGGTTTAAAAACGGTCAAAAAGATAAGAGAAGTATAATGTTTTATTTTATTATTGAGAAAATGTAACATAAATAACCTTAAATTATAGAGAAAAGACAAAATAATATCCCTATGTAAATTTGTTAAAATGCAAATGGAAGTATGAAACAATATACTATCAACTTGGCAATTTTATGATACATGTTAGATCAAATATGACATTAAACAAAGATACATGTTTTCAAGAAACCGAAAACTTTAATTTTAATATTTTTATTGTTTATAAATTAAAATCAAGGGGTAATACATAAAAAAAGAAAATTTATTTTATCATTAATATTATTTTATTCAATTTACTTTTTTTTTTAAGTTTTTAATCCCCCAAACATAAAGTTTATTTTCAGCCGACAAGGGTGTTTACCCTTCACTTTTATTTTGGCTCTTTCACCCTTTTCTGTGACAATCTTTGACCAACAAAAATTTAAAGTCCATCGTTTTAATAGCCATAACTCACTATAAGCTATTATTTACACATACATATTACGATGTTTGCTAAATACATATTATATAAATTAGTATATTACCCGTGTACTACACTAAATAGTAGATAACTTGTTTTTTCAAAACTATATATAACTGAAAAATTAATACAGAAGCTACAAATAAAATAACAACATTATACTGTTAAAGTGATTATAGAAAATATATAAAATGGGTTAAATGTAAAATACATGACTAAAAATTAAATAATAACCAAAAAAGGAAAAAAATTATAGAAGCTAAGAAGTTTGGATAAGAAGCCAACAAAATATGTGAGTTATAGACTCAAATTTAAATTTGAAATCCAAAATAATATGATGATATTTTATTTCTAAATTAATTTAATTAATGCAATTATTATTTTAATATGGAAATTATAAATTATACACGTGTCGTATCCACGTTATGCCAAGTAGCATTTTAGTTAGGTGCCAAGTAACATCTATTTACTCTTTTAATAGAATAGATAGATTGCAAATGATTACTATTTTTGGTGCGATGCCAGAAGCATACAAGGAATCGGTAAGAACCACATAAAAGAGTTAACAACTGTTTAAACTTTAAAGGGAAGTTTTTATCGGAATAATACTCCAACAATAATGTTTGATAGACGAAAATTACAGAGATAAAGATAATGAGCTTGTTTACTTATATGTTTAACGTCATGTTTGGAAAAGACTCGATATAAATTATTCTCACACACCATTTCTATTTTCTATTATATATACAATTATAGTTCTATATATATATATATATATATATATATATATATATATATATATATATATATATATATATATATATATATATATATATATATATAGAATATGGTTCGAGAGAGTACCACCCAAATGCAGCGCACCAGAAGGTACCACCTTTAAAATAACTTTTTTAAATTTTTTTTTTCATAAACATGTTTTAATTAACATTATGAAGATCGTATGTAAATTTCACATACATTCACATCTCCTAGCTCCTAAAATATGATGTGAACACACACTTACATAATTTTGAAGACATGTGAACATGCATTTATGTGATGTGTGTTTTCATGCACTTAGAGTGTTCGGATTTGCGTGAAATTCACATATGATCTGTGTAATGTTAATTAGAACATGTTCATGAAAAAAATTTTCAAAAAAATTACTTTTAAGGGTGGTACCTTCTGGTGCGCTGCATTAGAGGTGGTACTCACTTGAACCTAAATCTATATATATATATATATATATATATATATATATATATATATATATATATATATATATATATATATATATATATATATATATATATATATATATATGTGATAAATTTTACAATTCTACAAATCAATCATTAATTTTACTTATTGTATGAGTAATTTTAATATAGTATAGTTGTTGTCTATTAGTCTATACTAAATATGCTGAAAATTCCTACTAAAACACATTACACAAACTTATTTATAGTTTTATACAAAGCAATAATAAAAATATGAAATTTAAATTTAAATAATTTGGTATTCATATTTCAATGAGATTTATATAAATGGAGAAATAAATGTGCAAAGCAAACCTGGATTTTTAATATATTTGTTTAAAAAGTAACTTATACAGTTTGAAAAAACCAAGTGGTAAAACACAACTTTTAAGAGAAGAATTTTTGTTACATATATAGCTCATCAGTTTGGGACTTTGGACTAAACTTTTGGGAGCCTCTCTTTCTTTGTTTATGCAAAAGTAGTTAGACACATAGACATAATGATAGATCATAGATACAAATATGTATTGATAGTTCCATTATTAAAGTTGATAGTCATAAATATAAAAATAATAGAATTAGATT
The DNA here is from genome assembly GCA_020465985.1 of Centrapalus pauciflorus. Lineage (NCBI taxonomy): Eukaryota > Viridiplantae > Streptophyta > Magnoliopsida > Asterales > Asteraceae > Centrapalus > Centrapalus pauciflorus. The sequence continues at coordinate 293,075 of JAANYP010001252.1, forward strand.
TTAATCATTTTATAATAATCTATTTGGTGACGAAGTAATTAATCTATTCTTCCTGAACCAAATAAATAGATTCATTTCTTTACTTAATATTGGTTGAGGTATGGAATGATAATTAAGATTGGTTAAGGTTATGTATGAGTTATGAATTATTCAGTATCCATAATCTATTACAAACAAGTAAGAATGATAAATCATTTTAACCATAAATTTAATAGAATTTTAATTTATTATATTTATAATCCAAACTAAACATACTATTATAACTAAATTCAATTTATTTTGTTACGTGAGTCTAATGGGATATTATTATAATTTTTTAAAAAGAATGATGAAATAACATTATCGATGATCTAATCATGAGGGAGAACAATCTACCCTACACACCACTGCCAAAATCAATCCTTTATACATGGATTAGTGGTCACCCCTTGATTTTGTAGAGGTACACTTTACACCTTTGTTTCTTTTTCTTTATTTAAAAAAAAATTAATGGGATGTTTATATATACATTTTAAACGCCTATATTTTTTTTGAATGACAAACTATCCTACTCCTAATCCTAAACTATTCATTTGCCTCAAAACTTATTTTCACCACCTAAATTTCAACATGTCTCCGACGGAAGTCGAACCCGTGATCTCTCACTTACATATCACCCCTCTTATCAAATGAGCTAAACCTCATTGGTTATAATGCTTATATGTATGCATACGAGGCAAAGCAAAGTCTATCGTATAAATTGACCAACATATCATTAGGTGTAAGCTTTATTATAGTCATTTACATAATTACTTTAAACGGGTTTTCTAGCTGTAAAAATAAAAATTTAAAACAATAAAACGAGTATGACTATATGGATACAAAAACCATTGATAAAAAGACGTACATATTACATGTCAAAATCCTCATTCTTCTTCCTTTAACATATGCATAACATTTGTGTAGTTCATAAATACGTACCATTATTTTCTCACTATCAGAAAGCTATGACTTTGATGAGTACAAATTACATTTGACGAGGAAAATCAAGTAAAATGATCATATATTGCATATTGCAAATATGATATTGTTACACACACACATATGAAGTATCAAGTATAATGGGGTATCTAGAAATGTGTTGCGTTTGAGAAACTCATAATTCCACCGACTTGCTTTTTTCGTTTGTTGTTTAGACTTTGATTTCATTTTTAAGAAAACAATTTCAAACATTTTAGAGTTTGGTTCGTTAAAATGTTTCTAAAGAATTTAGATTTTATCAAAGAATTTTGAATATGCAACCAATTAAATTGGATTTTTTTTCCTCCCTTCACTTACCCTCATATTGTAAACCAAATGTCCTGTATTTTAAGCAAATGCATTAATCTATAAAACAAGTTTAAAATGCAATCTCAACACCTATATATAATTAAAAAAATATATATATAATACATTTATAACTAACAAAGACAAAAGTAATTAACCTTATTAAATAATAATGATAAATCTATCTTTATAAGCACAATCAAATTTAACTCGAAAATAATCCCGTTATTATTACAGTTCCTTAAAGAAAATGATCAGCTAGCTTGATTATAAACTTTTATTTGATTTTAATCAGTCAGACAGTGGATTCAAATCCCATAAATTAGTCAACCAAGGCCGGAATACCATGCAACAAAAATTCAATAAGAAAAATACATCAACGAGAAGTGCATATAGTAAATATTATGTAGGTGTTACAAATTTAACTAAAGATAGATAGTATATATATATATATATAAGTGAAATTATATCTTAAACTAATGGTGGATTAAGAGGCTTTCTTAAAACGTTTTAAGAATAATAATTTATTTAAAGAAAGAAAGAAGAGAATAATAACTTCCATTTCCAGTTTTCCACCAAAGAAGAGGCCCACAACCACAAGCATAAGGACAGGAAATGTAAGGATTCGAGAAAACCATTATGTAAAAGCAAAGAATAAATAAAAGTGGGCTGTCTCTGGGCGATCCGAAATAATAATGTCTACATAATTAATATTCATCCTCCGACATGTTTTTTTTTATTATTCTGCTTTTCCTTTTATTTTTATCACATCTCCAACCAATATCTGTTCGAAAGTGACTCCGATTCACCTTTGGCTCCCTTCGAGAAAACTTGACTTGACTCTCTCTCTCTCTCTCTCTCTTCTCACAAGTCCCATACGTATACATTTGTTTTCATACTCTTGTTCTTGTATCACTATTATTCTTCATGTTTCCAAATATGAACAAGCATATATTTTTAACGGTGAAGCTAAAAATGTGCATCACGTCGCCATATATACATCGTTTCTATACAAGATTTTATGTTAAACATAATTACGTGACAGAATCGAGATTGCTTAAACGCTCAACAAAAAGTTTCATTTAAATTGATACCTCCCAAATTAGTTATATTATTTTTTTACGACCACTTTTACAAAGAATGACATCCAACTTGGTCATGTTATAACATCCTAAATGCAAACTCTTCACAAAGTTCAATTATTTTCTTTTTTATTGTATATTTTCCAACTTACGGATGCTTGGAATTGCGTCCTTGAGTTGTTTATCATCTTTAAGAGTTTTGCACACAAAACACAAAGTGCTTGACCAAGTTGGAATCACAACCTTACTTTGTTGGGAAATAATTTAAGTATGTTCAAACTGTTAGTTAGACTTCTCAGACTGTTAGTAGATTTTTCATGTAAATACAAAGTTCATGCTGCTAGTTGAAGAAACTCGAGCTGTCAGTGTAAAAGTTCAAGCTGCCAGAGCAAAACAACTCAAGCTGCTCAGTTCATGCTGTCAAGAGATTCAAGCTGCTCAACAGTTTCATAAACAGAAAGTGCTGATTTTCAGGAAACGATATCTACATGAAGATTCCAGCATATCTACTATCAGAGAAGTCATAGTCCTTTAAGGAAACAAGTCCAAAAAGCAATATAAATAGACAGAATAGGTTTTCTATTGAATAGAAGTTTTCTACATATTTTGAGTCTGTAATTGCTTTGTTGATTAAGTTTTCTCAAGCCTCTAAGGTTGTAAAACCCTAAGAACAGTCTGTGTTCTTCGTCTAATCAAAACAGATTAGAGGTGATTGTAATCATTGAATTCAGCAATACAAACAGTCTTGATTACTTCTTATGTTTTATGTTTCATTGGTTCTGAAAGTTTTTGTTAAAATAATTAAGTGTTATTCCGCAAACTTCTTAATTAAACTTTGATTCAAAGCAAGATTATTGATTTATACTCTGATAAATTTCAAATCAGTTAATCTTGGTTATTTAGTTTTAGATCCTGACATACTTTTTGCTCTTCAAAAACCATTTTGGAACAACATATTTGGCCTTGCTTTTATATAAAAATGGTTTTTAGAATTTGCTTTCTAAAGTTGATGAACAATCCAAAACACCCTTTACGTATTTAGAACTTAAAACAAAGTTGATTGTCATTCCTTGCCATTAACCTTCTAAAGAATTAAATTTTTTTTTTTGAACAGCAAACTATCCTAGTCTTACTCTTAAACTACTCCTTTACCACAAGACTTACTTTCACTACCTAAATATCAACTTGCCTCCGACGGGAGTCGAACCCGTGACCTCACACTTATATCTTCACCCTCTTACCGCCAAACCAGAGTCCCTTTGGCATAAACATGTACTAATATAACATGTTAGTTGATGCATTTACTATGAAAATAACCTCCTAACATGTGTTTTATTAAAGAAAAACAATAATTGATTTGTAGCAAGACAAGGGAAGTGGTGTTGAGGAATAGGTATCTATCTATCTATTAATAGAGTAATATTATTGCATGGGGCCTTGAGTTGAGATAATGTTCAAAGGAGCCAAAAATTTGCTTTCTCTCCTAACAAAGCAAATAAAAGAACAAATTACACAACACCACTTACTTCATAGGCAGTAAAGAACTCAGAATATTTTTCTTTACTTAGCTGTCTCTTTATTAAAGCATTTCATTACTCTGCTTTTTTTTTTTTGAATTCAAAACATAAAACCCACCCCACCACTCCTCCTACCCAGCATCTTCTTATTCTTATTGTTCTTGCTTCTAACTCTCATTTCCTTCATCTCAATCTAACTTTGCCTACACCTCTAAACCAATCCCTTTTGGTGCATCTCTTTCTCATCGTCTTTTCGAGGCTAAACGAGCAGGGGGGAAAAAATCAATGTCTGAACAACAAGCAGAACAACCACCGCTAGTTTATCCTGTTTCGGAAACCAATTCACCGACACATCACGAGTCTGATGGTTCGTTTGGGGCGGTTTTCATTGTCCTAGCAGTGATTGTGGTCATATCTGCAGTTGCTTGCTTTCTTGGGCGTTTGTGTAGTAAGCGTCATAACAAATCCAAACCATCTAAGCATGGCCATGCCACCCGCCCACCTAAAGAGAAAGACATGAAGCCTAGCCGTAACGCGTTCCAGACAAAAGATGGGGACATCGAGTTCGGGTTTGATAAGAGGTTTTCGAGCGCTAAAGTGGCTGCTAATGGAGAACCCATGATGGGGAGGCCTAACTCGTATCGTGAACCAAACATGGGGCGAGCCAATTCATCCAAGGAACCGTCTATGGGAAGGCCTGACTCGTTCCGAGAACCGTCTATGGGAAGACCTGACTCATTCCGGGAACCATCTATGGGAAGGCCTGACTCGTTCAGGGAACCGTCTATGGGAAGGCCTAACTCGTTTCGTAAGGGTGAATTTAGAGATGATCAGGTGCGGTTTGCTGCTAATCAGGATCATGAAATGAATTTCAGATCTGGTCCAGTACCACAACATTACTGAATTTAGAAAGTAACTTGCTGTAAGATACATTTGGCCAAAGTTTGGCTATTAGTAGATGTTCTTTAATGGTGGTGGTTATTTCATGTCTATTCCTTCTGGGTTATAGGATTAACTATCAAGTGGTTATGAACCTTATCTTCAATTTATGATGGTTTAAATTCTAGTTTCCCTTTCAGGCTTACTTATTCATCACACACACACACACACACACACACCCAAACAAAACCCCTTTCCTCCCAAAATAAGAAATTGTAGCAATTCGGTTTTGTGCCCGAGCCATGGAAACAGTCTCTTTACTACAGAAATGCAAGGGAGATGTTTTGAATACAAATCCATCGTGTCATCTAAAGGCAAGCCTTTAGGCACAGGAATGGCAGAAAGACCCAGTTTTAGAACCGATCTATTGTGAATAAATGGCGTAAATGAGTTTACACAAAAGATTCACAATTGTTGGCTTCAACTTGTGGTGGAAGCTTTAATCACCTTTATTCTATGATATAATAAATTAAAAGGTAGAGTATGTTGCTTGTAAGAATAGAAATTCTCCTAAAGGTGAAAAACTAAGACAATCTAAACAAGTTAATATGAACTTATAGAAACTATACAACAAAGAGATCAGATTCATTCTTTCCTTGATCAGTAGCATATACCATCTAACCAGATTTTAGAATTATCTGACCCTAGCTACTAGGCTATAATCGTAAGTGGTAAAATCCCAATTCCAGATGCACATAATGTATAAACCAAAAGCTAAAAGGGATCTTGTACCTCTTTGAACATTAATTTGTTTTTCTTGAGTATTTTACAACATGAGCAATTCAGAGATGCCTTTTGGACAATTGGCTGTTATCATAACAAAAGCTAATGCCATGGGGACCCCTGTAGATGCAACGAACTGATTGTTCAAAACAAAAGTTCCAAACTAAAAAAAACACATATTGAAGTAATTATAAGGCAATATGAATAGATAATGTACTAACATGTTCATGAAAATTAAATTTACACCCTAATATAATCACAAAGCTCAAAATACATCAAGTGTTAAGGGGGCAAAGGCATGAAATTTCCCAAGAGAAACTAGTATATCACCTTAAATCATATTCAGAATCAGGATACAGCTTTTAAAGGTCAGTTTTTCCCCAAATTATGGCCTCCTCAGTGTTCTGCCTCATATTTTCTCAACCTGTTTCAACTTGAACCTGAACACAAACAGTTAATTCAGATGAAGGAAATCACTTCAAATCTTCGTTAACTGTGTGACTTTCATTGTTATCACTTCATCTATTTGATAAGGTATTAAGGTGGTACAAAAAGAGAATTCTCGTGAGAGAACCAGATCATTTATCAAATAGAACTTAACTGCCTAAATGCAAATATAGTAACCGGCTTCTCAGAGCTTCCAAATTGAAGTGTTTCTGTTATCCCCGTATAATGTTCTGCGCAAGCACAGGAAGCTTTTCACCAAAAGCATGTCCAGCTTTGAGTTTTAAAAACAGTATGAACTAACAACTGTAGCAAAATTGAAGCAACGTCCACAGTAGGCACACCATGGTTAGAAGAAGTTGGATTCTTAGAAAGATAGTCAGCAAATGTCTCTATATTGGCATCCCGAAAATGTTTGTCAGAAGCACCAATCATGAATGGCTATCAGATTCTTCTTCTATTGTCAATTCGTGGTCTCTTAGAAGACCCTGATTTCAGAGCGTCTGCTTCCGACTCAATCTAAAAGAGCAAAATAAATGTTATAGAAGTCCACTGATAAATGGAGGTGCAAGTACTTATATAGGGCTACAAACCTTGTTAAGTTTTTCCCTAACCAACCGAACTGTCTGATTCATCGACTCTATTGGAAAATAATCCTGATATCATAAGAGTTAGTATACACATCCAAACTCAGTCATACAATAATGAATCCTACAAGTGAAGTTTTACAATTTCAAGAAACTCATAGCATTGCATAATTTGCTCCCCCCCTTCGGCTGGACATAATTTTAAAAAAGTTCAGCTATTCCTCATGTTTATTTCCATATCTTTATAAAGTTAGTTGATGTATTCACTCAGCAAGGCAAAATTAATTCCAAGGAACCAAGGACGATGCCATATCAGATGAGACTTGAGAATACATATTTTTCTGACTAAATCACATAAAAAAACAAGCAGCAAGTTTTTATGAAAGAACAGACAAACTCAGATGTTATATTAATCATAACTGCATGAAAAACAATTTAAAAGGGAGATACAACCAACAGTTTCATGGCTATTTGTGAACACCACACTCCACGAGAGAATTGTCATGGTTAATTGGCTTAAAATGGTTCATGACTTGGTAGATGTATCATATAATCAGTTAATCAGTGTTAAAATAATAGGCAAACTAATGCCTATGCAGACAGGCTATAAGGTACACCAGATTGTGCTAAACATCCCTGTACACTAGTTTCATCTAAGAAATATTTTTGGTCCACTTCTCAAGCTACTATATGACTCAGGAGTATCCACACCAGCGTCGTAATCACCTCTTTGCAAGTAATCAACAAAGCATTAACTTGAAAGTAATATTTTGGGAAAAATAAGTAATTAGAAGGTGTAAATCTACATAAAGACAGCAGCCTCAAGGTGTCACCTGGGGGCAAACAGAGATTCATGTTTACAGTTTAGTGCCTTTAGTCCATCATAGATGATAAAATGCAATAATATGAAGTGGTTTGTACCTGATTTGAAGAAACTGTTGAGGTAAAAGTTTCACTGTGAACAGTATGCTGGGGTTGTGGCTCTCTCAGAACACTGAAACAAAATTACAAAGTTTAGATTAGTTAACCAAATGAAGTCTAATGTTCCAATATTCAGGATAAAAACAATATAACTCCAATGTTAACCTCTGTTGAATACTTAATGGCTGGGATATGAAATTGGTCTGGGATGGAGTTGTAAGCAATGTAGGTTGGCTAGAAGAAACTGCAAGGGGAACAGTATTAGTCTTGGATCTTCCAGCTGAAACAACAAAGACAAACATTAGTGGCATTCCATGCATCCAGAAAACAAGCTCTTTATAAATATAGGACGCTGCTAGATGAATTACGCTGAAGTCTGGCCAAAACTTCTTTTCTTCTGCCTTCCAACTTCTCCTTGGTGTCACTAAGGCTCTCATATTGTGGTGCATATGAAACTTGAAGCCGATTTCCAATGAAAACTGATTCATCCAACTTCCTTTTTGCAAACCTTCACAAAAAAAGGTATCAAAACAAAGTACCTTGTTGTCCGAATAAGTTCAATAAACTAATAAGAGTAATCATGAACATATATACAACTAGGAGAAAGCAAGAGTTTTACAACAAGGGGCCAAAATCATATGGATCTTAATAATGTGTAACATTCTTCTTCCAAAAACTGGTTGCAGCACTTTAGATATTACATGTATATAAAGAACAATGAATTGTTTAAACCACCTAGCATTGTTGACCTGATGAAACTTGATCCAATAAACATCAGTAAATGGCTCACAATCTTCATCATCAAGTGGTAAAAATCTACAAAAAAGATATATAATAAATAAGTCAAATTGAGACCACAACAGAAACAAACACAACATTCAAAAATATGAATCAAAAAATTTCTTATACCGACAAAATGTCAAACTAGCCACAAAATACCAACATGATAATTCTCGTCCCCAAGAAGGAGATACGACTTCAAGAAATTTAATACGTGTACATATTATGTCATCTCTATGACATTTATACACCAAGAGGCCACAATTCATTGATGAAAATCATTAACTGAATCTTTCCGCTACTAACAGCATTGAGGAATCAACGGTACGTGAGTGGTGAGTCACATACAAAGACGGATGAAATAACTTACTCATCAATTTCACCATAACCTCCGAACAATTTCCTCAATTCATCACCACAACCTAAGGCCGGCACATTCCTCACGATCATATACCTGTTACAAAGCAACAAATTGAGTCGCTTAGGGTTCACATAAACTTAATAATGAAAATTCAACAAATATATTAGCATAATCTAAAATTGATTAGGAATACGAACTTGGATTCATCGCAAACGGTATACACGCGTACCGCAGGTGGCTCGTCTTTGTGGCGCGGCATTTTCCTCCAATTGTGAAAGTGTTCTTGGAGCTGATTAAAACGAGACCGGTCACCGGAGTGAAATTACAAATTCGGTATTTATAGTGTTACAGTCATGGGTAAACTTGAAAGTTTAATTCACAGAGTTAAGCATTTACGCTGTACTTTTTTAACCGTGAAAAAAAGAACAAAACAAAAGCAAATCAAGAAAAGTAAAATTAGTTTGTGTTCTTTTTTATTTTTCAAGATGGAAAGGAAAAGAAAATAAATGAAATTATAGATTTATAAAATTAAGAAAATAAGATAAGTTAATAATCATAAAAACTTAAGTGTGCACCTATTGATTTACGTTTTACAATATTAGAATATCTTAAAATCATTTAAATGTTTCCTTTATAAATTTAATTATTAGATTAAGAAAATGTATTTAAGTTGATTATTAATTATTTTTAATATTAATAATGAATAAATTAGTGATAATAAGATATGTAATTATGAAAAGTATAAAAGACAGGAAAACAAAACAGTGATGTGACGAGAAAATGACATGTGTCACTAGTTATGTTCTTTTATTAATATAATAATATAGATATAGATTAAACAGATAAGCCATATTTTAACTTTTGTAAAAGTGTTGTAAGATTAATCTAAAATGTCAATTATCAATTATTAATAAACGCAATCTAAATACTTTAAACTAATTATTTACATTATTGTAACGTAATAATCCAATAACCTTCATCACAACAGAAAATCAAACACCCCTAATTCTCCAATTACACTCATGCTATTCAAAGATTTGATTTACCAATTATAACACAAATCAAATATTAAAGTGCGTTTGATTAAACACTTTAAAATCAAAGCCTTTGATAAACCACTTCACATTTGATTATTCATACGGAGGGTCTAATTTGTTCCGGCCATAATAGATTTGACTCCATCAAGAATGCGAAAGTAGTCGTAGAAAAGAGAAGAGTGCTGGCCTTGGAGGCCATCACGGGTCCTCCTATTGCCGCCAGCAAGGTTGTTACATGGGCTACCTCCGATCACAAGATCAAACCCTCCAAAAGAGCCGATCCACCGCTCCAATCTTTCACGTGTCACGTCTTGTACATCCGACATGTGAACCAAATTTCCTTTTTGGTTAGTTTGCTCCCACCAGCCTTGAAGGATATTTCTACAAACCTGGGATTTCTCGATAGATACCACGTTCTTCATTGGAATACCGAGCCTGTGTAGCGCAACTTCAGCCCCACCGATCCCAGAGAAAAGCGAAAGAACGTTTATTCCCTCGGGGTACAAATTCTTCAGAACAGACAGATGATAAGCAACTGTATCAACCTGATGATGGATTCATAATGTAAATGTATAATCCCCATTATAGAAAACTAAACATAAGTGACATTAATCATCAAGCATTTAGTAACTTTATCTACTATAATAATTTACAAGGTTTTGGAAGCATAGTTGCCATAAAATATAGCACACATCAACCAAAATAACTTCATCTTTTTATATTGCAATGTATTTTTCAAAGTTTTTGTGAAGTAAAGTCCTATAAATTGTATAAAATTAAGCACGTCGATGTAAATAGTAACAAGATTTAGGCATTTAACTATAAAAATTTGACTCGGTTTTAGGTTCCAACCTGAAATGCATTGCCAAGGCCTTTGTATCTTTCAACTCTGCTTGCACCTCTTGTATGGTAGATTGGGTATCCCATTATCAACTCTATCTCATCAGGCTCGAGGGGTGCGACCCTGGTCTTGCCTGTCCAGACCATGTTCCATTTCTTGCATTGACCGATAACGTACTTCTTGACCTGCTCAGAAGGCTCACCTTTGGAATTTTCAAGGGCCAATCTGATCCGCTCAGTAAGTTGTGCACTTCCTATACATGTCAATATGCAATGTAATTGTTCTCTCTTGTCCCATGACGGCCACCATTTTTTAGTTCCTGGAAGAGCTTCGAAGATAGTCTGAGGAGGTAGTGGTTGAATTGGGAATCTATTGTCTAAAGGAAGGTTATGAATGTAACCGCGTTTTCTAGCTGCAGCACAGAAGAACTTTGAATCCACAAATTCAGGCTCGATCTCATAAAGAAAGCTCTTAATTGTATTCCAGACACCCTTTGGCGTAAGTGCAACATTCTCGTAGTAGAAAAACGGGGGGCCAATGGCTGCATTTGGAAGGGTTCTGCGAACTACATGGAATGGTTCTCGAGGGACCCCAAATCCTACCATTGGGTTAGGAAGGTGTAGGGCATCCTCATCAACATCCTTGATTTTTCTCTCTAGTTTGCGGTCAACCTTCTTGTTTTTACTCCAAGTATTCTCTCTCCAAAACTTTCTCTTCTTGGCCTTTGGCTGTTCATAGACAAAAAAAAATGTAGTTAACCAACAGAGTGTAATGGATTGAGTGGGGTAAATGGAGAAGCAATGAAGCATATGTCGAATGGCAGTATGATATTTGATGAATTTACAAACCAATAGATGTGAGCGAGATCCAATTGCATTGACATAAGACAGTGTGTCAATTTCAGCATCTGCTTCTTTTGATACATGAGCAGCACTAATGAAATCTACTAGCTCCGATAATGGTGAATATTTTCCTACAAATTAAAAGAAAATTTCATTGCAACGTTCTGTTTATGTGGTGTCAAATGAAGGTAAGTCCACAAAACGCAAAATGAAGGACGAATATAATAACAAATAGAACCATCAACCATAGATTCTTCACCAGAATACCCCTTTTATTTTTAAAGCATCAATATGATGGTAAAAAACACATTAGTGCAAGTCCGGTTAGATTGTGCAAAGGCCAAGTACAAACCACATCTGCTAATAGCAGCTGAAGCTTCTTCAGGCGAGTATCCCATATCGATCAGACACACCAATGGGTCATCCCTTTCAAAAGATCCATCGGTGTCTTCCTGAAAGATGCAGAGAAATTAGTGGCAAGAAGTGTAATAATGTCTCAACAACATTATGGAGTAGCACACGGAAGTTTGTTCAAAGCAACCGCTTAGAACAGGAAGAAATTGCAAACGCAATAGCCCGAAAACTAATGATAAGGAGATCGACAGGTAGGAAACCAACTTAATTTATTGGAAATTGAATAATGAGTGTCTTTAACAAATAAACCTGACTATATACATAGACCTAGAAACTCAAGAAACCTAGATAGACTCTAATACATACTCCTTAGTAACAGATAAATATAATAGATAAACTCTAATTTAAAATAAACTTAACTTAAAAATAATAAAATGGATAAACATTATCAGATATGTTTTCCTTTTGTTCCAGATCTTATCCTATCTTTATCCTTGTTACTCACGTTCTTCATCATTCTCCCCGGCTTGTAAAGGACTCAACAGCGAGTTCTCACTAGGATACAACCGTTCATCAGGAAAATGGTATTCTGTAGATCTGAGACGTTGAACGTGCTAGAGATGAACGTACTAGTATACAACCGTTCAAAACTCGACATTGTCCCATCTTTTCTTTTTTAGCTTATTGTAGGTGCCAACAGGGAACCATTCTTTTCGTAGATGCACCACGACTAGATCACCTAATATCTTTACCCTCCAATGTTTGTCCTTGTCCTCCTTATATTTTGCATTAGAAGCTTCGAGTTTCAACCTGACCTCGGATTGTATGGCATCAATCTCTGGAGCAATGCTATAGCAGGGAATCTTTGGTAATGGTACCAAGTTAAGAGTGTGATTCGGGGGGTTTTTGGTAGACAATAGAGAATAGACTTTTTCCCGTGGATCGATTCACTATGCTATTAAAAGCAAATCAGCAGGAGCTAGGAATAAATCCCATTGTTTTGGGTGATCAGAACATAGGCATCGAATGATGTATATCATTGTTTTATTGACTACCTAAGTCTAATTTAAAGTAAAATTAGAACAGGAAGAAATTGCAAACGCAATAGCCCTAAAACTAATGACCAGGAGATCGACAGGTAAGAAATCAACGTAATCTATTGAAAATTGAATCACGGGTGTCTTTAACATATAAACCTGACTATATATATAGACCTAGAAATTCAAGAAACCTAGATAGATTCATATACGTACTCCTTAATAACTAGAATAAATATAATAGATAAAGGGTACTCCAATTCCAAATAAACTTAACTAAAAAATAATAAAGTAGATAAACATTTCAGATATGTTTTCCTTTTGTTCCAGATCTTATACTATCTTTATCCATGTTTCTCACATTCTTCATCACATTAAAGCAAAGAATTAAAATCTATGCAACAAACAAAGTTTATAGAACAAAGTTATGCAAGCAAACAAGATAGAGCATACATTGCCATGTTACTGATCTGTTTGATATACACTTGTGTCTCTAGTATTTTATTATTTCATACTTTGGTCTTTGTAGTATACATACATGTCTATGTATATATTTTAAAGATTATCCCTAATAATAGATTTTACACTCTTTAATATTTTATTCTTTCTTTTCTCTCTCTAAAGTTAGTTAAAGGTTTTCATGGTATAAAAGCTTTGGCTCATAGTGCTGCAGAGGTATGTTGTGTTACATCTTTGCTTCTTGAGCTACAGCTATCAATTGTGAATTGTTAGTCCATCGATGTCATGGTGTGATAACTTGGGTGATACACATCTTGCATCCAATCCTGTTTTTCATCACCAAAGGAACATATCGAAATTGACGTGCATTTTATTCTTGATACGGTTCTTTCTCGTTCTCTTATTGTGCAATATTGTCTAACAACGTATCTGCTAAGAGATGTCCTTACCAAAGGACTTTCGGCTCTTAGATTTTAGTATATTTGTTCCAATATCACTTATCTGTTTGATATACGCTTGTGTTTCTACTTTCTTGTATTCTAATATTCTATTTTTCTGTATCAGTATAAATACATGTTGATGTATTGTTTTGAAAATTATCACAAACAACAAATTTTAATTTATCTATAATTTTGTTCTTTATTTTCTCTCTCTACAATTTAGTTGAAGGTTATAACATTTATATTAGTAAAAGTGAGGCTTAAATCGCAAGTTGGGTTAACTAGATGGTATAGCCGTATAGAAACCATCATTTTCTCACCAAGTTGGGTAAATAAACTATTTTTTTGGCAACTGCGTCACTAAACTTTTAGAAACTTGATATTTGAGTCAGTAGGTAACCACGCTCTTAAATATCAGGTTATTAATGCAAACCGTATGGCAACCAACTATCATTTTTTGCCAAATTGGGTAATGAACTGTTTTTTTTAAATTAGGTCAGTAACTTAACATTTTGTAAGGTCACTGAATTGTATTGTTGTTGTCGTCACAGCACACACAACCTAACAAACTAGTACTGGTTTCACAAGTGATTTGGAAAAGTATACATTGTAAACTTAGTGCCCTCTTTAACAGAATAATATTAGTTTATTGGCCTACTAAGCATAAAATATAGTTTCTTACCAAAATTGGCAACAAAATTATAGTTGTTATATTAGTCAATTAAACCATCTCAAATATAAGATAACTCAAAAGGGTGAAAGAACATTCGGTTAACAATTCCAAGTGTCACAAGTTGCTTTGATTTCTTAGCAGTTAACTCAACCTAACACAAGTTCAAACTATTACGAGAATTGAAGAGAACACTCAAAGCTTGCTAGGTTGGTAACAAATGACCATGGGTTAGGCCAATTTACAGGCAGATTTGATAGTCTAGAAACTTCCATACAAATCAATAAAGAAGGTTTCTAGAGATTTCATATACCTAATTTACAAATCATAAACTTCTGGAATCCTATATCAAGCTTTCTTAGTTTCACAAAGTTCTAAATATTCTAGTCTTGTACTCTTATACAAAAGTTCCATAAATTTAAATAAACTTCTAAATCATGTTACAAGGAAGTGACATTATATTTAAAGAATTCATTTCTATATGTTTACCCCGTTTTCCATTTCCAAATTAAGAGCATGGCTTCATTTTACTTCGTATCAAGGCAATGGAAACGTTTGCTTGTTCTTTATGCTTAAAACCTTGACAGTGTTTCATGCAGTCACATCTTCATTGTTCTCACAAGGACACAAGGTACAAATGGAACCCAGAAAATGAACCTATGTTTATGACAGCTATGTGTTTTGCTCATATGTGAGAAAGGAAGACAAACAACCAGATTGGTGCCTCCTTTGACTGTTTGACAAAATGAAAATGTTGTCCAATTTATATCTCTGCATATGAATTTACTTCATAATTTGCCTATACACGACAAAAGCAGGACTTACATCACTGGAGTTGCTATCAAGATCTGAGAAGTCGCTCTCAAAATTGGTTTTTGACTTCAAACATGGATCGTTGAGTTGACATTTTTGGTGGGGAGATTCATCAATAGCCTGCAACACCTTCAATTAGACACTATACATTTCTTTAATGGAAGATGCTAGAACCAATCTAACAAGATAGATATACGTATGAAAAATGAAAACACAAAACAGGAGCAGAATTTCTCCAACAACATAATCATGTAACCAGATAGCAATAAAAGAAATATAAGGAGAACTTGCCGCATGAGTAAGTAATGTGTCTAGTATGGCATCGGTATCTTTTTCCCCTGAAAATAATTTTTTTTTAATCATTATGAGTATGATATGCAAACAGAAAAACAAAAACCGCATCATTACCAATTTCTGCTATGACTTTAGACACCATTGCTTCCGGAAATCCCATCGTCATAAAGTGACGAACTAGCTTGGAGGGATAATTGCTGGAAGAACTTGACTGCAATCAACAAATAACAAAACAAAGTAAATTGTGTTGAAAGCCTACAATCCAATGAGTAAAGACCACCAAGTTTCATTGTACTCTATGTCAATCAAAGAGTTACAAAAACATAATAAATAGAGTACGTTGTGGCAATGTGGCTAATACGTAAACTAATGATTAATGTCACATTATTTACTCTGACTAAATCCAAACATAGTTCTATGGTTCAACACTTCAACTTAATTACGTTTGCAATCACAACTCACAAATGATTGTTGAACAAGAATTTCCCAGACTTCGCAACTTCAATTCCTTAATTTTCAGTTTAGCACTGTGGCCTATATACAAACCTGATCTCATCATCTCTAAGATGTAGGAGTCCGACCCGCTACGTACACCTTGAGGAGCCACTGCCGAAATCCCAATTCTAACAACTAATACCTTACAGCATACCGGTCAAAATTATCCCAGAGCTGTCATGAGTTTAACCAATTACACCTCGAAGAGCCAATGCTCAATGCTAATTTTAATCTCAGTGCCTTCTAGCACGATGCACCAAGTCTCCTCAAATCAATTAAAACCTTGTAAAAATATTATTTGTTGCCCGCTATTTTGGTTTATAAGGGAGTAAGAGACTCACTGTGCACAACTACAAGCGATGTCGGCCAGTGTTAGAGGAGAAAGTGAGTGGAGTTATTAGTGAGCTACTCGAACTCGACTTGTTAAAAGCTTGAAAAAAGCTCGAGTTAAACGAACTCATATATAGTACCCCTTTTCTTGATCCAGCCTTTTCTTAGCTTCGGTAGTGAATCATCTACTAAAAAAAGGGGCAGGCCCGCACACCTTAATCATATAATATAATATTGTACACACACACATATGTGTGTGTGTGTGTTAAATTAAAGTAAACAATAGTTTTATATAATAAAATTAATTAAATAATTACTATATATAATAAACTAGTTGACCAAATGTCCAAATCCAAGCTCGATCCTGTAAAACTAGTCACAAGCCGAGCTCACTGATTTAAAACGAGCCATTCAGCTCGGCTAAGCACGTTTACACCTCCAGACAAGGCGTTACTATATGTGAACGATTATAAAATACCTCCCCAAATTCGAACACAGTTACTCCATTAGTCTTAAGAGGAAGTGAAGAAGATAATGGTATATTGGCTATCTCCAGCTCATCTTCAGTGTTCCAATCAATGCTGTCGCTTCCTTCATGAGAAGAACAGTCATCCTACATAAAGATAAATCCTTCAGAAGACAGAAACATGGATTACAATTGCTATGCAAACATACATGTTCAGAAATGAAAATGACTGAAATCAAATTCAGTTAGCATAGCATGCATACATAGATGAAATCAGTAAGACTTTATAAAGCATACTCAGGTCAAGGTGGTTAAGGGTGAAAGGCGCTGATGCGATCAAGCATGCATCTCGCATCATGCAAAAGGTGCAAAAAGGTGACGCCTGCCTAAATTAAGCTGGTAAATGTATCATATTGTGTATATGACACAACTTGACAGAGAAACATAGAGCAAGAGCATAAAGATAAATTTACCAAGAAGGAAGTTTAAATCAAACTAAAAAGTTTATAGTTTCTCATTCCCTTGACTAAAAACGCGTAATCTCAAATCATACCCTCTTTCTAAGTTATAATCATACTCTTTTCCTTTCTTTCATCACTCATGAGTCCATCCACAACATCCTCTTCAATCACTAGATCCTCATGAATATTGATTGCCTCTTTTTTTTTTTTTTTTGAAAGGCTAGTTAGTTGTTAGTATTACATCCAAAGTTAGATTAGATTCACCAATGTCAGGGATTGAACCCATGACCTCTCCTAGAGGCAAGCCTCCCCACCTTTGGTGGTGGCCACCAGGGCAAGCCCTGGTGGTTAATATTGATTGCCTCTGATTCTGGTTCACCTTCTCGATTTCTCATACTCGAGTAACTTAATGCAAACCAATACTAATCGAGTTTCTAGAAAATATTTGTTATGGGGTGTCCAAATTTAATGGTTTAAGGAAATAGTTTAAGAAAATGAAACCTCTAATTACACAAGGCAGTAAGGTACCAATAGAGTGAGCAGCTCATACAAAATCTCACATACATTCTCAAATTTCTCAAATTCAATTCCTTTACATTACTTTCTTCAATTTTCATATGCTCTAACTAGTGGGTCCCATCTTCATTTTCCTTCAACATAAAGCACCTAGGATCCATAAATGCATCTTCGTCGTTTCTTCTTTGTACATTTGGGTAGGACCCACAAAAGAGTTAAATATGTATATCTCTTGTTAACAAATTTGAGAATTCCATGATAGGGCTTTGAATATTACTACCATCTAAGAGCAAAACAGTATCAACAACTTACCATTTGTCCAAACGTTGCAGGAAACCCCACTCTGCAGCAATAAATAATCTGTAAAAATAAAATAAAATTTCATTTACTAAAACCACATGATAACGCAGCTCAATCGTGAATATGAAAGAAAATCCATCAGTTAAATCATCACCAAATCTAGGCTCGTTAGAAAACCCTAAACCGTATTACTCTTTTATGTTACAAGAAATCGTTGCACAAATCAACATTGCACTTCAGTTCATCAAACAATGGCATTACGCAACTCCCTCCGATGAAGATCCATAATGGCATATATTCACCAAGATCCAGAAGAAAATGGGTCTCATCGCACTTATATTCTGTACGGTACAAGTGTGTCATGCATAATAAGCATGATTCATGCTTATTTTCTCCTGGCTCCTAACATTTATTAAGCATTTTCTTCTTGGTTATGCGAACAGCACACGACCAGTTCATATAATACAAACGGAGTAACACGATGGACCAGTAAATCAATCATATATATCTACGATTTCAAGCATTAATACATTTTATCACTTGAAAACTAAACCTAAAATCAAAGAACAACTGGTGTAAAACGGTGGTTTTTGAGCAAAATTACAATGTCTGTATTAGCAACTTGATTTCTGCTGTGTACCAAAAAGTGTAATCGGAATGAACGCAGTGATGAAAACCGGCTTCCCGTTTAACTTCTTCAACAAGCTATAAAAGTTGCAGGTAGCTTGCGGGTGCCTGCGTTTTGATTTTATTTTTCATAGAATCTCGAGAATGGCGCAAGAAAAATCCCCCCAAAACATGTTTTATTTTAAGGCTATTTCATCATGCACCACCTTTCAATTCTCATACACCACCTCTATACATTTGACCTATAAATATTTATCTTATGATTGGACAAAAGTGTTTAAACAAATAAAGTATAACGATGAATTGTGAAAAAATGCATATGTTAGATCAAATATAGAGTGTAGATGTGGTGCATGAAGTAACACCCTTATTTTATCTCAACTTATTTTAGTAATCATTATACCTATAGATTGCATGATATACAAAAGGTTTTTTTTTTACATAAGCATATCACTTATCAAAATACAAATTAATATATATTATTTTAATATTTAAAAATATATTATAAAAATAAATTAATGTAAGTCGATAAACATAGGATAAAATTCATTTAACACATGAAAAATTGTTTATTTATACACATCCTATATAAAATCCTAATGGACATATATAATCCAATGTATCACACGTCGATCCATACAAGAGGTTAAGATTAAATCCAAATTAATATATTTTATGCTATATAATATTTTTGACAGTTAAAAGGAGAGGAAATTGAACACACAAACAGAAACGAAATATAGAAAACGTTAGCATAACTCAAATAAACTGTTTAAATATGAAATACTAAAAACAAAAATATAAGTCCGAATTTAAATTGTAACGGTTAATGGGCACGATGGATTTCTAACCAACTTAATGTTATAACTTACAATGTAGAAGCTTGGGAGGTAATAACGAGACCGCATATGTATTACTAAAATTGTGATTACGATCAAGGATTGTACAACCTATACTACCACATATGGATTTCGAGCAAGATCGTTATAGAATCAATTTATAGCAGGATTGGTGATGGGATCATAATGTCGGCAGTGAGATCGTAGAATCAGTCACGAAGCATTCTTGCATTTTATCAATTCTTTCATAGGTTGTTATCCATTACGTGGAATTGTTAACTGATTTTATCCTATCTTTTACTCGATGTGATTTTATCCATTACGTAGAATCGTTAATGGATTTTATCCTATCTTTTTATCTTTTACCTTTTAATTATCCTATCTTTTACCTTTAGTATTTCCCGCCAATTCCCAAACACCCCATCATCAACCACGTGCACCCCAACCCCCAACAACCCACACCATAACCGTCTTTCGTCTTGTTGACCATTTGACCACCAAATTTTTACATATATCGTCGTCTCTGACCCCACACTTACAGGTTTTGGAAATTTTATAAACCATTTGATTTTGTGAATTTAATTGCTAAATTAATAGAACTCAATGATGACAAAACTGTAATTTCTTTTTAAAATAGTCATCCATGTCTCCATCTTAACACCTAAAATGGTTAAATTGTCGTAATGCCAAAAGAGAACTCCATTACACTTTCATCTTCTTCTTGACGGATGATTATCGTTTCAAAATCCAAAGCAAAATCACATCCAGATTCACTTATGATTCATGTTTTTTTTTTTAAAATCAAATTCTATTAAAGGAGTTTGTCATATCAATCAATTCATGGCATTCAAAAAAAAAACTCAGAAGATCAAAATCGATTCATGTCCCTTACACCAAATCGAATAAAAGAGGGTGTAATTTTGGTGTTATGCAAGATTCACGAAGATAGAGAGAGGGCTTCATACATAATCGATTTATGGGCTTCATACAACAATTGATTCACTGGCTTCTTCATACACGACTGTTTAACAATGGAGGACGTAGGGTTTTATATAGAAGATTCATGAAGATAGAGGTGGGTTTGGGTTTTCGAAAAAAATATACATCCATGTAAACTAGTTTTTTTTACCGGGTCGGTGACCGGATTTACCTTATTAAAATTTTAAAAGTCTTATGTATGTCATTACGATATATAATAAAAATTGTGTATACAAGTGTTTAAGATAGAATTATTTATAATTATAACGTATTTAACATTATCTTGTATCATAGAAATACTTTCGACACAAATAACATAAATGTAAAAATGCATAAACTATGTTCAAACACCATTTTTGTTAAACACATCACAAAGTTTTTAAGGTCACATTTTAAAGAATATGTTTCTAGTTATGTATAAAGCTGGACTCTAAAAGCCAAAAAAATTATATTTATATTTCTTTTTGTTACTTGATTATTATTTTTAATTAGTAAAAGTTAGTTTTTAGTGTGTCATTTTAAAAGAATATGTTTCTAATTATTTATTAAAGTTGGACTTTAAAAATTAAATTTCGTATTTATATTTCTTTTTGTTACTTGATTATTATTCATTATTACAAAAATTTAGATATCTTTTATTACAATACAAAATATTGGCTAAGTTTTCAAAAAAAAGTTATAACGTGATTATCTTTTTTGTACGGAATAATATTTGAGTAAGTCTTTATAACTTTTATAAAAGTTTAAATATTTTTTGAAGAGAAAAAAAATTATATAATACCTTAAACGTATAATTGGTCAAACCATAATAGCTTTTTATGTAAATTAGTTTTTTTATAATACAAAATATTATTTTATGATTTATGAATTTTCTTTGGTAACTATGTTGAAAGTAACGGGTAACTTCCCCACTATTTTAAAAACTGACAAATTCTTAATTAAATGACGTAAATGCAGCGCTGATAGAAAAATGGTGGAATTTGTATTTTTAAAAGTTAGTAGTGACTGGTTA
Organism: Centrapalus pauciflorus; assembly: GCA_020465985.1. Taxonomy (NCBI): domain Eukaryota; kingdom Viridiplantae; phylum Streptophyta; class Magnoliopsida; order Asterales; family Asteraceae; genus Centrapalus; species Centrapalus pauciflorus. The sequence goes on from JAANYP010001252.1 coordinate 314,545, forward strand.
TGTAACTCATTGATGCTTCCAACACTTGTACATTTTGCATTAACAAAGTTTCCCAATATAGTTGATATATAATTATTTTATGTAATTTAATTCAAAAAAATTACTTTGAAGCAATATATTTAATGAAATTGAAATTAGGAATGTATCAGAAACATAGAAATAACAAAATTCAAATAGCAGTAATTACGAATCAGAAAGTATGATTACTTTCACTCTTGCTCTTCATAGTTTGCATTTCTTCTACATGCATTTCCATTTAGTGATACTTCAGAAAAAGAAAAAAATGACAACAAATTTTGTTTCTATTAAATAAGATGAAATATATTTTGTTATATTGATGAAATTAATTTGTTACTGTAATACAAAGTTACTTGGTTTTTTAAAAAAAATCTTTGTATTTTCTTTACGGTGCTTGGTTTGATTTTTAAAGTTTGTTTCTGAAAAATTAATTTATTAAAAAATATAGACTTTCAAGCAGAGTTTATGAAACATAAATTAACAACGTCAAGATCGAAACAAAAAAAAAAGATATGCAAAAATGGGAATGGTAGTGATAAGTAAACGTGATATTTGATTCAAAAAAAATTTACATGGTTGTCGATGTCAATCTGTTTTAAATCTATTTCTACTAAACAGAAGACGTAAGCACATAATCCAGTAATGATTTCTATAAATTTTTTACATGGTACTATTAGAATGTTTTTCGTATGTTGTCAAGTTGATAGACGACTGAAATTTATAAAATTAGAAATAGAGAAAAACAGATATAGAATATTATAAAAGTTGAAAGAAAAAGTTGATGAAAAAATGATTGTAGGACTAACTTTGTACCTTTGCTGTATTCTTCAATTCCATGATGCAAAAACACAGGTCTTGTGATTTATCAATTTCAGGATACAGAAAATATTTCACAAGCTACCGCGATGACCCTTTATATAATTGGGATTGGGAGTTGTATTCCTAAATTTTTGCAATTAGTGGGTTTGTAAAATTATAAGATTGACCCTATACTTTTTTGGTTTTTGAGGGCAGAAGAGTAACTTTGTATATATAGTGGGTGGTTATGCAAGTAAATTGAGTTTGTTAAAAAAGTAGTGGACAGTTTTTATAAGTTAATTAGTAGTTTTTAGTTAACTACTATTTGAACTTGTCAAAAGAGAATAACTAACTACGGTTTATTTTTGTTGTGTTTAAATGAGTTGTACTATATGCTTTTCAAGAAATACGGCTTATCAACGGCTGCAATTGACAAACGACAAAATCTGACGGCTGAGATGAAAACCTTCTCTCTGCTCCGCAAACAATATATATTATTAATTTCACATGAAGGTCGCTCATAACAAGCAAATGATTTTTTTTCTTTATGCAAATCTTGTTTAAGAATCACAAAGATTAGGGTTTTCGAGAAAGATGAATCAATGTAGGGGTGTGCAAAATAGTCGAATCCGCACCCGAACCGAAATTTAATCTGGTTAAATGGGTGCGTTATTCGGTTTTCGGGTTTCATATTCGGTTTAAATGGTACCCGAATAAGTAATTCGGTTCTACCCAATTTTGATACTTAAACTATTTAACATGTTTTACCCAAATTACCCGACTCACGTAATCCGTTTAAACTACTTTGTAGATGATTTCATTTTTTATACAAAAACCGAATAACTATTTTAATCCGTAACACCCCTAAATCCATGAAAGGTCCACCTGAATTGTGATATGTATTTTGTGAATAAGTTTGCTTTAATGCCATGTAAATAAAATTTGGGATTTAATATGACTAAGAGGATGTTTGGATTTGCGTTTGAAAAAGTGTTGTAATGTTTTGAAAACTAATAATCAGATAATATTTATAACAAAAAGTGCTGCTATAAATTTAGTATGGTTTAGCTTCTACTGTTATTTATTATAATTATCAAATAATCAGTTTTAAAGTGTTTGGATTTGCGTTTTAACTTGTAAAATGATCAAATATTTACTTATTAAGCAAATAAACTACACTTTTTAACTTACGAAATAGTGTGGTAGAATTAACTCTAAACACAAATAATCACTAATTAACGTATGCAATCCAAACACTTTAAACCAATTATTTGCATTATTGTAACGTAATAAGCTTATAATCTCGTTTATAACGCAAAACCAAACACGCCCATTGTGAACATGTGATTGTAGAATATGATTGTGAATCATATTCATTTTTGTAATTAACTTTGTCAAATTTAGTGTATGAATCCTATTAGTTGTTGTGAATCACGAACCATTATCATTGTTCAAATTTGTTTGTTTTGAAATTTTCATGAAATATCAATTAAAAAACCATAAATTTTATTATAGCTTATCGTTGTAACGTTGAAGATTTATTTAAATAGTAAAGATAATTATTTTCATATCGATCTATCGTTAATTTAGAAATTATCACAACAAATTATTGGTTATTATCGTTTGTATTATAAGATTAGTTATTAGTTAATTAGTCTTCTATTTAGATGAAAAGATAATAAAAAGGAGGATTCGAAATAATATTGATTTTTTTTGTTTGTTTTCGAGTTTTTTAGAAAGAAGAGAAAAAGGAAGATAAGAACATCTTGTGCTTCTAGATTTTTTTAAGAATGAAAAAGAGATGGATCCAAATAAAAGTTAGATTAATTTGTTGAAAATATTTTTGTTTGTTTAAGAGAAACGGAAAAATATTATAATAATATTTTTATATATTCATATATAAAAAGAGTAACTGTCAAAAAAAGATAACTAACTTTACTAAGTTAAGGTAATCAAGTTGTTTGTGATAAAAAAAAAGATCAAGTTTTTGATTTTTATCATTTAATGTAACAAAGATTATTTGTAATAGAAAAAGAATCGATTATTTATTTTTTTTAAATACTTTAGTGGTTATATTAGACAAATTTAAAAGTTTGATTGTCAAAAATAAACTTAACAGTTCATTTATACACAAAAAAATCAAACAGGTTAGTAGGTTATTAATAAAAAACAAGTAGCTAAACCAATAAAAGTGAAAATTTGATGATGAAACCATTAGTTCCAAAAATGCTAGTGTTTTGTTCGATTGAGAAAAAAATTAATGGTTAAACAAAAAAAAAAAGTGAAAATTTAAATGATTATTTCAATAATAACCCTATTTTTAACGTTTAATATAAGAAAATATTTGTATTTTAATTATTTAAGGTAAACAATTATGAAAATAAAAGTTTAATCTTCCCTTTATTTTATTATAAATAAACTTGTTTACTTGTAAAGCTTATTACCGTTTTATGTAGTTAACCACTTAAAAAGGAAAGTTTCCTGAAAAAATCAACACATATTTTCAATAATTTTCAATAAAGTCCTTTTATCAAAAACACATTTTCAAAAAAGTCTTTCTGCTCAAAAATGTTTTTTCTAAAATCAATACAAAAAATTTATATTCATAAATGTTTTTTAACTTAACAGAATCATACAATAAACTTTTAAAAATCTTATAACAAAAATGATTTAATTGAAAAATATACTTTGATTCGCTATTCATTTCTTACGATTTTATTCCCTCCGCCTCCCGTCTTCCCAATATTTCCCTATTCCTCTCATTCCATTGGAAAGCGAGGAATGCAACGCTACGTATGATCATGTTTTGCAGGCATTATGAATAATGGTAAAATGAGTAACCAACTTTTAAATTGAAAAATTCTCAGAGCTAGGGTTTAATTTGCTATCGGTGATCACTTGATATTTGCAAGATGCTTGTGTCTAAATCAGAACTCAGATGGGGCAAAGACTGCAAGTGATTTCAAAGGAATTGTTTGAGACTATCGAAGCTAATTTTAAAAGATATGTCAAAAAAGTAGTAATGTTTTAGAGATTGCAGAAGACTGTATGCACTTCTCATGCTTTACAAGGTAATGAATTCAGGGATTTACATTTATGAAAATACATTTTTGTAATTCGAAATCATATTCAATTCGGAAACCGAAAATGCAATTCAGTTTGGTTTCAAACCAAACCTAAAACCAAATATGTAATTCGATTTGGTTTAGGTACGGTTTGATTTTCGGTTCCGGACCAAACATTCTTAAAATCGTCAGGTTTGCTTGATCTCACAGGATTATATGGTTTAGAGGATTTCAAAATCATTCAGAAGGTTCCCTCGTCTCTTGAAGTATTCCAAAATTCTTTAAACCAAGGATTTCATAAAATCTCATGAAATTTGCCACTGAAATCCTGAAAAAACAAACGATTCGAAATTTAGGATCTGAAGGATCGGAGGAGGAGGTAACATGATATAGAAGTTGTCAATGAGATGGTGGCCAAATCTGGAAGAGTGTTGCTGTTGTTTGTAGGAGGTGATTAGGGTTTGCAACCCCTTAAGGGTGTTGGTACGGTGGAACAGAACAAAGGGATAAGTATCATTTTCACCTTTAACTTTCAAATTTGTCTCATTTAGCCACTAAACTATTTTTTGTCCTGATTTAGTCCCTATTTTGGGGAAAATGAATAAATTTAATGGCTAAATCGGTACAAAATATGATAGTTTAGTGGTTAAATCGGGAGAATTTTCAGTGGTTAAATCGGTAAAAAGAAAGTTTAGTGGCTAAATATATATACAAAAAATAGTTCAGTGGCTAAATCGGGACAAAAAATAAAAAAATCTAAAAGTTGGATGGTCAAAATGACATTTAACCCTATCATAAAATAGAACCATGCAAAGTTTACAAGTTTTTTTTTTGTTACACGACGGGAGTCTTGATTGCCAATGAGGAGTAGAGAATGGAGTCTAGGTTGAATTTTATTTCTCTTATTTTCTTTTCAAGACGTAGAAAATCAAAAAGACGGAAAGGAAACGAAGTTTTATAGTTTTCTCTTCATTTTTAGTATCGTGTATAACTAATCATTGGTTAAAATAACTTATAAATTTCATTTTATTTCATTCCATGGTACCAAATGTCTTAGTTGTATAGTTTCCTACCATATTTCCTTTCAGTCAATATGGTTTCACTTAATTAGAGTACTTAGGAGTTTGTAACTGGGCTTGTTTAAATGACAGAAATCATGACAAGAAATTTCATCATTGTTTGACTTGCAATTTAGTTGTTTTTAATGTGGTTGTCATTCAATACAGTTCAATATTATGGAATCTCCACCGAGGAAATTCCAAAAATTACTGTGATTCCTCTTCCATTTAGTAGAAATTTATTTTTCTAGTACACTTGCTTTCTAGAAGGGAGTCTAAAGAGATATTTAATTTGTCAAGCCTGAGAAAAGAATTTGAAGAACGAAATAGATAATTTGAAAAGGGGAGTGTGCAGACAAAGGATCGCTGCAAGGATCAAACGGAAACCAGACCAGTTTACGTGATACGATATTTGAGAAAGAAAGGCCAAAGAAGTGTCGAAAGACTTCGGTTTGGTCAAAGAAGTGTTGTTGAAAGGCCATGTTCTGGAGCTGGGAGAATGGGCTCCAGGTTTCAAGAAAGGCCACCTTCTCGGTCTGAGTAGATTGACGAGTCCAGAAGTATTGATTTCTCTGGGAGGCCTCCATCCCGTGGAGATAGGCATGACAAAAAAAACCCATACCCAACGGGGAACCGTAACTCGATCCCGATTTGACCGGGGACGGGGAATCCTCGATTTAAAATAATGGGGATGGGGCGGGGATGAGAGACTCTTTAATCCCCGACCCCGAACCCAATTATGTTTTATGTTTTAATATAGATTATTATATATATTTAACTTTATAATGTAAATTATTCATTGCATTTTATATAATATATTAAATATTATTGTATATGACTTTTCTATAGTTTATAATAGTATTGTTTTTTTTTTTTAAATTTTATAGAACCTTTTGCAAACATTTCTTTGTTTTAGTTTCATCATAAATTATAAATTATATATGTAAATAACTCAATTATGTTTGAATTGATTTGTTTTAAAGTTTATTTACGTAAATTTTTCTACTAAATTACTATTTATAGTTTAAACTTTACAATTTTTTTAGGAACTTAGAAAACCCGATTCCCCGACGGGAATCCCCGATCCCTGATTGGGACGGGAATGGGGATAGAAACTCATTTCCGCCAGGGATGGGGGAGGAGAGGATTAGAAGCGGGAATGAGGATGAGAACTGAGATCCCCGTCCCGTCTCATTGCCATGCCTACGTGGAGATTCATGGATAGGAGCTGGAGATGACAGAAGAGGTTATGGTGGTGAAGGGACAGAGGCTACTTTTTTACTGCTTCTCTGTGAAATGTTGTGTATGATGGCTTACTTTGAGCCAAAATTTTAACTAATAAAGTTGTATCCTGGCCCATAACTAACTTGATCTGCTGGCCCATCTTTGTGCCTATCATGTGATTATGATCTTATCAAAACGATAATAGCAAACTCTGCGCACCACTGTACGATGAAATGGCTAAGTTAAATGAATCAAACTCGGCGCCCAATGTTTACCTACCAAGTTATCTGTGGTATCTTGGTCCGGCTTTCCAACATGGTTAAAGAGTAGTTACTAGAATCTTGTTGTCGTACAGAAAGGGTGAGTTCTGTGCCACGCCCGCCTATGTTTACATGTATAATGTGTAGGTTTGGTAACAATAACTGCTGATCTTTTTTCTCGGGCACCCCAGTGTGCGTTAGGATTTCCTATAACGAGTGATGCATGCCATCAAGATATTTTCCGTAAGGAGAAACTTTGAAGTATGTCATTCTAAGGTTGTCGGCTGCTCGTGGGCCGCAGAGACAGAGCATAAAAGACACTTTTGGACTTTTGTGAATTGTAGTGCTACACTAGACAACTATTTGAAGAGTAAAGCAAAGGTTTCCTAAAAAAATACTTCAAGTGTTGGGCATGTAGAAAATCTTACACATTCATGTACTTTTAAGTTAAGCCAGACACACTATACCCACAAACTACTCTTCATTTTTAGCACTAATCTATACATATAAATTATTATCTCATGTCTCCTTTTGATTTATACAAATCTTGCAGTTTTTTGAAACTAAACAAACCTTACAAAAACCCACAAAACATGGGCAAAATCGTCTTTATTTCTATCCTCGTTATTTTGTTATTGGGTGTTCATGGAAGTGTCGAAAGCAGTTTTTTTGACGATTTTGATGAGCTTGAAAATCTGAATGTAGAGGACGATGAAACAGAGTTTTTTGACTTGCCGTCGTGGTCAAGTCAACGTGGTAGCAAGATTCTCGTGAATGTGGATAGCTTTGGTGCTATTGGAGATGGAGTTTCCGACGATACAAAGGTGAATATGTTTATATTATTATGAAACTATTTAATAAACCTATTGTGTAATTATTATAACAATGTTGTTGAGGCAAGTAAATGTATATTATTTGCCATGTTATTTATCAGGCATTTGGAGATGCATGGACACAAGCATGCTCTACAGCAAAAACAGTGCTTTTGGTTCCTCCTGGTCGCACTTATCTCGTTAACGCAACAAGATTCAGGGGACCTTGTGTTGGAAAGTTGATTATTCAGGTAATCGCCGATATATATCATTTCCCTATCCCAAAAAAAAAAAGATGAACCTTCAACTTTTGGAGTCATATAATTGACTTTTTACAATTGATAAGAATGGTTATGGGGTAAAAATCTTACCACATTGAACTACACAAACCATACTAGAGGATGAAACCGATTTTATTTATATTTATTTTGAATATTAGAATAAACTAGGTTGAAATTTCCAAGTTAAAAGTCGATGCGATTTTTGAGACAAAGGTAGGAAATTGCAGCATTTAACTCAATAACTACTTGATCATTTGCAAGAAGTCTATATATACCCTTCAAAATGACAAAAGAACAGAATCTTCTCGATTCACATCAACCTATTTCAGTAACGATGACTTGGGAATTTATAATTATAGCATGAAAGCTTACAAACATAAAAATGTTGCAATTCTAAAGACAAAGGGAGCATAAAATTTATCGTAAATGATTAACATAATGATGTATACAATTTTTACAGATTGAAGGAACAATCATAGCACCAGATGAACCCAAGAGCTGGGATCCGAAAAACCCTCGAAATTGGCTTACTTTTTCAAATCTAACTGGAGCCACTTTTCAAGGACATGGAGTTATCGATGGATCAGGCAAGAAATGGTGGGCTGCATCTTGCAAAAAGAACAAGAGCAATGTAAAAAAAAAAATCTTTTCTTGCTTAATAAGTCTAAAACAAACAATATAATTAAGTTATTGCTGACACAATTTCTTTTTTTCTTGGTTTGTTTCTCCTTTCATAGCCTTGCGTAGGAGCACCAACGGTAAGTACTTAAAAATGGCTATTTCTTCATGCACCACCTCTAATTTCTCATACACCACCTCTATGCATTTGACCTATAAATATTTATCTTATGATTGGACAAAAGTGTGTAAACAAATAAACTATAATGATGAGTTATGAAAAATGGCATATTTTAGGTCAATTATAGGATGTAGATGTGGTGCATGAAGTTGTTCTTTTTTTTTTGGAAGTTTAAATGAATATTTTTAACATGGAAGAATCTACACAGGCTTTTACGATCGATCAAAGTTCAGCTATAAAGGTGAAAGGTCTTACATTTCAGAACAGCCAACAGATGCATTTTATTATCTCGCGGTGTGAATCTGTGCGCATCTTTAGTGTCTTAGTTTCTTCTCCTGAAGACAGTCCAAACACCGACGGAATCCATCTTTCTGGATCAACAAATGTCGTGATTCAAAACAGCAAGATTGGAACAGGTTTTTTTTTCCTTGTATTCAAAGTACTAAAACACATATGTTATATAACTACTCCTCTCACACCCTAAATTTTATGTTCTTTTGTTCCATGGTAACGGATCAATAATATTGATATAGTCAAAATACTTTCATTTAACCATGTAATTTAAACATGTTGGGACCTATATCGAAGCAAGGGTATGCATGTCTATACTTAGAAAACAAAAATCTCTATTGTTTTGTAGTGTATATATATATATATATATGGGTTTATTATGAAAAAAACCAACATGTTTTCACGTTTTTTATGTTTTCATCCCTCCATGTTATTTTTTTTTCCATAAAAAATCTCAAGTTATTCTTTTCTTATTGGTTTAGTGAAATTTTGGACATTAGACCCCGGTTATAATTTGTGAACCGGGTTTTAAAAACTTGAAAAACCGGGTTCTAATGTCCAAATTTCACTAAACCAATAAGAAAAGAATAACTTGAGGTTTTTTATGAAAAAAAAAATAACATGGAGGGACGAAAGCGCAAAAAACGTGAAAACATGTTGGTTTTTTCATAATAAACCCTATATATATAGTGCATAACTTTTTTGTTTATGGTTATGCATACCCAAGTTATAATCCTGGATCATCTTTTGGTTTCAAATTGCTGATCATGAAATTGATATGAATTCATACATCTAATAACTATGAAAGACTTCATAAAACATACTATGAATATAGAAGTGTCATTGTTATACTTTAAATAGAATTCACATATTCATAAATTTGAGAAATGTAATGTTTGACCTCAAAAGTCAAATTACAATCAACTTCAAGGACTAAAAGGAAGTATACCCTTCCAATTTAGCAACTAGAGATGCAGTTTAATGAATTCATGCCAAGATGGAGCAAGTTTATTTATACCGTATTAACTGTCATCTTATTTTATGTGTGTTTTATAGGTGATGATTGTATCTCGATTGTGAATGCAAGCGCAAATATCAAAATGAAGAATATATATTGTGGGCCGGGTCATGGAATCAGGTGTGTTTCGATTTTGTAAGAATGTTGGTTTCAAATATTTGTTAACATTCAACGATGACCGTAGATTTTCGGTCTTTGCAGCATAGGAAGCCTAGGAAAGGATAACTCTACAGGTATAGTCTCAAAAGTAGTCGTGGATACGGCATTCCTTAAAGGCACTACTAATGGCCTCAGAATTAAGACATGGCAGGTATGATGTTCTCTTAAACCATGTTTTGCTCTTATTGAGTTACCGAAGTGTTAAATAGACTCTTTTTTTCTTGAACAAGTCTTTGAGGTCGTATTTCTTAACACAACATATACAAATAAGTCTAAACCTGGTGAACTCAGATTAATTTTGAGTAAAAAAATGCACACTTCTCCCCTGAAATTCTGAAAGTTACCTTTTTTATTGTCTTTTCTTTTTCGAGGATCATGGTGTCAAGTTCAACGCCTAAATTCTTTTTTTTTTTTTCCTTCTGTTGTGCTGTTTTCACATTTCCCGTTAATCTATCTATTCTATTAAATAAATAGATAGGTTGCCACTTGTCACTTAACTAGAGTGCCAATTGGCCATAGCCTCCATTTGACACATGTAATTTACAATTTTTTATTTAAACAATTAATTTCAATTAGTTATAATAACTATAATTTAGAATTTGTTAAATAATTATCATTAAAATAAATCCGTATATTATACGGGTAAATAAACTAGTTTTGTTATTAAAACATGTTTTATATGTTTTATTGTTTTTTTTTTATATTGCATTTGATTTCGAAGTAATGTGTCTAGCACTGACCAATTAAACATGTTTTATTAGCAGAACTATGTAAGTTGTGTTATTTGTGCAAAAATGATATAAGATACAATAGTCTAAGTATAGACATTATACTTTACTCTTAAACATTCTTGTTTCTGTCACAGGGAGGATCTGGTTACGTTAAAGGCGTACGGTATCAAAACGTGCAAATGGATAGTGTAGCCAACCCCATCATAATTGATCAGTTCTACTGTGATTCACCTAAAGCTTGTCAAACCCAGGTAAAATTTCATCCTCATTTCTGTCACAAAACACAAAATCCATAATCCATCCACAAATTTTGCGATTTGATCTTGATTTTTCTATCTTTTGTTTTTTTTTTTTTTCAAAATTGTTTTATAGCCTTCGGCTGTGGAGATAAGTCAAATAATGTATCAAAACATCAGCGGAACTTCAAAGAGCCCAGAGGCCATGAAATTTGCATGCAGCGATACAGTGCCGTGCAATAACATCATCTTGAATAACATAAACTTGCAGAGGCTGGACGGGAAGACGGCTGAGACTTATTGTCACTCGGTTACAGGCATCAACTACGGGTTCGTTCAACCTTCTGCAGACTGCTTGACTTCTTCCGACAAGTCCTTTATCAAAGAACGAGAAGAAAATGCGCTCAACGATAAGGAGAAGTTGGTTCATACTGAGCTTTAGGTACTCTAGAGGTTATTTCGTATAGTATTTGAATATCTTTTGAGGTTATAGCGTAAATTCATTTTACGCTCAGAAGATTTTATTTACGATATTTTTCTAGTTTTATGAAAATCTTGTAACGATTATATGCTTGCAACAAGAAATCCTGAACGGAGTTACCAAGTTAGTTAATTATATTGTCATATGAACTCTTGTTCTTTGATCAATTTATCAATATTTAATTTTGGTCATGTTTATATGCTACGTGATCAGTACGTTGCTCATTTATTGTCCGGTTGTCCCCATATATTTATTTTGTTTTGGTTCTTGGTTTAGAATGTGTTTGAAAAAGTGTTGCAACGTTTTGGAAACTAATAATCAGATAATAGTTGTAACAAAACGCGTTGTCGTAAATTTAGTGTTTGGTTTAACTTCTGTTATTTGCTATCACATTTATCAAATAATCAGTTTTTAAAGTGTTTAGATTCACATTTTAACTTGTAAATGACCAAATAATCACTTATTAAGCATGCAAGCTATATTTTTTTAACTTATGAAAAAATATGGTAGGATTACGCAAATAATCACTTATTAATGAATACAATCTAAACATTTTAAACCAATTATTTACATTGTTATAACGTAACAATTTTCATCACAACCCAAAACCAAACACCTTATCATGTTTTTGGGTAATAATGTCATATTGTTATCATATGTATTTATAGAAATTGATAAATCAATTAAATTTATAAAATAAATGATTTCATATTTCTACATATATATTTTTCCCTTTTGTTGTGAGAGAGAGATGGCAGCCTTTCATTCCAAAAAATAGTTAAAAATTAAAAGAGGCAACATTGGGTGTTGGTTGGTTGGTTGTTATGTGCTCAACTGCTCATCATGATTTTAAGAGATAAGTAAACCACCATACTTCATTATTGGTTTATGCTTTTTGGTGATACAAATTAATTATTAATTAATTAGAATTATTTTATTCCAGAAACTTGTTACAAATAAAAATATACATGTCTGAATTAGCAAGTTTAAATGATTTTTATATAATTCTATTAAAAAATTAAACAAATAACCTCAATTGAAATTGGAGCCCGAACGAATTTGATCAAATCAAACTCATAAGTGAAACCAAGAACTAATAATAATGATGAACGGGAAAGTAAAATCATATTTAAATTAACTCGAATTTGAATCTTGAACCACAAAACAAATGGAAATTTGTTTTTTCTTAAAGATCTAGTAGTAGTTACAAATAATTCGTTGTGTTTATCTGACTCAATAAAATCTGCTTGTATCAATGTTTTAGACACGTAGTTGTTTGTTTATGTTATAAAATAGAAAAAGAAAATGTTTTGATTATCAGAATAGAATTATTGCATTTTATCTTTTATTCATTAATTTACAATTACTTTTGGGCCAAAAAAGTTGATACAATCGTCACATTTAACAACGCAAACAAAATATGATCGAAGTATGAAATGGAAATTGTCAAATAAATAGTTTATAAAGAAACAAGGGGAAAAAAAAAACTCAAAAAATATAATTTTTTATTAAAATAGGTTCGTGGGTCTTCGATTCGCTGCGTGGTCCAATACAATGCTGTCCATGACCTATCACTTTTTTCTTAATTGGGCTTTGGCCTTAACACTACTTACAAAAGTAACTTATTTTATCACCAACAGCAACAGGAAATCTAGTTTTCGTGAAATCAGTAACAACCAATAAAAATATAACACGTAATTTAATTATTGGTTGTAATCATTAAAAGTACGACTACTAACCATACTTACATGGCACTTCAAAATTGATTCTCTATCCTTCACATATTTATTTACAGGGTTTTGGCCTAGCGGCAAGAGAGAGTGGTGATATAAGTGAAGGTCACTGGTTCGACTCCCATCAGAAGCAAGTTGCAATTTAGGTGGTGAAAGTAAGTCTTGTGATAAAGGAGTAGTTTAGGAGTAGGAGTAAAATAGTTTGTCGTTCAAAAAAACATATTTATTTACATTCTTACTGGATTCTAAGCCATCATAGACAAAATGCAAAAAGAGAAAAAAAAAGCGTACTCAAGTGTTGTTTGTTTTTTAAATAATTAAATGTCTGAAATCTTTTTCATGTCTGTAGTTTGAATAAAATATATTTCACGTGAGGATATAAGTGCTCTAAAAGAGCTTATTGCAAAAAACAAACAAGACCTATTATCATTTAAGTTTTCTACATTTTTAAGTGATAAAATTTTATAATTTATTTTTCTATTGAATTTAATTGTTTAAATGATAGATTATGAAAGTAAATTATTTTTTATGTATTTTATCCTTAAAATTTATACGTCTATTCATATTACTTATATATTTGACCAATCTTGACACAATTTGGTTAATCCAAAACTTTACTTTAGTTAAAAATGTTTATATTGAATTAATTATTATGAAAATATTTAGTTTTAATTCAAATTAACATACAAAAATTATCTATGTAAGAGATGTTACGTGCAAGCGAAATTTCATGAGTATTTTTTTTCATGACACTAACTTATATCATGTATTTATGTTTTAAACTTTTTTCGGTGTTAATTAACCCACTTGAAAGCACAATCCTGGTTATGCCATTAGCTGATGGTAGCATGTCAATATTAATAAAAACTTATTGGATTTGCCTCCATCTATAAGTATATATTTTTTTTGAACGACAAACTATCCTACTCATACTCCTAAACTACTCCTTTACCTCAAGACTTACATTCTCAACCTAGATATCAACTTACCTCCGACGGGAGTCGAACGCGTGACTTCTCACTTACAAATCGACCCTCTTATCAAACGGGCTAAACCCCATTGGTATATATGATTAGAATTGTTCATTCTTATATATTTTTAATTTCTTAACCATTATAATAATTGGACATGACTATGAAAGTGGAAAATATAATTTATTAATATATATTGTAATAAAATCACAAAATACCAGATGGAAACCTTAATAAACCTTATAGTAAATATCTAAACTCTCACCTAAATATTCTTTTGAATACCAAACAAACATTGTGACGATTATAGCAAACGACAATCCCGAAACACCACGTATCCTTTCCTTCTGCCAATCAAAATGTAACACAATTTATTGAAAAATAATATCTGAAATTATAGTCTAACAGTTGGAAATAATAATAATAAAAACATATGGCACCAAAATCGTTAGTTTCAAAAGGATTTATATAATAAAAATTATTTGGTTTCGTATAAATAAATACCATTTGTATTCCTATATACTCCAAATGCATACAAATGATACAAGTCACTAGAAGAATATTGTCTAGATCCATCATTAAATACTGAAATTCATGCATTATTTCTTCTTTCTTGTAACGAATATATATATTATTTGCAATACAATTTTAATACCGAGAAAATATTTCAACCTACAACTTCAATTTTATCATATATGTTGAACCGATTTTTATACAACCGAAAATATATTGAATATAGACTTCCAGTTTTTCATTTCATTAAGGACACAAATTATTATACAAACGAACATTCATACACAACGATCAATTGTTGGTCATATCTCAATTTTATACATGTTTACTAAAGTTTTGCTAATACATTATGTGAATACAGGTTTTATTTTGATACATAAATGGGTGTTTGGATATGTGTTCTAAGAGTTACTATTAGTTTTATTTTATAAGAAAACATTGAAAGATAAAAAAAAAGTATTTGACTATAACTAAAATCATTTTATAATGTAAGTTTTGTCCTTTTATGATAAAAATGTAGTTCATGAATTATAGCTTTTGTCTCTTACACTTTTAGAAACACACTTTATCAAAATGTAAATCCAAATACAGGGCCGGCCTAAGGGCGCTCAAAAGTGCGACCGCCCAAGGCCTTAAATTTCATAGGGCCCATACTTTTATAAGTTTTCTCAATGTAAATAAAGTATAATTGATTTTATTAACTTATGAACGGAAAAAAAAATAATAAAACATATGTTTGTACACACACATGTGTGTCTATGTATGTATGTATCTACGTGTGTGTGTATTTATGTATGAGTGTATGGTTAGGGTTATGTATGTATATATCTACGTCTATGTGTATATATATTTATGTACGAGTGATTGGGTGTATGTTTAGGGTCCTTTTATACGTTTTCATCCGGGACCTCAAAATTAATAGAACGGCCTTGTCCAAATATCTTAAACTCGTCTTTTAAAACAATTTTATTTGTTTTTAGTTAACCTTACTTTTAAAAAAATTTGATATGGAAACTTCATATCATAATATTCGTTACAAAACAACTATAGTAAATTTGACATAAAATATTATAATATGTTATAGCGCGCTTGCAATTTTATTCAATTTCTAGTGTATTTTTTACACACATATATAAAGTATAAAATTCAAACATTATGAATTTATGATTAGTGGTATGCCAGGCAAGATGTTTCCTCTTGAGACCAAATATACTTTTGAAAACAGTTGATACCAAATGCTGCAAAATGTAACATATCCTTTGTAGAAACGATTTCTTTAATTAGTATTTAATTTATTTTCAGGTAATTATATGTTTTTTGTTTTCAATAAATGTTTTGTTAACCTACAAACAGTGTAAAACTGGAAAAAATCTTTATACGACTATTTTATATTGATATTGTAAAAATTAAGGATGTGCAGAACTTAGGACTGGCCCAAAAATTGAAAAACCATAATCATCCAATCCGATTCTCGGTTCCGGTTTGGTTTTTCTAAGCAGTCCCAACTTCTGCACACCCTTAACTTTTATAGTATCTATATAAATAGTCGCGTAAAAGTTTTTAGTATACTGTTTGTAAGTTAACAAAGTATTTATTAGAAACTAACAAAATATAATTATCTAATGGAAATATAAATAAAGTATAACTATCAAATTGAAAAAAAAAAAAAAAAATACAACACATAAATGAAAACAAACATATAGATACACATATATTATAAGCCATTATCCCTATATTTAACGTTGTTTCATTGGATTTGTTATAAAAATAGTTAATCTCTACACACACGTGTGTGTTTGAGCTTCATAGAGAATGTCATATGTTTGTTTGTAAGAACGACGAGCACAATTCCTAGCTTTTATATTAATATTGAAATAATGAAAAAAAAAAGAGCTTTATGGAAAGAAAGTGATCAATATAGAAGAATTGTTATCATTACGTTGACTTGTCGATCTTCACATCACCCAATCTATAGACACATGCATACATGTGTCTATGTGTTTGTATGCTTTCCACCAATACGTATGTGTGTGTAATATCATAGTTCTTTCACCTTTTGCTACTAGTTTGTCAAGACGATTAAAAAAAACCCTCCAAATGCTACAAAAGAAAATTGGTACAGAGGATAACCTGGTTCGAGTTGAGGATGATTTTAAATATAAATCAAAATCTCGTATCAAAATATTTTAAAATGTTACAGAAAATATGAATAAAAATTGTATAATAATAATAATGATAGGTTAACTAATTCGAGCACGTGAATAAAAAAATGCACGTATAACTATATTACAATAATAGGAATTAATTTAATTAGTTTAGTTTCAGAAAATGTGTAACATAACTGGTTGGATTTTGCGGATTTGGAATTTGATGAAAACCATGGGCAGGTTTTGGTGGAGCAATCTACAAATCCCCAGTATTATTGAGTGACTAAAATATTCTACCAACCATCAAACTGACGATTGTGATTAAATGTATTATAACAACATCCAAAACATATTCACGGGACAAAGATTAAATGTACATTTCAACCATGACCAAATTTCCCTCTCATCTTCTTGGTTATATACGCGTCATCATAACAAAATATTAAAATAAATAATAAAATTTAGTTACGACACTAATTAATATACTTTTCCAAATGTTATATGTATGATACATCACTTCAATTTAGGGCAAATGACCAAAAATAGTAACAAGTTTTGACATTTTTATCATTAATAGTAACATTATTTATTTATTATCATTAATAGTAATAACTTTTTATTTTTCTATCAATAATAGTAATGGGTGACCCGTAAACCTGTTTAGCAGGTTACCAACTTTTTAGTTATCAAAAATAGTAACATCTTTTTAGATTTTTATCAATAATAGTAACATATCAAATTAAAAACATTATTTTTTTATTTTATTAATTTTTCTAATATTCAATAAATACTAAATTAAACCAAAATTTTATTCCGAATATTTACGGATAGATTATATTTGATTATTTATTCACAAATATATATAATATGAATGAAAAAAAAATACTATGAATCATTTCAATTTTCACTATTTCCAACAAAAAAAACAACGAACCATCATTTTCTTAATTTCTCCGAATAAAATAATACTAATCGTTTCATTTTTTAGTTTTTTCCAAATAGGTCATAGTTTTTTTATTTAAAAAACAAAAAATCAAAATGAGTCTCAATATTTTTCATTCATAATACTATAAACCACAATGAGTCATGGTTTTTCCATTCATAGAAAAATTAAAAAAATGAATCGGTTGCAATACGTTTTCATTCGTAGTACTATTCATTTGGAATTAAAAAAAAAGTACAAATTGATCAGCTTTTTAATAAATTCCAAACGAAATTGATTACAAACCATACAACTTTAGCTTTCCTGAATGAAAAACTACGACCCAATCATGTTTTAGATTTTTTTTACAAAAATAAATCATTTTGATTTTTCGTATAAAATAATTGCAACTCATTTATTTGTGTGTTTTTAACAACGAAAAAACTATGAATTATTCCAGTTTATAGTTTTGTCGAATGAAAAATAATGTAATCCGTAAAAACGATACATAACCACTTGTACAAAACTATAAACTAGAATAATTCATAGCTTTTTCGTTGTTTAAAAACACAAAAATTAATGAGTTGCAATTTTTTTGTACGAAAAATTAAAATGATTTATGGTTTTTTGTTAAAAAAAGCTAAAACATGATCAATTTGTAATTTTTTTATTCTAAATGAATAGTACTACGAATGAAAAAGTATTGCAACCCATTCATTTTTTTAGTTTTTCAATGAATGGAAAAATCATGATTCATTGTGGTTTATAGTTTTATGAATGAAAAATATTGAGACTCATTTTGATTTTTTGTTTTTTAAATAAAAAAAACTATGACTCATTTAGATTGGAAAAAACTAAAAAATGAAACGATTTGTATTACTTTATTCGGAAAAACAAAGAAAATAGTGGTTCGTAGTTTTTTTGTTGGAAAAAGTGAAAATTGAAATTATTCACAATATTTATTTCGTTCATGTTATATTTAATTGTGAATAAATAATCGAATATTATCTATCCGTAAATATTCGGAATAAAAATTTGGTTTATTTTGGTGTTTATGAAATATTAGAAAACTTAATAAAATATGAAAATTATGTTTTTAGTTTGAGTTATTATTATTGATAAAAATCTGAAAAGATGTTACTATTTTTGATAACTGAAAAGTTGGTGACCTGCTAAACAGGTTTGCAGGTCACCCATTACTATTATTGATAGAAACATACAAAGTTGTTACTATTAATGATAAAAAATAAATAATGTTACTATTAATGATAAAATTGTCAAAACTTTTTACTATTTTTGGTGATTTGCCCCTTCAATTTAATACTAACATGATACATTACTATATAAAGGCTGATTTTTCATACCAATAGATACCGATTTTACATAGAAAGAAATGTATCATGTTAATTTTTAATAGGGATAATTGCGCAAAAAGCCACTAACTCGTCAATTTTTTGTGATTAAAGCCCAAAACCATTTTCCGTTGCATAAAATCTATATCTATATCTTATAATAAAGGAGAACATCTCATTGCCACATGGCATCCTCTCAACGAATTACCTTTTAATTTTCCCGCTCTTTTTCTTAATTTAGAACTATTCAATAATAAAATTAATTTTCCTAATTTATTTCCTTACATTAATCACTTCAATTTATTATATTAAAAGCAATTAACCAATAGGTTGCTAATAACTAAAACATATATATTTTCTTTAAATTTGAAGCATGCATATTATAATTGTAATAATTTTGTATAATTAATATCTTAAATAATATTTATTTATTAATATAAGATAATTTTTTTAGTTAAATCATATTAAGTATAAAATGTTGACAAATTAGATACAATTATTCTTCGTATATTTCATATGTTTTCCTTCATAAATATTCTACAAAAGTATTGATTTTAAAATTTAAACCAATTTATGAAATTTAAAATCTACTTTTATTCTTAACATTTTCTATTATTATTACTTATTAGTAGCAATTATGATAAATTATTAATATTAAAAAAATCTGAATGAAAATATGAATTGATATAAATAGTACATTTAATAATTTAATCTATATCTATAAATACTAATAAAAGAGTAACTATACTCTTTTCTGGTAAAGTCACATGTCATCACCATGTATCGACACGTGGCAGTTATAGTTTTTAAAAACAATAAATAAATAAATAAATTTAAATTATATATATCAAAATCTAATATAATCTACATTTAAATTCAAATCAAATCAAATCAAACAAAATCTAATACCCTACTAACTTATTAATTATAATATAATCAAAGTTTTAAAAAATATAAGAAAATAATTACTATTCAAATATATTTATATAGCTTTGTTTAAAAATAATATTTATATCTTTACCTTTTAATTTATTATATTTTGTATATATTAAAAATATCCGCGTAATACGCGGGTAATAAACTAGTACATTACTATATAAAGGCTGATTTTTCATACCAATAGATACCGATTTTATATAGAAAGAAATGTATCATGTTAATTTTTAATAGGGATAATTGCGCAAAAAGCCACTAACTTGTCAATTTTTTGTGATTAAAACCCAAAACCATTTTCCGTTGCATAAAAAACTCCGAACTAACTAAAAATCAGTAAATCAAGGTTTTATCAGAGGATAACCGGTAGAAACCAGTTTTTAGATCCTACTTGGACCGGTAAATAACTTACGTTGTTGAAACCGGTTGTCAAGTATTACACATCATTTAAACCCCTGTTGATGACGTATTCTCGTTTAAAAAGTACAATTAAAAATAATCAACGGGAGTTTAAATGATTTGTAACACTTGACAACCGGTTTCAACAATTAAAATTTATTCCACAAAGGTTATTTACTGGTCCACGTAGGATTAATAGCCGGTTTCAACCGGTTACCCACTGATAAAACCTTAATTTACGAATTTTTAGTTAGTTCGGGGTTTTCTATTCAACGAAAAATAGTTTGGGGTTTTAATCACAAAAAATCGACAAGTTTGAAGTTTTTTAATCAGTTATCCTTTTTTAATAATACATAAACACGTATATGAATCATTCGTTAATACTAGATGCTGAGATTTTTTATATCTTTTTTCTCATGTACAAAAACGTTGTGTCTAATATGATTGTAAAATCTTAAATATGTGATGAGAAATTTTATTATTTGAGCTAGATATATGAAAAACATCATAACAAACAATTCAACATCATTAGTTCCAGTTTTATGTAAGTCACAATGTTTACTGGTAATCAAATAAATGGAAGGCATCATTTGAATTAGACCTGGCAATTGGAGACACGAATACACGAGTTTATGAGAGACACGACACGACACGAATACACGACACGAATACATCTTAAAATTGAGATAATACTTATTGTCATTCGTGTATTCATATCATGTCAAATTCGGGTCTGACACGTGAAAACGACACGAATACACGAATTGCCAGATCTAATTTGAATGCATGATTGTAGCATCAAAACAACAAACTAAACTAATAAATTTCAATTTAACTTAAAAATATATGACATAAGTTACTAGCAATAAAACTTACAAATGACTCACAATTCATGCTTATAACCAATGTGAGATGAAATTTCAAAACGATTTGTTCTGATATATAACTATAAAAAAATATAACCATATAGTTCTCATAAATTAAACAATTAATAATATATAAAATTGATCATGAAAATGAGAATCATAATTAACTAGCTTAGCTTGCTTGCTACACTTATACACGCGACAATTAGGGCGGAGTCATGACTCAAGAGGGCTGGACGGGTGCTTAGCCAGTTAGGGGGGCTTAGGCATCCCCAAATAATCCAAGTGGAATATGATTCCAATTTTAAAAAAGAAAATTTCCATTATTACTGTTTTGATTTGCATTTAAAAAAATGGTGTAATGTTTTTGAATCAAATATCGGATAATGGCTATAATAAAAATTGTTGTCGGAAATGTAGTGTTTGGTTTAACTTCTGCTGTTTGATATCATAGTTATCAAATAAGCAGTTTTTAAAGTGTTTGGATTTGCGTTTTAATTTGTAAAATGATCACTTATTAAGCAATTAAGCTAACATTTTATGTCTTATGAAAAAGTGTTGTAAAATTAACTCTAAACGCAAACAATCAAATATTAACGTATGCAATCCAAACACTTATTGATTCGTCATTTTTTAAATATATAAACAATGAATCATAAATTCTAAATTAAATAAATCAACAATTCTTTACCTTTTCACATTAATTCATTATTTTTTAAATTTATAAAGAATGAATCACAAATTTAAAAGTAAGTGAATCAATGTATAAAGAATGAATCACAAATTTATTAGTGTTTAACTTTAGTAAAGAAAAACATAAGTTTGGTAAAAACTCAATTTTAATTAGAAAATGTCTAAGATTTTTCGGGTTTAAACCCCAAAACCAAACCGTTTCCCAAAAAACAAAAACCAAAAAACCGATAATCCAAACTGAAAAATCGAAACCGAACGGTTTCTCCATTAAAAAACCGGAATTTTCGGTTTTGGCCAAAAACCGAACCGCCCCATACTCGATCACCCCCAGCTAAAATAAGCTATTTAATTTAATTTATATTTATAATAAGATGTTGGTATGTAAGCCTCTTTATGTTTTATTAATAATTAAAATGAGACATTGTTAAAATGAGTTTTTAACTAATATTTTAAAAAGAATAATAGTTTATTTTTAATTAATATTAAAATGAGATATTAATATAGTGAACCTCTTGGTGTTATCAAAATTAAAGTTAAAAGCCAATTTTAAATAGAAAATAAGAAGAATACTAGTAGTGTAGTCTACTAATTAAATGAAAATGAACGTACCATTTTCATTGTTGTATGTGATCATTAATTAGCTAGAAAGATTACACTGGGTGTGTGTAAGAAGAGATAGAGATGGGGGAAGCATGCATGGGGGCAAATAACATGTGGCTAGCAGGGAGAGAGACTCGTAGTAAAAAAAACTAAGATAGCATGTATTCTTTATAAAGAAAGATTAAAATGAAATCCTAAAATCCGAAGTATTAAAAAAATTGTATTTTGAAGAAAAATTTAAAATGACGTAAATATTTTGTCGTTTGGTCGTCACGAATGAACTAAAATTGTCACCTAGCTATACATCATTTTAATTAATTATATGTAGTAACCGGGGACGCAGGGCCGGCCAGGCGGCCATGAGCAAGTTCAACACGGGCAATCGCTCAGGGTCCATTAATCATAGGGGTCCATTCTTAATAAACCTATTATATAGGTAGGTCTATTAACGATTAAATAAGGTTATTGACTTGCAAAATTTTTAATTTAACATTATATAATTATAAGTTTTTTGTTGTTAATTTATCATTTTTACTTAAAATTTTTACTTATCTTAAATATACATACATATTTATAGGGCCCACTTTAAGTTTTTGCCTAGGGGTCTCGAAAATGATTGGACCGACCGTGCGGTGACGGGGTTTGTGATGTGGCTCTTTTATGAAGAAAGGCAGTAGACCAGATCGAAGTTTAGTTCCCTAATGGACGGGTGGGTTAGCGGGGGAATTGGCATTGAACAACCATAAAGACAAGACAAATTAAGAAGGGTTCGATCAAATAATAAAAAGGGATATGATAATATGTGAGAGGCTGAGCTGAAATGATAGGTAGATAATGAGTGAGAAGCAGCCAAAGGCATATAATATGCATAATATATATGTTGCTGCTACGTAACAAATTAAATGGAGAGGGAGGGAGGGAGGGAGGGAGGGCTATAAGTAACTAACTGTATACCCCGTGACATGTGATCCCAGATTGAGGGGCTGTTATCTCTCATCTCTCTGTGTTTGGTTTTGACAACTTAGACACCGTCCAAATCACTCACATGTCCTTCTTTGTCTTTCTAAATCAATTCCAATGCCCTTTCGATCTCCAAATTATTACTACCAACGAATTGAAATGTCCATGGCATTGCCCCTTTTCAATTATTCTATATTTTTAATACTTCCTCCATCTCTCTCTCTCTCTCTCTCTCTCTCTCTCTCTCTCTCTCTCTCTCTCCATATTATTACTGCCAACGAATTGAAAAAATGCTTTTATTCGTCACCATCCATATATACGTACGAGTCTTTCTCTTTTTTACGACTCACAGGACTAAACCCATCACCTACCCGAACCTCTTAATTACCAAAATCCAATGCACAAACAATCCATATATCACTTCTATGTTTAGAGGTAAAGGTGATCAAATCTATAGGCTGACTTGGCACAATTACTCATAAAAACAATACTATGACAACAAATATCTATTTCTTTACATATATACAACAATTTAAGGAATTGTATGCATGAAAGTATGTTTTAGACCACATTTGACCAATTTCCACCCTTCATAAGTTGTAGGGTTGAATGACATTGCCGACTCCCAGAAATGATGTCCAATGTACTTGCAGATTTAGTAAAAACAAGGGGTTCTTGTGAATTGGTTAATATGATGCCAACTAAGTAACATGTTGGGCTTTAAGAATGAAAGGCCTAGGAGGATCACAAAAAACACCCGGTTAGTGACAATGCAAAAGGTTGTCCTACATTGAAAGTTTGACACTATGATGCTTAAATTAGCATTCATGGGGAGATAGATCAGTAGTTAGTTGTGAAGTATGTAGTTGTGTGAGTATACCTTAGATTTGTAATCTAATTTCACCTTAAAATTGATAATTTTTAATATATTTGGTAGGAAGAGATAAAAAGATAATTTTTAATGTTTGCTAAGGGTGTAAGTTGTGGATAGTTGTAATCTAAATTCACCTTAAAATTGACAGTAATGTCAAATTCCTTTATAAACAAAAATTAACTATTAATCTTGGTAATCCAAGGTTACAAACAAACTAATTTAAATTGTAAGTAAATCATATTCTATTTCCCGAATCAAATGCACATCAAAAATAAAATTATTCTCTTCTACAAATCGAACACCAACTTCTATATTTTTTAAATAATATGTTATACCCTTTCAATTGATTAAATGCTTTTTAATTTGTCATCAAACTAAGAATAGTTTATATAACATCAAAATAAGACAAGTAATTAAAAACAAAAGTCACAATATAATATATTAAAATTTAACTATATGCATGTAGAAAACCAGAAACCACAATTTTGGGGGCGTACGTACGTGGTTTATTATATCTTAATCTTCTGTGATCTATTATTCTATTCCCATTTAAACCTAACTTATTATGTAACTAAATTATACCCGGCCTGTGGTAGTTTATAATAAAGCAATATGTTGCTACAAACAGATGCATATGAAGAGAGACATGGAGCCTTCGAATATATTTGTGGGTCAGGCACAATCTTTTATAATTTATACCCATGTCTTATTGTTAATTACATATGAATCGTCTCATGTAACCGTTAAACTTTTTGAGTTTGACTTAAACTATTTGTGCAAGACTATATATTAAGGGTTCTGCTAGTATATACTAAATTAATAATCCTATAGACTTTGGAAGAATTGCCTGCTTTTACTTGAAAAAGAAGAAAATACATACATACATACATACATACATACATGTATGTATATACATATCTATATGTATACGTATATATGTGTGTGTGTATACATACACACAAACACACACACCTCTAGACTGCTACGATTGCACAACTCTAGACTGTTGCGAGCATAACCAATTTTCGCATAGATAAAAATTGCACATTCTTGCAAGCTATAGTGTTTTCCTAATGGTTGATTTGCAACAAAAACTTAAGGGTTAATTTTGTAAGATAAGAATATATTTTTACCAATAATGGTAACAAAATGTGAAAATGGCATCATACTTTGGTTTGTTACTATTTCCCTTACTATTATTAGCCAAATTGTTGAGATTATTGTAAAAGATAAAGCATGTTGCTAGCATCGGTAACAAAATAATGGTATTATCATCAACAAAATAAAAGTATGTTTTAAATATCAGTAACAAAATGAAAGTATCTTGTAAAGGCCTTCCGATTTTGTTGCTATAATTGATAAAGAAGTAACAAGTATATTGCTATTTTATGAAATTAGCCTAAATATGAAGTGTTATGGTTTAGTATTCCGTAATGATTAAACATTTAAACTAATAATGATGACGAAGCAAGAAGGATCACCTTAATGCTTGCTGATAAAGTGAAATCACAGGGCAAATTTGCTTCACCAATTGGCCAATTAACCTGCAATAAGATATTGCCATTTGTGCAACATGGGACCATACATCAAAAACCCAACTAGAATTCACAGAAAAGAAAGAAGAAATATGAAAAGTTGAGAATAAAAAAAAAGAATGTCAGGCGCTATCAAACAATCTCTTGCTTTGTACAGCTTACATTACTCTTGGAACGCTCTGCCTATATAAACACCAAACAACCTCCTCATTTTGGCCAAATAGAACCCACACTACTCTCTCTCTCTCTCTCTCTCTCTCTCTCTCTCTCTCTCTCTCTCTCTCTCTCTCTCACGTGACAATTGACATGGGTGGTTTTAGTTTCAGAAAACTAACATTTGCACTTGTCATTGCAATCTTAGTGTGGGCTTCTAGTATAGAAACTTGCAGTGCCAGGAGGGGTAAGCATTGGAGGCATGGCAGAGGGACCTTTAGTTCTTTGTACAAGAAGAAAGGAAAGGAACCCGTTGCTGAAAAATCTAAACCGAAACCGAAACCGAAAAATCCACTTCCAACACCGGAAGAACCCATAGCTCCAGTTCAGAAAGGTTCAAAATTTAATGTGCTTGATTATGGAGCTCAAGGGGACGGTAATTCTGATGATACCAAGGTGAGCCATACATATTCATGTTCTTAAACTTGTAATGCATATTCTCAATGCACATATAATGGTTAGCATTCATGTCTGGAAGAACATAACATTCTTTGAGCTACATCTACTCACATAATGGTCCCATTTCCATGACATCAGAACAAGGTAACGTTTGGTAGAAAGAATCAAAGAGAAATGAAATAAAATAAAAATTATTAGTTAGGAAACTTGAATTGCATATATAAATTCTTTATAAATTCTCAAGTTAGGAACAATGTTTAGGTTAAAATTCAATTTTTTCCTTTCTCTAGCAATGGTGAAGAATTAAGTAAAAACTAAACTCACGGAAAGAGAATTACAACCACCATATGATTATTGTATTTTCAAAATTCATAGTTTAAAAAACCAATGATTTTATCATCATTTAATTTCTCTTCGATTATCTCTACCAAACGTAACCTAAATGAATCGGGACCCAGACCCACGATGTAAATGAGAAATGAAAGTGACTAACAAATTGAATGGAGTCATAACATGTAATGCATGTGAAGGATGAGGAATATTGGTCCAAATTTTTTGGATTTTCTGCTCGTTACTTGGTTCTCGTTTCTATATTTTTTCTAGGGATATATAGAGGATTGATATTTACATTTATCAATATGATTGTTTCCATCTATTGAAATTATCATTGCCCTGAGACTACAATTATGCATTCGCGATTTCAATGGCATCATGCATCTCTACTTGCTTTTACCACACATCTGCCACCTACTAACCATTACTACTTTTCAGCATAGTAAATGAACTAAAGCATTTTATACAGAAGTTCTAAAAAGTAGCCCACCATTCTTAATAAAGTTTCAACAACATAATCCTCCCTCCAATTCCCAAAATAAATACAAATTCTTTCCAAGTAATCATCATAAAATATTGGTTGGCGTTAATTTTGATATAATAGATTCCTTTATTTTGTAGCATCCATGAATATTCCCCTTTTCATTAAATTATATGCATGGTCAAATTTTGCATTTATTTTTGAAACAGAGTAAGTAAATAATTTTACAAAATCAGCATATGCCACATAAAGACATCCATTTGTCACAAGAAATACATTTGGTCGAATTTTTTACTCTATATTTTGTTGCGACTTGTGTCTTTAGTAGAAATGGACAGGTGGCTGTTGTATGCTCCATTGCTATCTCTTTATTAAAAGATGGATGAAAGAAATCATAGAATAAAAAAGGGAAAGAAATTAAATCATAACAAAAAGATAACAGGAATTGGATGACAAAAGAGAACAAAAATTAGTGTGGACCACTCAGAAGACTCTCATACGGCAGTTTGTATGGTTCAGATTCCCAACAATAATTGTATGCTTTCAAATGCAAACTACCAACTCTATGACAAAATGGCATTCTCATATTTTTAACTTTTTGATTGTAAAATCAAGGAAAAACTGACAAGAAAAAAACTTGGAAACCAAATTTCAAAACCCTGTTATCAATTTTACACAATAAGGATAGAAGTTAGTAGTACAATTCGAATTTGGGTATACAACTAGATATTAAGATTTAAACCTTGGAGACAGGTTACTAACCAAGATAGATGTATTCTGTGTTGCACAATGCAGGCATTTCAAGCTGCATGGGCGGATGCTTGTAAAGTTGAAGCATCAACGATGATCGTGCCATCAGGTTATGAGTTCCTTGTGGGACCCATTTCGTTCTCTGGTCCTTACTGTCAAAGGAACATTCTCTTACAGGTAAGTCATGCAATTTTATCGTTTATTGAAACAATATAGGAGAGAAGAAATAGTTCTACAAGGGACGCTATTTATGAATGAATAATTTATACTGCAGCTTGATGGTACAATCATAGCTCCAACAAACTCGAAAGCATGGGGTAAAGGTCTACTACAATGGCTAGAATTTACGAAACTTGTAGGGCTCACAATAAAGGGAAAAGGCACAATCGACGGAAGAGGCTCGGTTTGGTGGACAAATTCAATACTGGAGGATACTGTTGACAACGAAGAAAAACTACCTGTTCCAATAGATAACATCACAATGACAGAGGATCCACAAGTAAATGATATTCCTGCAACTTTTATCAGCACACACACATATGTGTGTGCGTGTATACAATACAAGAATAACCGATCAATGTTGATAATTATTCTTAAAATTGCTTGTGGCAGGAGAGCAGCTCATTGACTGGAAATATGCCAAGTACAAAGCCAACTGTAAGGATCTTTTAATAGAAACAAAACTAATGAATATACTCCTTAATGACGCGTGTAGTAAAATATGGCATCTACTTTTTTATACAGGCACTGAGGTTTTATGGGAGCTTTAATGTGACAGTCACCGGCATAACAATTCAAAATAGTCCCCAATGCCATCTTAAGTTTGACAATTGTGATGGAGTTTTAGTATACAGTATTAGCATCTCATCTCCTGGTGATAGCCCCAATACTGATGGAATACACCTGCAGAACTCCAAGAATGTGCTAATCCACACCACAGATCTTGCTTGTGGTAAATAAATTGCATCCTAAGTTCATTTGTTGAATTACACATATTTCTTCAAATGCCCTCTAAACAACCAAAGTTGAATATTACAAGAATTCTAGTTGTGGGCTCCGTTATAAGTAGAAATGCTTTCTTATTCTGTAAATTATAATCATAAGTAAAGAAGAAGTTGAAAAAGGATATATGATGAGATAACCTTATCCTAAGGCTCCTTACAAAACCACATCCATGAAGCCCACACACATGTATGTGTATATTTCAGAATCATGGCAACCATCCATTTTTAGCCATTATCCACCAAAACCTCAAGAATGTGTATAGTGAATGGAAAAACCTAATCTAACATAAAATATGAACCCCACACCTGAAGAACAGAGAAAATGTATATTGGCTTACACTTACACCAAAAGCATGTATACATACAAGTAAAGAAAATGTTATACTCTGATCATGAATCACCAATGCATGAGTAAATCAAGTTACCACAGTATACATGAACCATGAGACAACAATTTATGACAAGTTCTGAATCTCTAGCAATGTTGTGTGCAGGTGATGACTGCATATCTATACAAACAGGATGCACAAATGTATTTGTACATGATGTCAATTGTGGACCGGGGCATGGAATAAGCATTGGAAGCCTAGGAAAAGATGGAACCACAGCATGTGTATCCAACATCACCGTCCGTGACATTAATATGCATAACACAATGACTGGTGTTAGAATCAAGACTTGGCAGGTACAAATAGCAAGTACCAATTACTTCTCCACTAATTCGATAAATTACATAATGAAACACGAGACTAATAACATTTCAAATAACTTGAAAATAGAACCAGATTTTAAAGAGTGGATACTCGTCCCGAGTGAAGACCACCGGTCTGAATATGCTCACCCATTTTTTCATTACAAGGTCCTGGATTAATGTAATCCATTCTTATGCAGACTTGCTTGAATAAACTACTCAATACAGTTATTATAATTATTGTATTTCTATGAAAGTTTCAGTCATAGATTGTTCTAAAGCTCTTATAGAAGCAAGCAGTGTAGCAATTGGTCCATGAAACAGGTGTTGAAGTTCTAAATTTCGTGAAACTGAGACAAAATCCAAGTCTCCCTAACATTCCTAGAAGTAAAATTGGTGATAACACTTGTGAATAACAATTAAATTTGAGCATAAACTGCTTAAAAAAAGTTAAATTATTAGGTACTTTTATGCTTTGTAATGAACTTAGTTTAATTTAGCACACCCACCTAATATCAATCTTCAAATGTTCTTATGCACTTATGCAGGGAGGGTCAGGGTCTGTGCAAGGAGTTTTATTCTCAAACATTCAAGTTTCCGAAGTCGAATTCCCAATCATGATTGATCAATACTACTGTGACCACAGGAGCTGCAAGAACGACACATCAGCTGTTGCTGTCTCAAATATTGCCTATGAAAATATAAAAGGAACTTATACAGTAACACCAGTGCACATCTCATGCAGTGACAGCATGCCTTGTATGGATGTAAAGTTGACTGATATTGAACTCAACCCAATGCCCAAAGGCTATCACATGTATGACCCATACTGCTGGCAAGCTTTTGGGGAACTATATGCTCCCACTGTCCCAGAAATTGATTGTTTACAGGAAGGCAAACCATCAAGCAGCTGGGATCCTGATGAGACTGGATGTCCAGCATAGGCTACAAACGATTTAATGAATCAACTAGTGAGGTCGGTCTAGTTGCTGGCCCCTTCTACACATTACAGCTGCTTGAAGGTGAGTATATATAGGTACTTAGGTAGTATTATACTACAGGATTGGTTGTATTACAGGGATTCTTGGTTCTCATCGTGTCAGTTTATTCATAGTTGGGTCTTTGTTTTCGTTATGTGGTGGCAAATGTATGGCAGCATCAATTCAATGCTGATGGATATGTGTTCAGTTACTTTTCTGCAATACCATGTGTTCAGTTACTTTTCTGCAATACCAAGTAATGACATTGATACAATTGGGTTGCATGTCGCTTTAGCAGGGGCATCCTAACCTATTGTTGACAAAATCACATTTCATATGAGCTTTGTCATATACACCCACATTACAAGCACGTTTGAAAATGTGAAGTGGGACAAAAAAGAAAACAACCTGAGTACTAAATGTCTTGACTTATTCTAAAATAAACTAGTGGCAGAGAGATGCTAGAGATGCAGCACATGAGTTTATAACCACTAGGAAGAT
This sequence comes from Centrapalus pauciflorus, assembly GCA_020465985.1. Classification (NCBI taxonomy): domain Eukaryota; kingdom Viridiplantae; phylum Streptophyta; class Magnoliopsida; order Asterales; family Asteraceae; genus Centrapalus; species Centrapalus pauciflorus. Next base: position 345,626 of record JAANYP010001252.1, read on the forward strand.
GGCATTCACCAAACATAAGCAACAGGAGACCTAAGAGGGGACACTAGTGATCATGGAATCTACTAATTTGGCAGTATTCGTCATAGATTCTTCAATTGGAAGAGCACACCATCAGGAAAGTGAGATACGTGGCGCATTGAACCTGAGATAATAGAATAATTTCTAAGGTTGACTAAACGGGTTATTATAATTATTTTGTGATTCATGCACACTAAGAATCATATTACACAAAATAGTACAACTGTACAAATAAATATACTATTGAAGCAAATAAAACCAGTGGACTTGGGCAGAAATCTGGCTACATATGCACAGATAATAATGATCACAAATCTAAAGGTAGATATGAAAAGCATGAATGAGTTTTTCCATTTCGAGACTGCTCGCTTCTTTGAGAGATCTCAGCCAACTACTAGGGGTTTGTTTGTTTTCTGTTAAGAGACTCTTACAAAGGTTTGAACTCTAAACTTCAGATCTACAATAAATTAAGATTGTTTGTTTAGTTTCAGAGTTAAGAAATTGCAACTTTTGAATTTACCTCTTAATTTTAATAGGGAGACTTGGGTCTGAAAAAAATTGATAAATAATACCACCCATGTTCTATTACCATAAGCAAAACAATTGATAAATAATACCACCCATTAATTAATTTCTAAAATCTCCAAAAGAGAAGATCCACAAAACTAACTTCCCTGCTATTAGGGTGGTGGGTATGGCGATCCCATCATCTCACCGTCCACATCAGCACCACATCAAATTTTCTCTCTCTAACCCTTCTATCTCTCAATCCTAAAACCTCTGTTGTGGTCATCTTTCTATCTCGGTATCCCATAATCCCCTTTTTGTATTAAAAGAAAATGGATGTGCAAGGGAGGGAGGATCTGATACCACATCAAGATGGCCCGCCGATTCCTGGTGTTTCATTGGTAGCGATGGAGTGGGTGGTGTTCCCCTGTGGTACCAATGACTAATTGCATCCCGTCGGTATAAAAACACGACCATACGTCCATACCGTTTGCTCTTACTCTATACACTTTCTTTAGACAAAAATTCTGTATCACTTACCCTCTCTCCTCCCATTAGTCTGTATGGCTTCAGGTTTACACGGACTATACCACATAGAAAGTACAATCTAATCATCTTCAATGCCTAAATAAGTGACGTAGATGGAGATGACAGACTCTCAAAGTAAATAAATCATAAAAATAACATTCTAACGTGAATCGATCATACTTTAAAAGTGAACATTCTTTGTATTCAACTCCCTATCTCAGCGATGATACTCGTGATTAAGAAAATGATTTCGTAGAGAACGATTAGCTAAAATACAGCATACAGTTAGGCGATCGTTCCATTTTATAAATCTATGATAATCCAAATAAGTTTAGGTAATATTCTAGGGATCCGAGTAAACAAGCAACACATAAAACATGATTAGTATGCAATTGTTTCCTAAAAATGCATATTGATGATCGAGTGCAGAACGTAAGTAGCCATGAAAATGATTACATCTACCCGAATTACGATAACAGGTAATATTTCTAGGAGTCTATGACAGAGCAGACGAGCATCACATAAATAAAATAATCAGTTTTAAAACGTTTCATCATTATGAATTGTATTCACTGACCGAATCAAATATAGAGGGAAATAAAAAAGTACATCGATATGAGCATTGTATTAGCATCCTTGTAGCTGCTACGGTGATTCTACGAATCAGTCAATCAGAGCAGAAAGCATCACGTATAGAAAATGATTCGTTTGATATTGATTCATCATATAAGATGCATTGTATCAATTGATCGAATCAGATATCCCAAAATTACATATGTGCATGAACATGATCATTGCCATCCGTACCTGTTGGAAATGCCATCGGATTGATCATCGATTGAAATTGGGCGTACTTTTGGTGGGAGTAGCATTCAGGCAGTTACAAAATCCCATCGAGTTTTGCCGATTTGGGCTTTAATTGTTTCCAATTTGACCCAAGTTCTGTTCCATACTGGGCTTAATATACGATGGTTCGATTATAATAGCTATATAAATAGTTTTTTAGCAAAAGAATTGAAAGCCCGATAACTTTTATTACCACTACTTCTATCAATTGGAAATTAAAAAATGAAACAAATAATGTTATTTTTTAAATAATGTATTTTATATTTTTATTATGAAGATTGAAGCTGTACAATTATTAATCAAATTCTATGATTAATTTGTCATTTGCAGAAGAACCTAACATGTGTTTTTCCTCTCCTAGGATCAGGGAGTAAGCGTTTTACTGTAGGACAGACTGCTCTAAAAGGTGTCTCATGTAAGATAACCAAACATAAGAAAGCATGCATCGATAATCAACATGTGTTTATATATCTTATGTCTAGTACTTTTGATTTCGTAGCTTTAGAGGCTGTGGAGTTCATCAACGAAGTCCACAGTCATGCATTCTAAGACGTAATTTTTGAATGAATTAGTTTCACAATCCAAAAGGAACTAGTGTCACAACTAGTTGCTTGTTTGTCTTCTATCACTTTGTATTGACAATTAATTTTTTTTAGAGTTAATTGCATAGATGGTCCTTTAACTATCCTCAAATTACAGTTATCGTCCTTTTTTCGAAAACGTTGCAAATTGGGTACTTTATGTACCAAAAAGTTGCATTTAAGGTCCTTTCTAACAGACTCCGTTAGAAATTGACGTTAAGTTAAGGGCATTTCAGTCTTTTAAGGACAAAGGACCTTTTTTGCAATTTTTTCTTATTATTTTCATTATTATTATTATTATTATTATTATTATTATTATTATTATTTACAAGAAAAATAACGTGCAGGCACATCCCCTTGTATTTATCATCATAAACCTAATCTTCAACATTCAACCCATAGTAGCCACCACCCATAAGCACATCACACCACCACCGGCGACAAATCACCACCACGATCTGGTTTTCTCCGTCGCCGCATGCCCCTTCCTAATCTACTCCGCCGCCGCCACCTCCCTTATCTGCTCTGTCGCCACTGCCGCCGCCACCTCCCTTGCAGTTTAGCACAACCCCTTGGTTTTTAACGGTGTGTGATTGTTCTCCATCTACTTCGTCTTCTACATCAGGTCTTTGCTATTTCATTGACGGCTCCACCGTACAAGCCTTCGTCAACGACGAAGCTCAGTTCAAAACCAGCGTCGACGGCGGTGGAGGAAGCTGAATGTTGCTACCAGAGGTGGAGGAAGCCGGAGGTTGGTACCAGATCTGGAATCGAAGAAACTAAAGTTTGAAACAGGTGATGAGTCGCGACGGTGGTGGAGGAAGCCGGAGGTTGCAGATCTAGATCTGGGTTTTGAAATGTGAATGTGTTCGTCGGCTTGGTACCAGATTTCAAAATTTTCCTCTGTGGGTTTTGTTTGAGGTCTAGATCTGGGTTTTGGATCTTAAAGTTTCTTCATTTCGAATTGGTTTCTGGTTCTTTTATTTCTCCATGTTTGGATGTAATGTTTCTCAGTATGAAATCATTTTAAAATGTTGGTTTCCGTTGTCGAAATCTCGTTTTTGAGACTGAAAGTTGATGAATGTTCCAAATTTGATTCAGGGTTTTCATTCCTTGGTTGAGTATCCAGATTTGAATGTTCATAAAAATGAAATGATTAGAAATCTGGATTTGTGATGAAGCTGGATAAACATGAAATGAAATGATTAGAAATCTGGTTTGTGATATGGGTTTTGGACGGTGGCCGGATACGGGAAAGGGGTGGTCGGAGGTTAAATGGAGAAGACAAAGGAGGTGTAGGACTGTGGTCAAAGAAAACAAAGGAGATGGATTGTTGTTTAGACAAACTAAAATAAATAAATAAATAATAATAATAATAATAATAATAATAATAATAATAATAATAATAATAATAATAATAATAATAATGAAAATGAAAATAATAAGAAAAAATTGCAAAAAAGGTCATTTATCCTTAAAAAGACGAAATTGCCCCTGACTTAACAGAGACACTTAACGGATTTCGTTAGAAAGGACCTTAAATGCAACTTTTCGGTACATAAAGCACCCAATTTGCAACGTTTTCGAAAAAAGGACGATAACTGCAATTTGAGGATAGTTAAAGGACCATCTATGCAATTAACTTTTTTTTTATAATTATTTGTCTTCAATTGATTGTTAAAACATAAAAAAACAATTTAGATTACAATATTTCGTAACGCAACATTAACCAAACATGAAATAACATGGTTTATCACATTCTACCAAACACTCTAATACTTTAAAAGTTAATTTTCGGTTTGGGTTAAGGTAATTTTTTATCATTTAACTTTCAGATTTGTCTCATTTAACCATTAAACTATTTTTTATACACATTTAACCATTAAACTTATTTTACGTACAAAATTTAGCCAATAAATTATTTTTGTCTATGTTTAACTACTAAAAATTGTACACATTTGACTATTAAACAATTATATTTTGTACACATATGATCATTAAACTATCATATTTTGTACACATTTAGCTATTACTTTTAATCATTTTCATAAAATAAAAAACTAAACTAAAATTTAATGATCAAATGTGTATAAAAAATAGTTTAATGGTCAAATTAGACAAACTTAAAAATTGAATAATCAAAACCTTTTAATTCACCCAAATTTTATTTCGCATAATGTATTCATTTTCTTATTTTATTTTATATGATTATTTTACATAAAAGAATAATATATATTCTCCATTCCCATGCTTTTACAATATAAAACACTAGTTTATGTGTCCACGTATTACGTGGATAAAAATTTTAATAGATAATTGGTTATATAAAATTTAAGTAAACATAAAATTGAAACATATAAATCTTAAATGTTATTAAAAAATATAATAATAGTATTGTATTTCATATTTGTCATACATAATATTAATAGTAGTTACTTTTTTAACAATCTTTTAAATTTTATTTTTAAATTTATATGTATTTATTAAATATAATTTGAAGTTTCAAATTTACATAAAATTTTATTTTTATATTTTTTTTATTACATAAAAAATCTTATAATATATGATTTTATTAGACAATGTAAAATAGTGAATAAAATTAATTAATTATTAATGTTTTTAGATATTAGTAATAATAAATTGTATTTATCATGCAACATAATTACGCCATGTGGTATTTTGTGTTCTCTTTTATTATATATATAGATTTGTTTATAGGATAAAGAAGTGTTCTTGAACACAGTTTGGTTAGCACAAAAACCATTCATTATATGTATTTAACGTAAGCCATTACATTAAATAAAACGTTTATAAAGCTTTAAAAAACTATAATTTAGAAACTAAAATTTAATATCCAAAGTTGTCAAATGATTTTGTGACGCCCTTGTTAATTAATGATATAATTGTAGCAATCACCAGGATCGACAAACAACCCAATGAGTATCATAATAATTGAAATTGAGTACTTAAATCAGAATTAAGCGAATCCACACTAAAGCAATGAAAGTAAATGTCTACAGTGTTTAAGTCTAGCTATTACATCATCATAATTGTTTTAATAGTAACAAATTCCCAGCCCCAAAGCTACATCGTCCATGTACCAATTAGCTTCTAAGGTCACCGAGATAAGAATTTGATTGCTTAAGATGAAGGTCCCGCTACACTCTTGCCTTTGCCTGTAAACAATGTGAGTCAACAGTAAGCTAAATGCTTAGTGAGATAACAGATTATGAATACAACAAATATTTCTTTACAAACAATGCTTAACCATGGGCAGTGTAAGCCCCATGTATGTGCGTACAGGCAGTGAAAGCCTCAATGTGTGTGTAAACCATGCATTGCTAGCATGGGGTTGGCAGTTCAAATGCTGATCGGGGATGTGCCGAACCTGATGGGATAAGAGTGGGATGATCAGTCCCCGACAGTGGCCTGCTGTCAGCCCCAGTCCAGGTCACATCAGATTATGAAGTAATGATCATGCAGTGCAAGCATGATGTGAATAGATGCACTTTCAAATGAACGCAAGCTACATGTGTGTTACATGTCAAGTACGAGTGTGCATCATAACAACAAATCATTTTATGAGTGCCAAATGAAGTATATGAACAATGTGAACATGCCATTGAATGTATAAACATGAATGCAAAAACAATAAATGTTCGAATGACAATCTGTTACTCACAGTGATTGGTTTTGTGACTTGATCCTGAATCAATGTGTGTTTTGATAACACCACAATGATCTGTAAAGTAAGTGTAATAGTGAATTTGTGTCAGTAATTGCTTAAAAATTGAAATCTGAAAATTAAGTGTAATTGGGTTCTGATTTCGGACCACATCCGAATTCGGATGGTCCGAATTGTAGATGGTCCGAAATTGGGTCCTTGGTCCGAATTGGGTTGATCCGAAATGGGTGATCCGAAATTGTGTATGGTCCGAAATGGGGATTTGTCCGAAATAGGTTGGGGTCCGGATTGGGATGGACCCGAAATAGTAGTTGGTCCGAAATGCTTGGTCCGAATTTGGGTGAGTCAGGATTGGGTTAGGGTCCGAGTTCGGACTTCGGATGAACAGCGCCCGAATTCGGATGGTCCGAATTCGGTTCATCCGAACCGAGTTCATACTTTGTAAAATTTCCAGATTTTCCAGATTTTGCATTTTGACCATTTTGCATGTTTTAGTTACTAAAATAGTAAATGTGAACTTAGAAACACTATTTCAACTTATAACATGTCACTTATGTACCAAAATAACCGATTTGTGTCCATTTTTCTTATGAGTCTCGATGAACACACACACTAAAACACACACATATCTAGAAATCACACTTAGACTTCGAATCTGTTTCTGAATTTTTGTACATTGCAACACACATGCTCGATTTCAACAAATCCATCATAATATATAACATGCATTAACATCTGTATCAAAAATCTTATGATTCAGTTCTTATTGAAACCGAACCAAAATCTTCAAAATCCGAAAGATTGAATGATGTTTACCTTAAATTGATTCTTGTAGTTGTTATAGTCTCCTATATGCCACTTGAATCCAGATTTTTGCACCTTAATTCGATGATTTCTTGTGTGTTCCTTTGATGCAGCCGAGAGAGAGTAGAGAGAGAGAGAGTACGGTTAGAGAGAGAGAGTGATGGTGAAAATGAAAGTTTTCCCCCTTTTTATTTGTATTTTGACTTATTTGCACACTAAACCCCTCAACTTCGTATTTTCTTATTTAACTGATAATATGATCAAAATTAACTTAAATTGATATAATATTCCATTAACATAATAATTAAGTCCTTAAAATTGCAAATTACATATATTTGAAATTTGGGATGTTACAGCATGGGCTCCACCACGCCTATACTTCGTCCGCGAAGTCATGCTGTGCTAAACAAACTTGGGTACTTAGTTTTCATATCTTCTTCCGATTCCCAAGTATGATTAGCTCCCCGATGATGCTTCCACTTGACCAGCACCATCCTGATTTCCTTGTTACGTAGTTTCTTGACTTTTGTCTCCAAAATGCACTCCGGCTCATCAACGAACCTTAGTCGTTCGTCAATCTTAATGTCCGAGTGATCAGTCCATGGTTCCCTCTCGGGCACCAGACTTTTCCTTAAGTACCCAACATGATAGACTGGGTGAACACTTGACAATTCTTCCGGCAAGTCCAAATGATAGGACTGATTACCAACTCTTTCTAGTATCTTGAATGGTCCTATGAATCGAGGTGATAGCTTTCCTCGCTTCACGAATCTTGTAACACCTTTCATTGGGGATACCTTCAAGTATACCCAATCGTCCTTTTGAAACTCTATTGCTTTATGACGGCGATCGTGGTAATTCTTTTGCCGATCTTGTGCCGTTTTCATGTACTGCCGTATGAGTTGGATCTTTTCATTTGTTTCTTGTAGCAAAGCAGGACCGGCTATTGGAGTTTCTCCTGTTCCCCTCCAACAGGTTGGAGTCCTACATTTTCTTCCGTATAGAGACTCGAACGGTGCCATCTTGATAGTGGAATGGTAACTATTGTTGTAGGAGAATTCAACCAATGGAAGGTGATCGTCCCAGTTACCACCCAAATCCATGACACAGGCTCGGAGCATGTCTTCGAGAGTCAGAATTGTTCTTTCACTTTGACCATCAGATTGGGGTCTATAGGCAGTACTCATTGCGATACGAGTACCAAGACCGTTTTGTAAAGCAGCCCAGAAGTTGGAAGTGAATCTACTATCTCGGTCGGAGACAATAGACTTAGGCACACCATGCCTAATAACGATTTCGTTTACGTAGATCTGGGCAAGACGGTCGAGTGAATAAGTTTCTCGGATTGGAATGAAGTGAGCAGATTTTGTCAATCGGTCAACAATGACCCAGATGGCATCATGTTGACGACGAGTCTTGGGCAGCTTCGTTACGAAGTCCATAGTAATATGGTCCCACTTCCATTCAGGGATAGGAAGAGGTTGCATACTACCATAGGGCTGTTGGTGCTCGGCTTTGACTAGACGACAAGTTCTGCACCTTTCAACATACTGACCGACATCTCTTTTCAATCCTGGCCACCAGAAGTCGGCTTTTAAGTCGTTGTACATTTTTGTGCTACCAGGATGAATTGAGAATTTGGATTAGTGAGCTTCTTCAAGTATCACTTCCCGCATGTTCCCGAACTTAGGAACCCACACTCTGCCATAAATACCCTTTAATCCAGTTCCATCATCTTGCATTAATGGCAACTGTATTCTGATATCTTCATCTTTAACATTCTCTTCTTTTAGGGCCTGTAACTGAGCAGCCCTAACATCATCTATGATTGTTGAAGTCAGTATCGTGGAGGTCAAGGCATAGCAGTATGCCTTGCAGTACGCTTTCCTGCTTAGGGCATCGGCCACTACGTTGGCCTTCCCTGGATGATAGAGAATCTCACAGTCGTAATCTTTTATCAGCTCCATTGATCTTCTTTGCCTCATATTCAAGTCCTTCTGACTGAATATGTACTTCAAACTCTTGTGGTCGGTGTAGAGCTGACACTTGGTTCCATACAAGTAGTGTCTCCAAAGTTTGAGAGCGAAAGTCACAGCACTTAGCTCTAGATCATGAGTAGAGTAATCTTTCTCATGTGGTTTGAGTTGTCTAGAAGCATAAGCTATGACGTTTCCTCTTTGCATTAGTACCGCACCCAAACCCATGCCTGATGCATCTGTGTAGACTACGAAGTCTTCATTCCCTTCAGGCAGGGCTAACACTGGTGCTTCACTTAGCAGATTCTTCAAGTTGTCAAATGCCATTTGCTGTTCATCTCCCCAAAAGAAGGTCGCGTTCTTGCGAGTAAGCTTTGTTAGCGGAACGGCGATCTTTGAGAAGTCTTTGATGAATCGGCGGTAGTAACCAGCCAATCCCAGAAAACTCCGAATCTCTGAGGCGTTGCGGGGTGATTCCCAGCTCTGGATAGCTTCGATCTTTGCAGGATCAACAGCAATCCCAGCACCAGATATCACGTGCCCCAAGAATTGGATCTGAATTAAATTTTGAGTAAGTACAAGCTAACAACGAGTTTATGATTAAGTATAAGGATCATGAAATTGTTTGGAATGTTGAGACGTACCTGCCTCAACCAGAATTCACACTTCGAGAATTTGGCATAAAGTCGCTCTTTGCGCAGCAACTCTAGCAATTCTCGCAGATGTGCTGCATGATCCTCTTCGGTTTTTGAATATATGAGAATGTCATCGATGAACACGATGACAGATTTGTCGAGCATTGGTCGGCAGACTCGATTCATGAGATCCATGAAAGCAGCCGGCGCATTTGTAAGACCGAACGGCATTACCAGAAACTCGTAGTGTCCGTAACGAGTTCTGAAAGCCGTCTTTGGAATATCATCCGGGTGTACTTTGAGTTGGTGATAACCCGAACGAAGATCAATCTTCGAGAAGTAACTTGCGCCTTGTAACTGGTCGAAGAGATCATCAATCCGGGGCAACGGGTACTTGTTCTTGATTGTGACTTTGTTGAGTTCCCGGTAGTCGATGCACATACGTAATGTGCCATCCTTCTTCTTGACGAACAGAACAGGAGCGCCCCAAGGAGATGAACTTGGGCGGATAAAACCTTTGTCAAGTAGCTCCTGTAACTGCTTCATCATTTCCTGCATTTCAGCAGGGGCTAGACGGTAAGGAGCCTTTGCTATTGGAGCAGCTCCGGGAATGAGGTCAATGCGGAATTCCACTTGACGATCAGGTGGCAATCCCGAGATATCATCTGGAAAGACATCAGGAAATTCGGAAACGACGGAAACGGTAGAAGGAGATTGAACTTCAGCCTTAGCATCGACAGCGTAGGCTAAATATGCAGAACAACCCTTGGCAACATGCTTTCGGGCTTTTGCAATTGAAATAAGGCATAAGTCGCCTTTGTGTCTATCACCATAAATGCATATGTCTCGGCCCTCGGGAGTGGTAATCTTGATCATTCTTTTCTTGCAAACGATTTGGGCCTCGTTATGAACTAACCAGTCCATGCCTACTATGACATCGAATTCCCCGAACTCCATAGGGATTAAGTCTATGTTGAACACTACATCCTCTACAAGTAATGTGCAATTCCTATAAACCTTGTCTGCTTTAACTAACATATTGCTAGCAGTCTCTATGTCAAGTACAAATTGCAGTTTGGAAGTTGGCATGTTAAATTGACGAGCAAATGTAGTGGAGACAAACGAACGATTTGCTCCAGAGTCAAACAGTATACGTGCAGGAATTGAGTTAACATAGAACGTACCAGTGACCACCTCCGGATCATCCTTTGCTTCTTCAGCTGTGATTTGGAACGCCCTTGTTGGAGCCCTTTGAGATTGATCCCTGCGAGCCGTGGAAGCTACAGAAGATCTTGCTGTTGATTGTGGAGCATTCTGATCTCGTGGGGGTTTCGGGCAGTCCCTTGAAAAATGGCCAAGTCTGTGGCAGTTGTAGCACGCATCGTCCTTTCGAGGACAATGTTCCCAATGATGGCCCTTCTGCCCACAGCAGAAGCAATACATGTCTTGAGCTTTGCACTCCCCAGAGTGCGATTTCCTGCACCTCCTGCAGTCTCTCATTTCAGAACTGGCCGAAAAGGCCCTTCCCTTTTTGGGTGATGATGATTGTTGATGGGATTGAGAAGAGAATCGGGAAGATCCAGACTCCCGCTGCCTTTTTGGCGGTGACGGTAGAGTCGGTGATGTGGCGGCTGACCCGATAACATACCCAGATAATAAGACAATCTGCTCCACGTTTCGAGCAGCCTCGAGTAACCCAGCAAACGTTGTATAACGAACCCCACTTATGGTTCGGCGTATCTCATAATCCAAACCGGCCTCAAACCGGGCTATCTTTCTTTCTTCTGTGTCTACTTGATGGGGTGCGAACAGACTCAATCGAGTGAACTCAACGGCATATTGTGTAACCGTTTTCGTTCCTTGAGTCAGATTCAGGAACTTTGCCTCGAGACGTCGCTTCTCGTTGGCTGGACAGTACTGTTGAGAAAACACTTCCTTAAACTCGCTCCATGACATGTGTGATACTACCTCCATCGTCAACACATGTGTCATTGCGTCCCACCACATAACAGCGTCCCTTGCAAACATAGCGGTTGCAAAGCGGACCATGTCTTTATCAGCGCAGTCGCTGATCCTGAAAGTTCGTTCCGTGGTGGTGATCCATTCCAATGCTGTAACAGCATCTCCGGTTCCATCAAAAGTAACAGCTCCGTTACTTTTGAAGTCCTTAAACCTGCAACCCCTTGATCTGTTAGAAGACCCAGTGTCTTGTCTTTCCTCTTGATCGTCTTGTTGTTGTTCCTTGTTCTTTCGTTTGTCAGCCTTTTGTTTTGCCTCGGCCTCATCTCTGGCCCTTAACTGATCAGCAAATGACTGAGCCTGCTCAGCCATTCGTTTGGATTGTAGCTCATTATTTTGTTCCATGAGAGCTTGCATCATCTGGAACATTTTCTGAGGAGTCATATCGTCTCCTGACATGTTCTGAAATATAACAACTTATATTTAGAACATTTATTGGTAAGTCCTAAGTGTTTACAGTTACCCTTTATGTTTCCCCGTGTGCATGTCAATCCTATCTTAGTTCAGATCATTACTTAGAAGTTCATTCTAATATCATAACCTAAGTTTGAGTCCAAGTCCTCGCGGACACTTGAAACCTCAAACTAATGCTCTGATACCAAACTGTGACGCCCTTGTTAAATTAATGATATAATTGGAGCAATCACCAGGATCGACAAAAAACCCAATGAATATTCATGATAATTGAAATTGAATACTTAAATTAGAATTAAGCAAATCCACACTAAAGCAATAGAATACATGTCTACAGTGATAAAAGTCTAACTATTACATCAACATAATTGTTTTAGAAGTAGAAATCCCAGCCCAAAGCTATTACATTCAAGTACCAATAGCTACTAAGGTATCCGGGATATTGATTTGATATGCTTAAGTAGATGGTCCAGCTACACTCTTGCCTTTGCCTGTAAACAATGTGAGTCAACAGTAAGCTAAATGCTTAGTGAGTAACAGATTGTCATTCGAACATTTATTGTTTTTGCATTCATGTTTATACATTCAATGGCATGTTCACGTTGTTCATATACTTCATTTGGCACTCATGAAATGATTTGTTGTTATGATGCACACTCGTACTTGACATGTAACACACATGTAGCTTGCGTTCATTTGAAAGTGCATCTATTTACATCATGCTTGCACTGCATGATCATTACTTCATAATCTGATGCGACCTGGACTGGGGCTGACAGCAGGCCACTGTCGGGGACTGATCATCCCACTCGTATCCCATCAGGTTCGGCACATCCCCGATCAGCATATTGAACTGCCACCCCATGCTAGCACTGCATGGTTTACTCACACATTGAGGCTTTCACTGCCGTTTTCACATACATGGGGCTTACACTGCCCATGGTTAAGCATTGCATGTAAAGAAATATTTGTTGTATGTATAATTTGTTATCTCACTAAGCATTTAGCTTACTGTTGACTCACATTGTTTACAGGCAAAGGCAAGAGTGTAGCTGGACCATCTACTTAAGCATATCAAATCAATATCCCGGAGACCTTAGTAGCTATTGGTACTTGAATGTAATAGCTTTGGGCTGGGATTTCTACCTCTAAAACAATTATGTTGATGTAATAGTTAGATTTTTATCACTGTAGACATGTATTCTATTGCTTTAGTGTGGATTTGCTTAATTCTAATTTAAGTATTCAATTTCAATTATCATGAATATTCATTGGGTTGTTTGTCGATCCTGGTGATTGCTCCAATTATATCATTAATTTAACAAGGGCGTCACAGATTTGCATTATGCATTAATTTTATTTATCAGGATTTTATCAAATAATATGCATTATCTTTTAGAAAAAAATTTATTAATTTGAGGATTGTAATGTAACTGGGACTTAAAATTTTAAAGAAAATGTTTTGTTTTTAAATAACAAAAAAGGAAGAAATTTATGAACACTTCGAACTTTAAATCCTTACTCGTATATGCAAACCAAACACAGAATTTTAAATACAAATGAATTCCGAAAAATTCATGATTTTTTATGTGAAAGTAAATAAGGGCAAATGACCAAAAATAGTAATAACTTTTGACATTTTTATCATTAATAGTAACTTTATTTATATTTTATCATTAATAGTAATAACTTTTTATTTTTCTATCAATTATAGTAACGGGTGACCTACAAACCTGTTTAGCAGGTCACCAATTTTTCATTTATCAATAATCGTAACATCTTTTCAGATTTTTATCAATAATAGTAATATATCAAATACATAATTTTTTTATTTTATTAAGTTTTCTAATATTTCATAAACACCAAAATAAACCAAATTTTTATTCTGAATATTTACAGATAGATAATATTCGATTATTTATTCACAACTATATATAATATTAATGAAAAAATTTGTATGAATCATTTCAATTTTCACTTAATTCAACAAAAACCTACGAACCATCATTTTCTTAGTTTTTCCGAATAAAATAATACAAATCGTTCCATTTTTTTGTTTTTTCCAATATAAATGGATCATAGTTTTTTTATTTAAAAAACAAAAAATCAAAATGGGTCTCAATATTTTTCATTCATAAAACTATAAACCATAATGAGGAATGATTTTTCCATTCATAGAAAAACTAAAAAATGAATTGGTCGCAATACTTTTTCATTCGTAGTACTTTTCATTTAGAATAAAAAAAATTACAATTGAACGGTTTTTTAGTAAATTTGAACGAAATTGATTACAAATCATTCAACTTTTAGTTTTCCCGAATGAAAAACTACGACCCAATCATGTTTTTAAGTTTTTTTTTTTACAAAAAACTATAAATCATTTTGAGTTTTCGTACAAAATAATTGCAACTCATTTAGTTTTGTGTTTTTAACAATGAAAAAAACATTTGTTAAACCAATTTCCATAATTTAGCACCTTATAACACAATGAACTCATTTACATTAGTGGTTTCTTACCTTCCCAAGTTAAAGAACTCCACAAGCCAAGATAAAGATGAATTCCAGAGCTCAATTCGATCTGTTACGACTTTTTTTTCTTTCTGTTTGCTCTTACAAACACACACAACACTTCTGAATTATTTTTGGAATGAATGAAAATGAAGCAAAGAGTTAAAGGTGTTATACATATAAACATATCGTTTATAACGCGGGTTCGACACCGATACCCGACCTGTTATCAATATTTCATAATTAATATCAATATTCCCATTTAATTCTGTGGTCTCATAATTATTAATAATCTGCTAGAATTATAAGCCGGTGACATATATACTCGACCCCGACACGTGTTCATTTCACTAATCGTCATACCGTTGCCCCAAGCAATATTTATAATTTAATCAACCAATAAATTAAATCCACGAAATATTTCTCAAAGACGGGGTGTTACAATTTTTAATTACACAAAAAATTATGAATAATTGTGGTTTATAGTTTTTCTTCTTAATAAAAATTTGCAACCAATTTTTATTTTTAGTTTTTTATATAAAAACATATAGCCCATTTAGATCGAAAAAACTAAAAAACCAAAATAGTTCATATTATTTGGTTGGAAAAAACTAAAAATAGAATGATTTATAGTTTTTCGTTTGGAAATTGAAATTGAAATGATTCGTAGTATTTTTTTCGTTCATATTATATATAATTGTGAATAAATAATCAAATATTATCTAATCGTAAATAAATATTTAGAATAAATATTCGGAATAAAAATTTGGTTTATTTAGGTGTTTATGAAATATTAGAAAACTTAATAAAATAAAAAAATTATGTTTTTAATTTGATATATTACTATTATTGATAAAAATCTGAAAAGATGTTACTATTATTGATAAATGAAAAGTTGGTGACCTGCTAAACAGGTTTGCAGGTCACCCATTACTATTATTGATAGAAAAATAAAAAGTTGTTACTATTAATGATAAAAAATAAATAATATTACTATTAATAATAAAAATGTCAAAAGTTACTACTATTTTTAGTCATTTGCCCAAGTAAATAATTTTAAACAAAACAGTAATATGTGGTGGTGTTTTTTGCTTCCTTTATTTAACCCCCATCTTCGTTGACGCATCTCGCCCCCTATATTTTACAAGCCCCCTCCTCTCTCTCCCCCTCTCGTCCGCTCTTTCGATCGATCCCTCTCCAAAAGTTTATTCTCAGGTAAATCGAGTCTTCATTTCATTGTCCTTTTTGTTTTCTTCGATTAATCGATTATACTCCTGATTAACAGGATCTTACTGAAAATTCCTGTTTATCGACCTTCAGATCTCTGGTGATTGACTTATGTTGTTAATTGTTTTAATAAATCTGTCTATTAGTTTGCAATTCTTACGCAACTGCGAGATTTGTCTTGAAAACTTCCCATTTTCATTCGTATTTACGGTTTGTTACAACTTTCCTTTCGAAATTGGTGGTGTTAGGTTTTATTTGTGCGTAACTCTTAGGTTTTGTTTTCATATGTTTCTGATCTGCATCTGTAGGTTTGCAAAGGTTGATCTACTGTCTGAATTATCGTTTTGTTTAAATTATTTATGATTTAGAGCTGTTATTGAAGGCAGAATTAATACCGCCGATTAAAGATCCATTAGTTTTAATCAATTTTTGAAGGAAATGTTGGTTTTATGTTTGGAAGCTAGGTTTTATTCAGATCCGATCAGTTTTTACTAGATTGTAGCATTGTTTTCCTTGTAAGCGAGTGCATCATAACTTCGATTTGAAAATCGAGTAAGCTAGCTTCGGGATCAATCGGGTTTCTTTTTTTTTTTTTTTTTTTTTTTTTTGTAGTTACGACGATGATATACATGTTGGCAAAAGTGATTGTGTTCTTAAATTTAGAACCTAGAACTGCATGCATATGTTGTTTAGGGGGTGATCTGTGTAGATGATATAAGCATCGCTAATAAACATATTTTTATAAGCGATCTACATTTTCTTGGTGTAACCATGTTGATTTTGCATACATCTTCAGATCTGATAGATTTATATGCATTCTGGACCCGTTATGCTAATTTCTTGTTTACATTACGGTTTTCCTTGTTGCATCATTTGGTTTTGACTGAGTTATGTACTATTTGCAGGGATCCTCACCAGCAATAGAATGGGGCTAACATTCACCAAACTCTTTAGCCGGCTCTTTGCCAAGAAAGAGATGCGCATCTTGATGGTGGGTCTTGATGCGGCTGGTAAGACAACCATTTTGTACAAGCTCAAGCTTGGTGAGATCGTGACGACAATCCCTACCATTGGTATGTCCTCTTGCACATAGATCAATTAAGAATGCATGTGCATTCTCTGTTTGATGCCTTGATCTATATCTCTCTCTCTTATATTATGCATCATGCTTTCAAGAAAAATGAATGGACCTTCTATTTTCCAATTTTGATCATGTAACAAACATAAGCATTCTCTGGTGACGACAAAGTACCAAATTTCATTGACGCACCAATACTTTGTTCTCACCAATCATCAATTCTTTTGGTAAAAGTATCGCAGGGACTTGATGTATGTTTTCGAATTATGGTTATCCTTTGTTATCTCAGTTTTGTCTAAAGTTCAGCTTGCTATCAGCAAATTACTTGGATAACTAGTTCATTTTCATTCCATCAAGAGGTATGTGGTCAGCTCCAGGACATTAATGCAGTTTCTAATCAATGATGCTTATGATTCTTTGCAGGGTTTAATGTGGAGACTGTTGAGTACAAAAACATCAGCTTCACTGTTTGGGATGTTGGGGGTCAAGACAAGGTAGGATTGCTTTTGGTTTTTGGACTTTTGTTTGGTAGTTAATGATACATGTGTCTATTGGTATCATTTTTAAATTCGTCTATTTGCCTTTATCCACACATACATCTTTTGCTACCGAAGTACATCTGGATTTAATATGTGTTTCTTAACATGTTGTATATGCAGATTCGACCACTATGGAGGCACTACTTCCAGAACACCCAGGGTCTTATCTTTGTGGTTGATAGCAATGACAGGGATAGAGTTGTTGAGGCAAGAGATGAGTTGCATAGGATGTTGAATGAGGTAACTAACTTTGCTTCTTTGACAAATTACATCTTCTTATGCCAGCAACAAAGGTCGATTGGATTTGATAAGTTGATGTTCATCTTATGACTATATTATTGTTGGCTTTTCATATAGTAAATTTGTTTGTGCACTGGGTTTATATGTTTTATGTGGCAGAATGTAACTTTTAGATTCTGCATCACTTTTCTAGTATGTTTTTTGTAAATGCTTGATGGTCTTACATAGCTTGCTCAAGGAAAATTTACTTGGCTATAATGATGACCGCCAGACTGGATTTATTCATACAATATTTTATCTGCAGGATGAGCTTCGTGATGCAGTCCTGCTTGTATTTGCTAACAAACAAGATCTTCCAAATGCAATGAATGCTGCTGAAATCACTGATAAGCTCGGCCTCCACTCCCTCCGACAGCGCCACTGGTAAGTTCTTATTTGGATAATAGAAAGCTTGGTCCATGTTGTTACAATCATTTTATAACGTCCATTGGTTCTTTACCTCAGGTACATCCAGAGCACCTGTGCAACCTCTGGAGAGGGACTTTACGAGGGTCTGGATTGGCTTTCTAACAACATTGCTAACAAGGCATGATCATCTACTAATGAACCTCTTTACATTTAAACATTGATTATTATTGTTTCTTATTTTAATCATGGAGTTTTTTGGCTCTCCTTCTCTTACAGGCTTAAGGTGATATCAAACTGTTGCATGAATGCGGTTTTGGATGCGGGCTTATGCTCTAAGTGATCACCTTTCCTATCATCCACTTCCTCATTCTCTTTATTGTCTGAGCTGTGCGATTCTGGGATTTGTTCGTTAAACAGCTTTTTTGTGCTTTTGTCGTAGCAAATGTGTCTGATATAATATTTGGTTGTATTGCAAGTACTTTTAAAAATATTGTCTAGGTTTTGCTTCACAAACCTAAAGTCGTAACAGAGGTTAATTTTGGTTGTTTCATATGGTTTCTTTTGGTAGATTAAAATTTTCTTGTATTGATATATGCTTCTGTTCTGATCCCTTTGCATGTCATCTGATAAAAACTGCTTGCTTCAGTTTCCCTTCACCAAATTGTTTATTTTCAAAACAGCATTCTATCGTATGGGTAGTTGTGTGCCAACCTACATGCTACCCTTGGCAACACCTATCAAAGAAATGGTCTAAATTTATGTGTTGCATTAAGAAATTGCAAGGGAGGAAATTGGGGTCAAGTACAAAATTTATTTTCAAGTAAATGAAGTTCGTGATTATTATTAATTGTATATTCTAAATTCTTTTTTTTAATATTATATTTCAAACCTTCAGCGATTTTATTAATATAAAATTCTACTAGAGGCGACCATGATCTGGGATGTGTAATGGGTAATGATTTATTTATATTCACCAACAATAATGTATAATTATATGAGTTTATAAAATTCTTATTGTTATGGATGTTAAATAAGTGTTCAGCAAGGAGCTGTTAAACTTCTATTAAGACAATTTTCGTTTGGTTGTAATGTTTTAGTTTTTACTATGAGAAATTAATATGTAATAGAATAAGTGAACTTTCAAAACGAACCTGTTATTTTAGTAGAACAAAAAGAATTTCTTTCAATGATTTTAATTAAAACTTTTAATAAATATAGTTCCCATATCATTTTATGATTTTAAGGTACAATACTATAACAATTTTACCAAACTTTTCTATATAACAAAAAAAAGTCGAATAACATTTTTTTGATTTTTTGTTACGGTTTATAGCAGTATGAGTAGTTATTTTATCCTTAAAATAGTATCAACTTGAATCTTGTTTATCATGTATGGCAACTTTTTACTTTGTTAATCTATTTAGCATGCTACAGAATTAGAGTATTGCCCATCATCATATTTTTATACTAAGGGTATGTTTTGTGCAACTTGAACCAGTGCTTTTAGAGCTAAAGTTTTGTGAAAAACTGAAGCTTTTAGTTTTAATATATGTGTTTGATAAAAATAGTTTTGTAGTTTTTAGTATTAAATAACATAAAAATACATTTTTTTCTCGAGGAAGAGCTTTTGAAAGCTTTCAAATCCGAATCAAAAGTTTAAGCTTCTATCAATGAAAGAGAGTTTTTGAACTTGAACTTTCAAAAATCAAAAGCTTAAGTTTATTGTTAAATGCACCTTAAAAGTAATGTAGCGGATCTCTTACACATATTTTATATCCAAAGAAAAGAAAATACACATTAAGTTTTTATATTTTCAAAATAAAAAATTCCAAACAATTGCAAGTTATGAAAGTTCACGCGATCACATGAACGACAGATGATTGTGTATGCCCCGAATTACTTCCACGGCTCCACCTAGGGATCCTTAGACCTGGTCTAAGGAACCACTGTTCACGACTAATAGGGGTGATGTGGTCATGGTTAACGGAGGTGACACACCACCCCTTCACGGTCCACGTTTGAAAACGGGTGAAACTTCCATGCTTTCTTCAACGCTTCATTTGATCTTTTATTTTTATTATTTTTTTGAACAAATTTTCCTATAATAAATACATTCATTTTACTCACTCGTTTACACACTTAAATCTATGACCTTTTCTACATTTCTCATTTTCTCTCTACCTACAAATGTTTACACCTCAAATGGATCCGTTAGATCATCAACTTGAGGAAGACGCAATGGATGCATCAACGATGATGCAATGAGTCATGTACATAGAAAAACAATACAAATTCAGTTGGAGTATGATAATGCCTTCGAGAGGATCTAACCGAACATATATCGAACATAAAATACCTCGTTTAGACGAACATGATGGAACGTAAAAAGTTTAGAGAAGTTTATAGGGTTTTTTCAATATTAACGTTTAACTAAAAATATATAGTTCATAAAGGCTTGTGCTCTCAGGAATTATCGCTCCATCTAGTTTTTTTAAAATGCTTTGAGTTTTACATAATATTTAACAAATCTTATATAATTAGTTCATTTTATTCGTGCGAAACATTTGTTATATATGCGAAACATTTCATATGATATGAAATGTTTTTTACACTTCTGGGCTTGTCGGTGTGGTCTTTAAAGAGATTGGCAGTACGGCAATACTTACTTAAGGCTCGTTTGTTTTTTAAGTGATTAGACGTCTAATGTGTTATTACATCTGTTTAATAAAGAGATGATGTTAAATTTCTATTGACCAAATTAGAGATTAGAGACAATTAAGATTTTAGACATTAAATCAAACAATGCCTTATATAACTAGGAACACGATATCTCGTACTACTTTGGACATCATAAAAATCGACCGCTACCCAAACCACTCAATGGTTTCTTTTTGTTATTGCTTACAAATGAAGTTTCTTCATTTTCTCAAATTGTTTTTTAACTGAAATAATTCAAAATAATTTGTATGGAACATGGACTCATTTGACAAAAATTAAAAGGAATCCCAATCAACTACTTTCTTATGTATTTCAAGTTAATTATTAATTTTCTATAATTTTTTTTTTATGTTGTTCCTGGTTACTTTGTTTATATTTAATTAACGTAAGATTTATGTCAACAAGATCATGGGTTAATTACAAGTCGATATTGAACTTATACAAACTTGACTTTTTTTTTTATCAAGATTCTCGAACCCCATGTATAGTCAAGTTCGAACCATTGAACCAAGCTTGCTTGATTCAACACATTTCTTATACAAATTTTTTAGCCAAACTTACTCTGTCAGTTTTTTTTCTCAACCAAGTTGGGGCCTTTAACAGGAAAAAATTTGGTGTGTCATCAAGTAGAGTTATAGCATAACGGTGTAACCTAGTCTAGTCGATCTCAAGCTCGTTTTGACTCGTCTTGAATCTTATATGAATCAATTCCATGTCTTAAATATAATCAAACATGTCATATGCTTTATGATACATAAATATAAAATCCAAGCTTGTAAGTTATTAATAATCTTGTTTATTACTTACGTATGTATTTATACTTTGCTAAGTATTGTAAATTCAATTGATATTTAAGTATTTGATCGGAATTATGTATTAGATCACTATGTTATATCTAATTCAACCAAAGGGATATTTTGTAAGGTTCTATTTTGCTAAGTATTATAAATTCAATTGATATTTAGTTAACGAAAACTAGTTATTTTTCAGTTTCAGTTTTCAAGTTATAGGTTTCAGATAAAAAAACAATGGTTCCTATAAAAAGTGAAAACTTGTTTAGACGATGAAGTTTTAGTATTAAGAAAAATAATATGAGTGATTATAAAATAAGAGAAATAGGTTAGGTGATTGAAAAATAAGAGAGTTGGAGAGAGAACTATAAATGAATATAGGGTATGTAATATAAAAGTAATAAATAGAGTATGAAAATTGGTATTTTAAAAAGTGAAATGAAAATTTAAAGAATTGTTATTAAGTAAATAAATTTTCATTTTTTTTTAAAAGTGAGATGAAAATTTTAAAAATATTCAGTAACTAAACGCAACCTTAAGTTAGTCAATGAACATGTACAATGATTTTTCATGGTCATTTTAAAATAGTTCATACTAGTGTATGGATACTTACACCCTTCCCCTGTTATTTTGGGTTCATAACTTCTTTTCTTATCTACAAAGAGGGTGTTTGAATTTGCGTTTGAAAAAGTGCGATAACGTTTTGGAAACTAATAATCAGATAATTGTTGTATCAAAAAGTGCTGCAGAAAATGTAGTGTTTGATTTAGCTTCTGCTGTTTGATATCATAGTTATCAAATAATAAGTTTTTAAAGTGTTTGGATTTGCGTTTTTACTTGTAAAATGACCAAATAATCACTTATTAAGCAAATAAGCTACAATTTTTAACTTATGAAAAAGTGTGGTAGGACAAACGCTAAACGCAAATAATCACTTATTAACGTATACAATCCAAACACTTTAAACCAATTATTTGCGTTATTGTAACGTAATAAGCTAATAATCACGTTTATAACGCAAAACCAAACACCCTCAAACTTTGAGTATGCCTGTCGACGGGGTTCTTCTTTTGTTAGTATTTACCAGTGAATTTTTTAATTAAAAGAATAGTTTATTGTCAAGGGTAATTAACCCTCCTTGGAGATGTCCTCACCAACAACATCCAAGCAAATAGTTTATCATCAAAATTGAAGGAAAAAAAAAAAAAGAAGGAAAACATGTACAACACAACAAAAACATATTAAACAAAAATTAAAGGTTAAAACTTGAAGTTTAGCATTCAAATAAATGCTTTGATAATGACAGTACCTAAATGCTAAAACAACGACCACATGGAGAAAGCACAAAACATGTAGTCATGTACTATCATTTAGTCAATATATAAAATTGAATTTTGAGTATAAAAAACAACTCATGCATTTTTGACATCTTAGATGATTAATTTTATAGATAAACATTATGTTTTACGTAATACCAAATCACAGCATCTCGGTTTTTTTAGAATCAAATGATACTTTTCTAGATGATAAAATATGTGAACCATTTAAACAAGTAATAGTCTGATTATTACAATTCAATATTAGAAAGATTCAAATACCATCTATTACAACCAATTATATGATTTTGATTGTAACTTTCATATAATCACGTGCAAAATACACATTCAAGCACCACCTAAAATCCTAAATAAATATATGGGTTCATTATGAAATAAACCAACATGTTTTCATATTTTTTGTGTTTTCGTTCTTTCATGTTATTTTTTTTTCTTCATGAAAGCCCTTAAGAAATTTTTTTTTTGTTTAGTGAAAACTGGATATTAGAACCCGGTTTTTCTGTCTCTAAAAACCCGGTTTAATAATTAAAATCGGGCTCTAATAATCAAATTTTACAAAACTAAAAAAATAACATCGAGGGACGAAAACACAAAAAACGTGAAAACATGTTGGTTTGTCATAATAAACCCTAGAGTAAATTACATAAATAGTCCCTGTGGTTTATAGCATATTACAGTTTTCATCCCTAACTTTAAAAAATTACACCGGTACCTTGTCACACTTTCAGTCCCTAAGAAACCCAATTTTTTAAAAATTTCAATTTTGCCCTTATAATTTAATTTCACAAATGGTCCCTAATTAATTAATTTAGTTTTCTTATGTTTAATTATTTGTATATTTATAATTGTTTAATTAATATATAATATTTTACTGATTACTATAATAATTTAATTACAATTTATTTATGTATATTACCTATGTATTAATAAGATTATTATTTTTATCATTATTCTTGTTGTTGTTATCTATATTCATTCGTTTTGACAAAAATATTTATTTTATTATCATTTTTCAATTTATAAAAATTTTCAATTTATCTAATTAATTAATTTACCATTCTTATTTTTCTATATTAATTTTTAAATACTATTAATGTTGTTTTTGAAATTCTAAACATGAAAAATATGTAAATTCACTTATAAATTTTAAAAATCATTCATTTTTATTTTATAGATTTATTTTAGTAGAGTATTGCATATTTTGCATATGAAATAGTGTTAGTAAAATTGTATTATTTCTAATTAACTTTAACAATATTATACTTTTTAGCATTTTAAAATTTTTTTAAGAGTGTAACATAGGGTTGTAAAATGAACCAAACGTTAATAAACATACCATCGTTTGTGTTCGTCCGGTTCGTTTACAGCCCTAGTGTAACATATCATTTCGTTTAATAAATGAACGAACATAAACGAACTTCCGGCAACGGTTCGTCGAACGTTTGATTTGTTTCCAGACCTATGTTACACTCATAAAAGTTTTAAAAATGCTAAAAAATTACAAGCTTGTAAAAGTTTATTAGAAATAATACATTTTACTAACACTATTTTATATGTAGAATATACAATAGTCTACTAATAAAGTTCTATAAAATAAAAATGAATGATTTTTAAAATTTGTAAATGAATATAATGTACATATTTTTCATGTTAATACTTTTAAAAAACACTAATAGCATTAAAATTTTAATATATTAAGATAAGAAGGATAAATTAATTAAAGACATAGATGGATGGAAAAATTATAAAACAAAAACTAATAAAAAAATAAATATTTTTGCCAATACGAATGAGTGTAGATGATGATGATCATAATAATAATAATAACAATAATAAAACTTATTAATACATAGGTAAAATACATAAATAAAATATAATTAAATTATTATACTAATAAGTAAAATATCATTTATTACTTGAACAATTATAAATATACAAATAATTAAACATAAGAAAACTAAATTAATCAATTAGGGACCATATGTGAAATTAATATATAAGGGTAAAATTGGAATTTTAAAAAAATTGACTTTCTTAGAGACTGAAAGCGTGACAATGTTTCAAGATATGGACTACCAGTATAATTTTTAAAAGTTAGGGACGAAATCTGCAATTTGCTATAAACCATAGGAACCATTTATGTAATTTACTCTAAACCCTAAAATATACACCAATACGTAATTGTACACAAATACTTTACTTTATATCAATTAAACCGGTAAACAAACCAATATAATGATAATTATATTCTAAAAACATATAAACTGTCAAACTTGAGTCAAAAGTAAACAAAAATGTAATTTGTCTTTTTTAACGAGCTTTATCAAACAACTTTTAAAATAACATATAAGCTTGGTCTTTTTATAAATTAAGTTGTCTGATACCTATACACATTTTTTAATTAAATATTTTTTAACGGCACATTTTTTAATTAAATGATCATCTGTAGATGTAATTTTATAAAATTAAATAAAAGAAGAAAAATATTAATAAAAATATACAAATTAAATAAATAGATTACAAATCACCTTTGCATGCTTATTAATTACTACGTTTTTTTAATTTAATTACTAAATTTAACGAATATTTATATTTTGAAAGGGTGTTTTATAGAAGTAGAATCCAAGAACCACCCAAGCCCACACATGAGTTGACACAACTGGCTTCCACGAAACCAATATACGAGCCTATAACTTTGACTTTATAGTCAAACTTTCCTTCCCATCAGAAAATTAAAATAAAATAAAATAGATCTGCTACAGAATATTTGTTCCCATCACTCGACACTCGTTTTATTTTCCAAATTCCAATATTTTATAAATAAACCTTCATCTTACGAAATTTTGTAAAAATAGTCCCCCACAAAAATACATGTTTGATTTTTGTCACTGTAGTATAATAATGACTATTATACACTTTATTTTTAATCTTGTTGTTCTAATAAAATTATCAAATATATACGATATCATCGATAAATATTTATTAAATGAGTAAATAATATGTTATGTGTCGTGCTCTCTATTAAATTGTCACATGTCGTTCTCTCCTTTTGCCATTTCATTTACTAAATTTATTTTAAATTTTAAATGTTTACCAGGTTACACCACTATTATAATTAATAAAATATTGTTGCTATGATTTATAACTTTTTTTAGAAAATTATATTTTGTTTTTTTATTTGAATTGTGTTTTTTTGTTTGGTGAACAAGCCACACATTATTCATTTATATAAAAAATTGAATTATATAAGTTTTAGTTGTATTAAGTTAAACTTTTCCAGGGCTTTTAAGATAATTATTGATCTCATGACTCTGTAATTTGCATTTTCGATATCTTTTCTTCTCGTATTGACTTATCAAACTCAATGCACTTTATTTACTACATATCGTCTCTATTTCATCTTAACCAAAAGCAAGAGACGACAGGTTACGGATAAAACATTGAGTTTGATGATTCAACTATGAAAAAAAGATCTCGAAAACGTTAATTACGAAGTTACGAGATCAAATAATCGTCTTACGAGTCTCGAAAAACCCTAACTCAATACAACTAAAACTTATACAAAGCACTCTTTATATAAACGAATAGTGTGTGGCTTGTTCACAAAAAAAAAAACATAATTCAAATATAATAATAAAATGTAAATTTTTTAAAAATTTATCAATGATAGTAACAACTTTTTGTATCGGTTTTGCAATGCATTATGAACTTGAACTTTATTTTGGTATCAATTTTGCAATAGTTTTTTATGTGTATAATATAGGTCAATGTCAAAAAAGGTTTATATGAGTCATAAGAAAAAATAATAAGTTTGTCTTTGTCATTCCGTTTCATAAACATACTTAGTTAGACATGACAATGAGACAAGACGGGACAATGATTTCATTTCTCATCTTCATCTCTACTTCTTAATCTTCTTTTCCATCCTTGATCTTGTCCCCCTCGGGGAATGAGTCTATATTCTCATCTCCATCCTAATTGAGGATCGTGGATTCCCATAGGAAAATCGGGTTTTTAAGACTTCTAAAATATTAATAAGTTTAAACTATAACAACTAGTTTGGTTGATAAATATATGTAAATAAATTAAAAAAAAAAATCAATTCAAACATATTTGATTTATTATATATATAATTTATAATTAATATTATAACTAAAAAAATGCGTGCAAAAGAGTTATAAAACCAATAAAAAAAATAAAACAATAGTATCTTAAACTTTAGCAAAATCATATATATTGGTATTTAATATATTACATAAAATGTAACAAATAGTTTACATTATCAAATTAAATATGTATAATAATTTATATTAAAACATAAAATAAAACCGGGATTAAGGATTAAAAGGTCTCGCAACCCATGCCATCCTTTTTATTTTAAAATGGAGATTCCCCGTTCCGTCATAGTTCCAAAGGTAAGTTCAATTGTCAAACCTATGCTTATTGAGAGAAAAAAATTTAAACAACAAGATGAAGGCTCAATAGTGGAATGTAGCTTAAGTTGAAGGGCTGTAAGTGTAAATATTAGTCAGTCCTGCTACTTCAGTTTTGGAAGCAAGTTAAAACTTAAAAAGCAAGACGCCAGAAGCCAAGTCAACAAAATTTCACCAAAAGTCTCGAAAAATGGGATATCTTTAAAGGAAGCATCTCGTCCACCTGCAAAAACAAACAGCATCAGCTCCAAAATTCCTTTTTCTCTCCCATCTCATCTCGATTCTCTGCAACATTATTTCCAAGCAACCAAGTTTAAGAAGAAAAAGGAGGTTGGTGGTGAAGTTGGGAAGCTGAAAACCTATCGATTTTTGAGTTTCAAGTCTAAGAAAAAAGGGTATTCGCATCAGATCCGAGGATTATTGTTGATCTTTATTCGGATTTTGTCGAGGATATGGATTTGTAGGATTTTTTATGTAAGAAGTAGCTATTAAGCTTCGTTCGTGATCTGAACTAGGGTTTTGGAATCTTTAGATTTATAATGGGAATTTGTTGGAGCATTCAGATTAAGGCCGAGAGCGCATTTTCGATTGGTAAGTTCTTCTTATTATTTTGTTTTATGTTAATCAGAATTCGTTTCATGCATTGAGCATTACTTTATCTCACGCTGGTTTTCTCGTTCCCTAACCTCATAAGGGTTGATAAAAGAATTGGCCAATCAATTGTTATGTGACTCAAATAGACAATGATTTTAAACTAGATTTTGAAAACCGAAGTTAAAATGGAAATATTTTGGGGATTTTAGAACTGAAGTTGCACTTATTTAGATGTGAGATTAATATGATCTTGCTCCTCTCTATATATTTGGCATAATTATATTACATTCTAAGTTTCTATTATTAATTTTTATTTAGGTGATGACTCTAAAATTACAGAAAGGAATGGGAATAGTAATTCAAGTAGCAAGGTTTCCTCTGGTTCTCAATCGCATACGCCTCGTAGTGAAGGTGAGATTTTGCAGTCATCCAATTTAAAGAGCTTCACCTTCAATGAGCTTAAGAGTGCCACCAGAAACTTCCGTCCTGATAGCGTGCTAGGGGAAGGTGGCTTCGGTTCTGTATTCAAAGGATGGGTGGATGAGCATTCGCTTGCAGCTTCAAAGCCAGGAACTGGTATCGTGATTGCTGTGAAGAGGTTGAACCAAGAAGGATTTCAGGGGCACAAGGAGTGGTTGGTTAGTTCGTTTGACTTTCTTGATCAATTAGTTTATTTTGTAACAATTATTCCCCTAGTGTGTGACGGGTATACTTAATCATGCTTGGTAATTTCATATGCTAGCATTTGATAGGAAAGAATCTATATCTATGAGACACTGGTGCTTCTACCCTTTGCTTTATCCCTGTATCAGGTGCTTCATGGGTTTAGAGCTGACTATATTGTTGAGTCGTTTATACCTGGAGTCTGGAGATATGGAATTGTGGTTATGCAAAACACAACTTTTGGTCTTTTTGAAAGAAAAAGAGTACGAGTATATCATGTTTGGATTTAATCCGGTGCATCAGTAGGGGGTTTCCGGATGTGCCTATAAAGTGAATTTCAGATTTTTAAGTTGCAATAATCAATTTACAGATTTACACTGCTTGGTAAAACTGATTATGATTATGATTTTCTATAATTATTTAGTGTTAACACATGTTTATATTTCAGAAACAATTAAGGTGTTGTATGAAAATTGATATTTTAAGATAAGTGTGAAGTTACCTAACTATCACAATAATTACCCAAATCTGGTTCTGATTTTTGAAGTTCCAATGATCCTTTACAGAACGCACATCCAAACTCCCCATAGAGTAACACGTGTGCAAGTTTGAAACTTAAGCATGAGTTTAGTTTAGATCTTATGCTTGTGAAATATGAGATGATGTATTGCTGTATTGATTTTGTTTTAGACTAATACACATAAACATGTCATGGTATATTGGGATCCTCAAACTGTTAGAATCTCTTAGTCACTGCCTTCGCATATCATGCCCTTGTATCCTTTCTATTCATGAATCATTACTTCAACAATTGAATTCTTAAGTCAACAAATTAAGTTTCTCTTCAAATGATTCTTTCATTTGTGCAGGCAGAAATCAACTATCTTGGACAGTTACGCCATCCTAATCTTGTAAAATTGATCGGTTATTGCTTAGAAGACGATCACAGACTTTTAGCATATGAGTTTATGCCTAAGGGTAGCATGGAGAATCATTTGTTCAGGAGTAAGTTAACAATATCTTGGTACAGATTATCCAGTTCTCCATATTTACTACAGACTACCTGTATTCAGATTGACGTGTTATGTATAAAATCAGGAGGTTCTTACTTTCAGCCTCTTCCTTGGCGTCTACGCATGAAAGTTGCTCTTGGTGCTGCAAGGGGTCTGGCCTTTCTTCATAATGCTGAAACAATGGTCATATACCGGGACTTCAAGACTTCAAATATTTTACTAGACTCGGTATGGTGTGTTTTGATAAAGTTTTAGGTCTCACACATTTAAGCAATATGGCCTTTTCATTTTATAGGGTCCCATATATATGTTGTATTACTAGGCTGACAAAATTTCTATCTCTGCCTATAATCAACAGAATTACAATGCAAAATTATCTGATTTTGGATTGGCAAGGGATGGCCCAACTGGTGATAAAAGCCATGTTTCTACTAGGGTTATGGGAACCTATGGATATGCTGCACCTGAATATCTATCCACAGGTTTGTTTGCTTGACTAACCACTGGTTATGAGTGCCAATAGATGCCTATTATTTCAGTTTGCTTGATCTTTATTTGTGAAAAATTTTTAGCTTGTTCTGGCAGAGTTCTTTTTTGGTTATTGTTACCTATAGGTACCCAAGGATGTACAAGAAAACATGATCCTCGATGGACTATGGTACCATGTGGTCATGTGTGTTGTATCCAAAGGGCCAAAGCCATCCAATTACATAGGATTGGTTTATATGGGACTATGGGCCCTTGCACAGTGCACTTCACTAAATATATGTTTTGTGGTTATAAAACTAATGATAAGCCTCAGATAAGATATTTTCACTTAGCAAAGTTTTGATTTTGTTGGTATTGTAAAAGTGAGGCCAAAAGTCGTTGCCTGCACGGATCCATTTCTTGGTTGTGGGCCTTGTGGCCAAAAGCCTAACTGCTTAAAGCCCAACAGTATTTCACTCACTCAAGATATCAGCATTCAGCATCCCCATCATCGCACCAGGCACCACCATCTCCTTTGTTTTCTTTTTTAATCAGACCCACAACAACAAACTTTCACTCTACCGCATTCCGGCATCCCACCTGCACTGTATTTTATTATAGGATGCCCCTGTGTGATTTTTTCTTGGATCCTCCACTGGATATATAGATCAGTTGGTTTTATCCTGCCTGGCCTATTGATTGAAACTCATGGGTACTCCTGTAATCTGCAGTTGTACCTGTTTGATCTATGGGCCAGCTTGTTGTACCATTGACATTCTTACTTTATGGTTTATATTATATCCCTCTGCTCCTGGGAATCTTTTTATCAGCAAATTACAAATGTTTGGTATTCAATTCTTGCTGCCAGTGCTTCTAAATTGATATTTGCTGAATTTCATATCTTGCTATGAAGGTCATTTAACTGCAAAGAGCGACGTTTACAGCTTCGGAGTGGTTCTCCTAGAAATTTTATCAGGTAAAAAAGCAATAGACAAAAACAGGCCAACCGGAGAACACAACCTAGTCGAATGGGCAAAACCTTATCTTTCCAACAAACGGAGAATCTTTCGTGTTCTTGATCCACGCCTGGAAGGTCAATATTCACTGGGCCGAGCCCTCAAGTTAGCAAACCTGGCAGTTCAATGTCTATCCATGGAGCCCAAGACACGACCAAGTATGGACGAGGTGGTTGCAACCTTAGAGGAGCTCCAAGATGGTGAAAAACGTGAACGAAAGGAACCACAGGCGAATGGTGGTGTATCAGCAGCTAATAAAGCCAGATCCTGCAGACAAGAAGCTGGTGCAGGGATGGTTGCTTATCCAAGACCTTCAGCTTCCCTACGCGCTTAAGGGGATGATACTTTTTTGGGACCTGCAGGATCCTCAAATGCAACCTGAATGGGTCTCTACTTGGTGTACAGGTTTTTTTTTTTTTTTTTTTTGGTCTTGCTCGTGTTTTTAAGCGTTTTGCAAGTGGGTTCTTCTACTTTGTTGGAAGTTAGAGATAATGTTTTCAAGAGATTCAGTGTTACTAGAAAGACTGAATGATTTTGGTGTTATGATAAAATTTTATTTGTTTAGTTGAGGCCTTGAGTTTGGCAGTGTGTGGAGTGTAGATTCAAGAATTCTTAATACGTTTCTTGTGTTTATGACGGAAAACAATCATATATAAAACCAGTCACGACTCGCAAACAAGTTAGATGTGCTTTTTTATAATTTTTGACCCGTTTGATGATTTGATTCATCTAGTTCATTTGAGCTCTTTTTAATTTACCGACTGTATGATAATAAAATGTAATGCTGGAAAAAAATTTCATGACACATGACCCGAACATGAAATAGCAGCACGGACACAAAACGAGTCAAGATAGCCTGGCACGATAACTTTCAGCTCGGCTCTAATCGTTATGACTGATACAACATTAACCCATTGGCCATGTGACACATTTAAATTTTGCCATTGATTTTTCTCAACCTCATTTTCTCATCATCAAAGTATGAGGTAGACTTAGGGTTATTTGTTTACTTTTTAATGGAATCATTAAGAAGTTATTCAAAGGTAAAATAAACTCTTAATAATTCTATTAAAAGATAAATAAACATGACCTTGTAAAAATTCTAGATGAACTTGTCTATAACTCTATATTTAATGGAAGACAAATAGGTGGGTTGTGCATCGTTTAAAATAGGAGGAATTTTGGCAGGAAGACCCGTGAAAAGTGAAAACCAATGACCTTACCAAAGGAGGAGGCATGTTTTGCTGTGGACGAGTTGTATGATAGATGTGAGTAGGCATGTTTTGCTGCGGACGAGTTGTATGATAGATGATAGCGGTGGACACCGGTGGCACTAGTATTACGTGAAAAGAAATATCACAAAAACAAAGCATCGATGTAATGAGGTCGTTCGGTACGATGGGATCGAATGTAATCTTGTAGTTTTTAATCAAAAAAGAATTCTTATGACGGAAACAGGAAACCTCAATTCTCAATGGAAGTGAGTAAAAGTATAATATAAGTTTCAAATTACTCATTTTTCTTATCAAAATGTTGATGATTAAAAATGAAGAATGGTAACCCAGTTTTATATTTATTTCTTTGATTTTCTTTATCAGTTTTTATTTTGTGTAATTATCAATAGCTAAAAAACTTGCATTTTTCTTAGGGGGCGTTTGGTTCGTGGATTTTTTTATCTGGGATTTGCATTTTGTCAAAGGATTTGCATTATGCAGGATTTGCATTTGTCAGGATTTTGTCAAAGAATTTGCATTATCTTATACAAAAAATTTGTTAATCTGAAAAATGCAAGGTAACTGGGATTTAAAATCCTAGGGGGGAGGCTGGGATTTTCAATAACAAAGAATGGAAGGATTTAAGAAATCCTGGGATTTAAAATCCTTACTGAAATCTGCGAACCAAACACAGGATTTTAAATGCAAATCCCATGAAATCCCAGGAAATCTGCGAACCAAACACCCCCTTATAGGTTTTGTTTAAAGGAAAAGAAAAATGGCACCAAATCTATGTAATTTTGAATTTGTACACATTTATGTAGTATACTTTTTGTGCATATTTGGTAGTCAAACTTTTATAAATGTTTCAATTAGATAGTTCGTGACCTGAAAACTGGCACCAACCGTTCACCATGCTTACATGGATGATTTTTACCAAAAAAATAACATCAAATAGCTATGTACTTGTAAGTTTATACACATTCATAGTGTACAATTTTTTGTGCACATTTAATAGTCAAACTTTTAAAAATGTTTCAATTAAGTAGTCAGGCTCCTTGAAAATCGATGACAACCTTTTACTACTCTCCGTCGGAAGAGAGCGTGAACTTTGACGTGCATTTTGGAAGTAATAAACTAATAATAACAATCAACAGCAAATAACCTGTCTTAAGAAGAAAAGAATCATGGTTCGATGAGCATTTTGGATGTTTTAAACAGATTATTGCAACATCAAACGGTCATACTGCAGAAGCACATCCACTGATCCACATAATATCCACAAGACTACAGCAAATGTTAGCTTCTAATGTCTATGCAGTTATTAGGATCAAAAATCATATTGCAGTCAAGGTTTGCTATTTGCTATGACGGTGGTATGGCTGTTGTATAAAAACATAACATAATACATATATGTGCTTTATTCAACTCATGAAAGGTTATATAAAAACATAACAGAATACATATATATAATTAAATCATAAAAGGTTATATAAACACATAACATAATACATATATAAAAAATCATAAAAGGTTCTGTAAAAGTTATAATTAAAGTCATCAAATTGTCCACTAAGATTCCATAACGCTATTTCGACCCCTGGTACCACTCTTCTATCCAAAATTACGTACATATAAAGGTAAATAGCACCACTAATAGCGGGACCGCTATTTGTCATCGCTCTTTTGTGAAAGTCTGCTAACCGCTATAACTTACAAAACACAAATCCAAACACTTCTCACAAGAAACTAATCACTTCCTCAAAAATCAAGGATGAGATACAAGTATTATGAACCATTCTCAAGACAAAGCCAAACCTATAATAAAATATGATCCTAGCACATACTTTAACTAAACCTCAAAGGTAAACTCATTCACCCAAGAAAATACTCGATAGTATTTTAAGAAGATGCAAAACCTCCTAAATATCCTCGAAAAACCTGGCAAAATTCTAAACTCCAGATGTCCTACAGATGCAACTATACAAACTCGAACCAAACCAATAACCTCAGTACCTGTTCTTCTTTTCCTTGATTTGGCTTCAAGATTACCTAAACATCCTCGAAAAACCTGGCAAAATTCTAAACTCCAGATGTCCTACAGATGCAACTATACAAACACGAACCAAACCAATAACCTCAGTACCTGTTCTTCTTTTCCTTGATTTGGCTTCAAGATTACCTAAGTATTAGGATTACAAAAAACTGTTTTCAATCCAGTCCAATATTAAGAACTATAAACGAATTTGCCAGACATATCATTACGTAACAACAAAAGCATCATGATGCTTGCCATATCATGAGCAATCAGCTAGAGCAGTTAGACTTATCAACTAAACCCTAAAGTAAAAAAACCTGAAGTTCATACCATCAAAACCATAAGGCAGATAATAATACACATTCAAGAATTTATGCCAAAGTAATGAAGTAATGCATTCAAATTTATAAAATAAAAGGTTCCACCATTATCCTGATTTTACCCAAAATAGCCACAACATCAAGAATCATCAAAATCCATGGCATATAAGAGAAAAACTTTTCTAATTCAATAAACCTTAAGCCTTCTGGTAGACATAAGTAAGACCGCATTTACCGCAGTAATGCCTATCAAAATGATTCGCCATGAAAGTCCCCGCACCGCACTCGGCATTAGGACACTCTTTCCTCAACCTCTGCACCTTCCCGGAATCATCAACCTTGTAGAACTGCAACACGCTCAACTTCACCTTCTTGTGCTTGTGCTTGATCTTCTTAGGCTTGGTGTAGGTCTTCTTCTTACGCTTCTTTGCACCACCACGGAGACGGAGTACCAGATGAAGAGTCGATTCCTTCTGGATGTTGTAGTCGGCTAAGGTTCTGCCGTCCTCAAGCTGTTTTCCGGCAAAGATGAGACGCTGCTGGTCCGGTGGAATGCCTTCCTTGTCTTGGATCTTGGCCTTCACATTGTCGATCGTATCGGAGGATTCAACCTCCAAGGTGATCGTCTTACCCGTTAGGGTTTTCACGAAGATCTGCATTTTCGCCGATTCAGAACGAGAAATACAGGGATTAGGGATTTAGGGTTTCAGGGAAGGAATGAGAAGTTCTTATAAGGATTAGGGTGATATTGGGCCGGTAATATGTTCTAGTTGGGTAAGAATAAGATCAGAAAGAGTAGAAGCAAGTTAAGATCCAATTTAAACTTTTTTTAACGATCATCGTTAGGCCCATTTATTTCTTTGGGCTTTTCTGATGATGGGTCTGATTTGTTAATGTAAAGTCTAAACGGATCCAAACAAAATTATTAAATTAATATATCTTTCGTTTTAAAACTATGTGTTGTTTTACCCTAGCGTTGGAACAAGCAATTAATTCTACTAATTTATCTAAAGACTAGTTTATCGACCCACGTTGATACGTGGATAATTTTTAATAAATAATTTTTTACATTAAATGTATGTAATTTTAAAATTAAAATGATATAAATATTAATTCCTATAAATAAAATACAAGAAAATTATAATTAATTGTCATAGATATTATTTATCTATTTTTGTAAATATACAATGAATAGTAGTTAGATTTTTAACATTCTTGAAAGTTTTTTATTTCAAAATTTCAATATATACATTTAGTTGATATAATTTGAAATTTCAATTTCACGTAAAACATAACATCTATATATATATATATATATATATATATATATATATATATATATATATATATATATATATATATATATATGTGTGTGTGTGTGTGTGTGTGTGTGTGTGTGTATATGTGTGTGTGTGTATTATAGCAATAAATAAAATTTTATAAAATATGATTTTATTAATATTATATTATAACCTTTATGATTAATGTTCTTCATTTATACTATTTTTTTGTTTTCAAATGTAATATTATCTATTTTAATTATTTATGTCAAATTGTGGATGGGGTTAATTATTTATTAATATTTATAATTATTAGAAATAACGAATTGTATTTATATTTTATTTTATTTTTAAAAATAATAAAATGTATTTATCTTTGAAATAATGAATTGTATTTATCTTTTATTTTATTTTATAAATAATAATATGTATTTATCTTTTTAAAAGAATTGTGGTGATGCCATGTATTTTATGTCAAATAGTGAATAGAGTTAGTTATTTACTAATATTTATAAATATTAGAAATGATGAATTGTATTTATCTTTTATTTTATTTTATTTTAAAAATAATAAAATGTATGTATCATTGAAATAATGAATTGTATTTATCTTTTATTTATTTTAAAATTAGTAATATGTATTTATTTTTATAGATTTAATGTGGTGATGCCACGTGACAATTTGTGTTCTCATTGATATATATATATTAAAAAATAAAAAATAATAATATGTATTTATCTTTTTATATTTAATATGGTGATGTCATGTGGCAATTTGTGTTCTCTTTTATTATATATATAGATTCTAAACTAGTTTATGTCCCACGCTAATATTTAATTATATTCATTTATTTTATATATAGATTAAAATAATTAATTGTATTTATATTTTATTTTAAAAGTAATAATGTTTATTTATTTTTTCTGATTACTTACTTATTTATGTTTATATATATTAAAAAAGATTAATTATATTTATCTTTTATTTCATTTCGTATTTAAAAATAATAATGTTTTATTTATCTATTTATGTTTATAGATATTAGAAAAAATTAATTATATATTATTTTTTATTTTATTTTATATTAAAAATAATTATGTTATTTATCTTTTTGGTGAAATTTATAGATATTAGAAAAATTAATTGTATTTATATTAAAATTATTTAAATATTTGAAAAAACTAATTGTATTTATCTTTTATTTTATATTAAAAGTAATAATGTTGTGATTTATACAAATTTTATAAAATAAATATAAACAATGATAATCTCATACAAGTAAAATGTCCACAAAACTAAAAAAATAGATGGATTACATTGCCTTTCATCTTACTACTTAACCTCATTTCATTTTATCTCATCCCGTCTCACCTTACGGTCGTTGTGATTCTTCATTGAGTTACCAAACAGAAAATCAATTTCTATCATCTAGGCTAGTTCTATTTTCATGCAATTCCATTATTCGTTGTTATTTCTTAACAAATTTATTCTATGTATCAAACGTTCACTCATATAAACTTGTATTTATAATTTTGTTTGCAATACTTTCAATACCCAAATAGGGTTAAGTGTCATTTTAACCATCCAACTTTTAAATTTTCTTTGATTTAGCCATTAGACTATTTTTATCCCGATTTAGTCATTGAATTATTTTTTGCATATATATTTAGCCACTAAACATTCTTTTTACTGATTTAACCATTGATAATTGTCTCAATTTAACCACTAAACTATCATATTTTGTATCGATTTAGCCATTAGTTTTATTCATTTTTTCCAAAAATAGAACACTAAAATAAAGTTTAGTGGCTAAATCGGGAAAAAAAATAGTTTAGTGGTTAAATAAAACAAATCTGAAAGTTAAATGGTCAAAATTATACTTAACCCTGCCCAAATATGTCAAAGTACAAATCCATAAGCTCCCAAAAATAAATACAATGAATAAAATATATAACCAAACTAATAAATTTTTAGAAATGATAGGTTTTTAAATATTAACAAATTTTTAAATCCTACGCAACGGGAAAAAAAACCAATTAAATAGATCTCTATTAAAAATAAATGACAGATTTGATTTAAAAAAAAAGTTTCAAGTATCAAACTGGAATGACAATAAATGGTTGGATTAAACATGAAAAATTGACCAAATAGATACCATTTTGAAACCAACGGGGTTTAACCCATTTGGTAAGAGGGATGCTATGTAAGTGAGAGGTCACAGATTCGACTTCCATCGGAGGCAAGTTGAAATTTAGGTGGAAAAAGTAAGTCTTGAGGGTTAAAATGAGTAGTTTAGGAGTAGTAGTAATATAGTTTGCCTTTAAATAAAGACTAGTTTATAACCCACGTATTACGTGGATATTTTTAATCAAATTTATTTATATAAAATGTATATGAGTAAAACTAAAAACATACAAAAATAATAATTGTGTTTATTTTTTATTACATACAGAAAAAATAGACTATATTTATCATTTTTAAAAATATTAAATTGTATTTATCTTTTATTTTTTATAAGTTGTAATTATCTTTTTGGTGAACGTAGAAGTAACAAGTGACATTTGATGTTTTTCTTTATTAGACATAATAATAATAATAATTTCCACAACTAATTCAAACTTTTTACATTTGGATTTAATTATGATTATTATGGATAATAATGATAGATATTTATTTTAGATAAAAATTAATTTTAAATGTTACAAAATCTAATTTATTACTAATTACTTAATGAAAAAAATAAATTCAAAATTTAATACAATTAAGTTAATGTGTTAAATTTGAAAAAAGTTGTGGAAAAATAAAATTTTATTGTATGTAGAAGTGACATATGACATGAATTGTTTTGTTTTATTATAATATATATGTTAATCAACCCATGTATTACATGGGTTGATTTAGAAAATACATGTCTTTTTATATTTTAATAAATTATTATAATATATATATATATAATTAAAATAAAAAAAATTGAAAGCTAGTTAAATTAAAGATAAAAAACATACATAGTTGTTTGATATTAAATAAAAAATATTATTATATTATATTATTAAAAACAGATAATATGTGTTTGCAAAAAATGTTTCTTTTAAATTTTATTAACTTCAAATATGAAATATCAATGTAAGAAACAAAAAACTTCAATTATGTGAATGTGCATATATTTTGAAAATGATAAAATATAAAAATGGAATATCTGAAAATCAACATTCAAAATTTATATTCACAATTAAAGTTTTATCAATTAAATTTAAATTTTGTTAGCAAAATAATTAACAAAAATTTTTAACTTTATTTACTACACCTCTACATTTAAATCCAAATTTTTACATTTGAATTTAACGATTATCATTAAGGATAATAATGACACATATTTATTTTAGGTAAACATTAATTCATTAATGAAAAATTTAAAATCAAAATTTAGTATAATTAAGTTTAGGTAGTAAATTTGGAAAATGAATTTAAAAATGACAGATGTATAATTATTGATTTTAATTAAGGGTATAAGAGACATTTCATAAATAATTATGAGTTGTCATTAATCTGGACCATTGATTTCTTTCCATCCAATGGTCCAGAAACTCCAAGTGGTTTTCTTATTTTATATAGTATAGATATCATCTTGAAGAAGTTGTTTGGTAGAGTAAAAAAGAAATATAAAGGTTTTTACACTAATGAACAATAATAAAAACAATTATATCAATTGTTTTCATTTTTTTTTCTATTTTATTATTTATCTAATTCTTTCTTTTTGATAGGGAATTGAAGAAATAGTCATTAGTCTTTTCTTTAATGGAATTAACAAAAGAATTAAGAGGAAAAAAAATACAAAACTCCATTCATTTATTCTCATTTCATTTTCATTTATTTTCTTTCTATCAAACACCCCTCAACCTTTACTACTAAGGTTGTAAATTGGTGTCTATTTTACTAAACACATATTTTATAATAAAAATGGAATTAATCCAAACTAAAAGTAATAGACAATAGGCAAGTGTAACCTATCGTATAGTAGAATAGTTTAAGTAAGAACTGAGTATCGGTCTCAGGGAAACGATGCAGAGTGATGATAATAAGTCTTTGGTTACTAATTAATCATGGACAATAAGTTGTTGATTCTAAATAACTATTATAACGAAAAAAATGAACTAACTTAGACTATGAAGCTGAACAAACAAAAGCAGTGGACAGTTTATTGTCAAAACAATGCAT
The DNA here is from genome assembly GCA_020465985.1 of Centrapalus pauciflorus. Classification (NCBI taxonomy): domain Eukaryota; kingdom Viridiplantae; phylum Streptophyta; class Magnoliopsida; order Asterales; family Asteraceae; genus Centrapalus; species Centrapalus pauciflorus. The sequence goes on from JAANYP010001252.1 coordinate 385,739, forward strand.
TCACTTAAAATCAATCCCCCTAGTCTCGATGATAGCATTTAAAGCCCGATGTTGAATTTAACTCACGTGATTCTTAAGTCAATTAAACTTCCTGGTCAGGTTATTTAACTTTATGAATATTGGAAAGACACGTGAAGTTCTTCACTATATCCACCTCAAAACATGCAATTAAAACACAATTACTTTGATTATTGAAGTTATATGATTAAGACTAATCCAAGTTACGCAAGATGATTCATCTCAATGTAACTTCACTTGTAAAGTCATAAACTTGAAAAACCATAACAACTTCTTTTTATCGGTTCCGGTTTCAAGAAACGATTAACTGGTATAACAATTAGTCGAAATAAATATTCAAAACAAAAGGCTTTCGCCACAAATTGAATTGACTATCTATTGAACATTAATGAAATTCCAAGTTTTACCAAACAAATGTAACCAACTAAACCAATGGAATCAAAAGAATGATTCAATCCAATAACGTTATCATCTAACTAGGGTTCTATCATCTAAGTAAATGCAAAAAGAAATCATCCCATGGTTAGGGTTACCATCATCTCAATCAAAACACTAACAAAAGAATCCATGAAAGATACCAAACCAATGTTAGAATGATGAATGGAGAAGTCGGATTCGTAAGATTCTTCAATTGTTCTTCACCAAAAAGCGTCTCTTGATGCTTGGAATCGTGTTTCTCCCTTTGCGTTGCTCTCCTCATTCTTTTCTTTCCAAGCCGTCGCCTCTTCTCTCCAAGCTAGGGTTTCCGTCTTCAAAAACTAGGTTAAAAGTCTCCCTCCTTCCTTTTCTGCGTGCGCTCCAATTTTGTAATCCATGACCATGTTTTCCTTCAAGCAGTAGCGCTTTTATCTTCAAATCCATGGCCATGGTTTGTCTTTCAAGTATCAGCCGGTCACTTCTCTTCAAATCTATGGCCTTTCTAAATTCCATGGCCATGGAATGTACTCTTTGTATCCAATACTTTGATAGTTTATCAATAAATCTTGACATTGCATCATTTGTTTTCCTTGATTCGCAAATGTCCACTACAAACCTTCGGAAACAAAGTTATTTCATTTCAGTATCGAATTAGAAAGTTTAACTATCAAAACACACTTAAATGATGGAGATATGCCAAGAAAAATATGTATAAAATCAACAACATCATAAATGAATGGTGACATGTGAACATGAGTTGTTCATGCTTGTTTGTTTAAGTCAACCAAACAAAAGAAAATGAACAAAACAATTTTAATTAATGAATTTTATAGTTCACGTATATTCATTTTAAATTAATCAAAATAACGAAAAGTTGAAAGCTAACGCTAGGTGTGTTTGGTTAAGAAATTTTCATTTGACTTTTAGAAAAATAAAATCTTGTTACTTAATAGTAATTTTTTAAATTTTCATTTCACTTTAATAAATATTATTTTTTCACATCCTCTATTACTTTTCTGTTACCTACCATATATTTACTTTTAATACATTCTTTTCACTATCTTACTTTTCTATCACCTATCGTATTTTTATATTTTATAATCATCTATCTCATTTTTCTTAAAACTAAAATTTCAACATCTAAACAAGTTTTAATTTTTATTAAAACCCTTGTTTTTTTACTGAAAACTAAAACTGAAAAATGATTAGTTTTCATTTACTAAACACAACCTTAAAAGCTTTTTTCTTTGTGTTTGTTTATCAAAACTTCATAATGTGTTTATACAAATATATCACACTACGATGATTTATTTGATTAGACGAATAAAATGTAAGCCAATGAGATAAAGGAAGATTTATGTATCTCCTTTGATAGCCCACACATGCACACTTATATCATACACCAACGTATAAATGTTATCATCTAATACTATATGATTGTATAATTATGATAACAAGGTTCACCATCACTTGCTTCGCGACAGGCATTGTATATTTTATTTTAATAATCAAAGTAATAAAAGTTTAAAAAATGTCTTAATCATTACTGTATTTTGAAATAGTAAGATAAATTACAATATTCGTCAAAGTTGTTATGGGTGAAAATTGTTATAGGTGATTTATGGATGGATCCGTCTTTTTCATGTCGGAATTACAATTATGATACCTACGGTTGGTTTTGTTATGGGTTTGATTATTTGACCGGTCATTTTTATAAAAGTGGCCATTTTACTCTTTAAGAAAAAATAATATAAAGCAACAAATTTTTCTATTTCATATTTACAATAATTATTAACTAATGTATTTGTTCTTGGTTTAAAGATGAACGGCCACCAACACCACCCACTCCGCCTCCCAGTCATCCACCACCACCCATTCTGGTAGGTTGTTGATTAGGTTAAACAAGTTCTAATACACCATATGTTCGTTGGAAATTGATTAGCTGCGATGTGTATCACTATAACCCAAATTCTAAAATGCAAAAAAATCTGATATCCGATGAACATACATGAGCAAATCTGATGAACAAACACGAACAAATTGTAGACAACGAATAAACTCGAAAACAAACTCAAACATATCCATAATAAAAAACAATGAATAATTTGAAGCTAAACTTAAAGCCAAAAGGTAAGGAGAGAGAGAACACGATAGAGACTGGGGAGGTAGAAGCAATGGAAACAGATAGGGGTGTGAAAGAAATGTCGTCAAAAGGGGAGGGGCAACATCGATCCAAACAACTTTCTTTACTTTCTCTCTACACTATAAACAATCACTTTCTTTACTTTCTCTCTACACTATAAACAATCATTTTTAAATAAAAAAAATTACAAAAGGGAGTGAAAGACCAACAATAAACCTCATCTTGTAGTACTCTTGTCTAGCTTCTCCTCTAGTCCATGAATGAAACTAGGGGTGTTATCGGGACCAAACACGGACCGAACCCGAACTTGGCTAAAATCTAAACCCGATGACCGGACCATTACTTTACAATCGGTCCTATTCGGGACCGGTACCGGTTCGGGTATTCGGTGTATAAAAACTCAAAAACTAACTCCACTTTGAAGGTTAGGGGTGTTATCGGACCGAACCCGGTTAGGACCGAACCCGAATTTGGCTAAAATCTAAACCCGAGGACCGGACCATTACTTTACAATCGGTCCTATTCGGGACCGGTTCCGGTTCGATTCGGGTATATGGTCCACATATAACACCCCTACCCCACACCACCCAGTCCATAACCCCACTGATACCGTACCTTACACACCCCACCAACCCCTCATCCATCATTCATTGTACACCCCACACCACCCCACCCACCACACTACCCTATCTATCACATCCTATTCTTACTTTGGGGACTCATCCACGCCTACCCAAATATCCCATCCTATCCTACCCCAACACACTCCACACCTATACTACCCACACCATGCACCTACCCACCAGAACACACCCACCTGCCCCTTACACTACCTTACCCACCATTACCGTACCCTCACGACCCACTCACACCACTCTTATCTTACCTCACACTGCACCCATATCTTACCTCACGACCCACCTATCCTACCCTACTAAGTCCCACTCTATCTCACTCACTTATGTAAAACAAGAAAAAAATGATAGTAAAATAATCAAAAAAGGTGTTTTGTCATTTGATTTGATTTAATTATAATATATTTGACGCTTTATGAATTAAACAAATCATGAAATTAGATTCCAATGTATTTTTAGCCAAGCAAAATGATTTGGATTTCAATTCCTTAATAGATTTCAGTTCTAATCTAAAACATTTTACGAACCAAACGCCACCTAAATTTTCGGCAGCAATTTTTATTACGACTATTATTAGATTATTTGTTTCAAAAATGATGCAAAAATTTTTCATACGCAAATCCAAACACGTCCTAAATATTTACTAATCTATAACCAAGTGGCAAATCCTCTTTCTATCATACTGTCATAACTCATAATTTGTGTGGGCTGCTGCAAATCTCTCTGTATTTTTCTTGAATAATAATTGAATTATTACGCATTCAAACTTTGTGTTCTACTACTAATAAAATATTATAATATAAAAATTATTATAAAATTACAATTTAAGTCAGTATGAGGGAAATCTGAAAAGTCAAAATTGGGATGCCATTTCCAACATTTAAAGCATGTTCCTCACTAGCGGCTGCTTTAAGCATATAACTACTGGTGTATTCTATGTTTCTCTCTGTCATCAGTACCCCCATCCCATCCGTCAATCAATTACCTATAATTGTTGCTCGTATAATATTATAATATACGTCGCTATGATCAACCACTTCACCTAATTTTTTCAAAACCCCTAATTTTCACTCTGTTTTTTTGGGGGTGACAACGATGGAAGGCGATAGAATTGAGGATGTGACATTGGTGAATTCACCAGTGGATGAGATTTCGCATTTGGCTCTTGATATTGGAGGTAATAATTCAGCCGATCATCCTTTCAGTTGAATGATTTCATCAGATTGTTTGTTGATTTGTTCGTATTCGATTCAACGACTTCTTCTGCTGATCATTGTATTTTGTTTGCTGTTTATGATGAACGTATTTGACATTAATTACCAAGTAATTAACTACGTAAATTTATACTTGATATTTAAATTTCGACGAGAGAACTTGTGGAACAGCGGAACAAAATCAATATAATAAATGTTTAGCAACAATTATCAGCGGATAGTAAATTTAGGCCTCAATAAGTGTTGGTAATTATTTGGAACAAATTGAAATAGAAAGTGTTAAAACTAAAAGAGCAATTAACTATCTGATTATCATCAAACGGAAGCTGGCAAACTTATTGCTGTTTAAGCCTCGGTTGCTGAATTGTGGAATGTTAGTTCTGACTGATTGCTCAGCTAAAAGAAAGTTACTCCTTGGATGTCTAACCATTTAGCTTTTATTATGCCCTAACTAATTTGGATGGTTAACTTCCAGGGATATCAGCGTACCTAAACTTTTAACAACCCCTGTGAATGTTTTTGGAGTTAATGTTGCAATTTGCACAAGGTTCGATGTCATTTGGTACTTTAATAAGTACCAGGTTAAACATTGTCTTATTAGTAGGTGTACCATACAGATAAAAATAGTCTGTACGGTAAGCAATGAGTTCTAGTTCTATTACTGTTAATGATATGCTTGTATGTGACTATATGTCATACTTTAAATTGATATGAAGCCTGGATGGGTGGATAAAACAACCAGTGGAGTTGGTTATTTGGTTTGTAGAGTTTACTTGTTGCATTCGTGGACAATATAGTTAAAAGGTCAATAAATTAAGTGATGAACACAGATGTCAACACGTAGAGATAACTCAAATAATTGACTTGATTCAATTGGTAAAACAAAATGTTTGTAGGTTGGTTACGTCAAATCTTCTTGGAAAATTAGGTTTATCTGGAACCCACAATTTTATTTTATAGGCGTAGTGTGTTTAAATATAATCTGCCTCCTGCATCCAAATCTTTTTAAAATCCATCTACTGATACTATGTTTAGTTGGTGGACGGTGGACCTCTCTGATCGTCATGCAGGTCTTGTTAAGCATTTGATGCAACCTTTCTACAACTGTACGACATTAGCTCCATCATATGTCGTTTATTACTTTATGTACTATATCTTGCTGCACCAGGTTCTCTCATCAAGATGGTGTATTTCTCCACTAGCAGAGAACAACCTATAGATAAAACACAGAAGAATTCTTCAAGAGATAGTCATGGAGTGTCCAGGGGCCGCAAAGACGGACACCTTCGTTATGGAAGGCTTTACTTTAAAATGTTTGAAACAAGCAAGATTAACGAGTGCTTGGATTTTATTTCATCAAAGCAGCTTCATTGTAGAGGTATGCTTCTTGATTACTTATTCCTTAATGGTTATTGTAACTCTATTTTATTGACAACATTGTACTTCAATTTTAGAGTAATATCTTAGAGATAAGTTATAGTAAGGATGTGCTAAACAAATTCTTTAGTGTGAGGGCCTTAAAACAAAAAGAGTGGGCTAAACGTGGAGAGGCCGATGACCTTGTAGTGCAATATATTCCTAAACACCCGGATGTTGTAGTCCTAATGCTGTTTAATCTAATATGGATCATGGTGTATTCAGGTGTTCAGGATTGTGGGTTCCCAGTCAGCGACACGAACATTATTAAGGTGAGGACCATTGATGAAAAGTTTATAGTGTTTCAGGGAGGAAAAAAAAAAAGAGCAAGCCCATGGGTTCATACATTCTATGCCCTAAAGCTAGATGGTTTTATAAACAAGACAACGCTTCTTCATTCAATCTTGCCTTTAACTTTTCCTAAAAGAATTATATGGAGATATAAATCTTAACAGTACCTGCATGCTGATGGTGTAATATGGTCCCTACACAAATTAGTTTCACAGAATATTATTATCCCATGTGCCTGATCATAATGCTCTGAAAAGTATTGCTCTACTGTGTTGCTTGAAGAAACATGCAATACTTGAATGTGAGAGAGGCCTTGTATACATACAGACACACACACACATGTGTTTGTACAGATACATATCACATATGTGTTTGTATACAGATAAATATATGTGGTTTCCTCCTCAGCTCTCATAATACCTGGAAGTTGAATGTCTATTCTTTTTCATAATGAAATTATATTCAAATATCCAATGTACCAGTATTGGTTGTAACTACTGTTACAGATCATAATGCTCTACGAACTTTTATAGCAAGTATCTTCTAAAATTACTAAATGTATGTTTATGTTAACATATAACATATCACGTGATGATCTTGAAACGACTAGGTTTATAAGATCCCAGTACTCCAATCCAAATTGCAACTTACTGGAATCTAATAATTTGCATCTTAAATATACTTAGTATACCACTAAGAGAGTGTAGCAATTAAATGCACTGGCAGCATGGTGATTGCAAACGAAGGATAGGATTTGAAATCTATAGCATCTTCCTGAAAAATATGATGCAATGGTACAAATTTGTAAGGATAACAACCTGAACACGTATAACATGTTGAGAATGATTATTAATCTGTGAATAGCTAAATTTATTATTGATTTGCAGTGGCATGTAAACCTATTAGCTAATATTTTCACTCATGGTGAAGGCCACAGGTGGAGGGGCATTTAAATTTGCAGACCTCTTTAAAGAAAGACTTGGTATTAGTCTTGACAAGGTAGAAGAAATGAGCAGCCTTGTATCAGGCGCTAATTTTCTGTTAAAGGTGGGATTCTTACACTACATGGTAATTTATCACATGCATATTTTTGTGCTGTTTCCCAAATCTTATTTATCTCCATTTTTTTCTGGTTGTTTCCTTCCCATGTACTAAACAATTACACCTATGCATTGTATAACTACGAAAATCACTTTACTTTTATGCTTTGATTGACATTTCATTTATTCAAAAAATCATCAACAGCAAGATATTATGTGCTACGATTGGTTGAAAAATTTCATACCGAAGAGGATGCATCAGTTTCTACTCGCTGGGATGTCTCTGTGAATCGATATATGTGTGATGTGGATCCTATCTGATGCATATTACTTCAACTTCTATGTTATGAAAATACTTTGATTGACAGGGGCAAATATTCTATCCAAGACAAACAGGCTTGTTACTATTAATGTTTTTGTTACATATATTTTGTGTTTTCTCTATTAAGTTGTGGATTTTGATTGTTGCTGGATGGTCAAGCTGCCACATTGGAGTGGGAGTCTAAGGGCATGCAGGGAGCTTTTGGCCTAGGTTTCAAGTATAGACACTACTCTGAAATCAATATGAGAGACTTGTTGGTGTGGCTGTGGAGTAGGTCACTATTGGGCCAGACCGTGTATATATATTGTTTCTTTTTCCTTTTCTGTTTGCATCTGACTTTCCAATGCCATATGCTCTGCCCTATGTGTGCAAGCTCGTATCCATATGTGGTTGCCATATCATACTCTATTATCCTTAATATGCTCCTATGCTATTAAGATGGACATGTGTTACCTCCTTAGCGGTTTTCTTCATTTTCTTTTCTGATTCTTATTCGTCTGGTAGCCTAGTAGGTAAGTTAATTATTGATCTAAATGTATTTCTGAATAGGCAGTGCCGTCTGAAGCTTTCACGTATGTGAATGGCCATAGGAATTATGTGCAGATTGATCACAACGATCTATATCCATATCTCCTTGTTAATATCGGATCTGGTGTAAGCATGATCAAGGTAATTTCTTTTTAATGTTCAACTAACAAGCAGTTACTGCTGATTTCTTATTTTTGAATGCTATCTTTTGAGTTATTGAGTTTTGTGTGTGTGTGTGTGTATGTGTATGTGTGTTTTTATTATTGTCTATTTGTTTGTAGCTAATAGCTGTTGAGATTGTTGAGTTTTCATTATGATTTTTAGGTTGATGGAGATGGCAAGTTTGAACGAGTTAGTGGAACAAGTGTAGGTGGGGGAACATTTTGGGGTCTGGGAAAGCTTTTAACCAAGTGTAAGAGGTTAGTGCAGTATATTACTTCAAAACTCTAATTAAAGTCGCCAAATATTTTTTTAACAGAATTTTAATGCTTTCTCGCTTCAGTTTTGATGATTTGCTGGAGATGAGTCATCAGGGAAACAATAGAGTGATTGATATGCTTGTCGGCGATATTTATGGTGGAATGGACTACCTCAAGGTAGCTGTTTTAGTTACATATCATGTCTTCTACTCAATTTTTTTCTTCAGAAAATGAAGTTGGATATCTCTTGATGACAAGTTTCTTGTGTCTGCTACTGTATAAGAGAAAACGTAGAAACAGAAACAATCTATCAAATACATAGATAATTCTTTGATATTTAACAATGTCATAAATTCTCCTAATTTTATGTTTTTAGGGTAGAAATTCATGTTTTAAATTGAACATATGATCAAGCTGTATTGTCTATGTATGCTCTGTTGGCATAATCTGTTCAGGGCAACAATGGTTTTTGTAGTTACCATGTTAATTTATGTACCTTTATTTATAGTTGTTACATTAGTGACTTTCTTACAATTTGTGAACAGATCGGCCTTTCATCAACAGCAATTGCATCGAGCTTTGGCAAGGCAATTTCAGAAAACAAAGAGCTTGATGAGTACAGGCCTGAAGATGTCGCAAGGTCCCTCTTAAGGATGATCTCCAACAACATAGGCCAGGTGAGTATTTTTATGGGTTTTATTATTACAAAAGTAAGATCTTCTCGTCAAGTTGATGTGTAATGTAATCTCACATGTTCTTGTTTCTCATTGACACCTTTCAAAATGTCACCTTTTAGAAATCATCGTCTCATCATGTTATTTATATGTAGGCAAATCTGTCAAGGTAAGTCTGATGATGAATACATTGCATATTCAATACATAATAGTTTATTGCGGTCACTGACATCTCTTTTTTCTCCATTCCAACTAGTATTGAAGGCAGAATGCCTGCTCTGATGCTCTATTGATTAGTATGTGTTTTTGATATCTTACCCCCTTTTCAGATTGCATACTTGAATGCACTTCGATTTGGTCTCAAGAAAATATTCTTTGGTGGATTCTTTATACGCGGTCATGCATACACCATGGACACGATATCTGTCGCAGTTGATTTCTGGTAATTACAGGACATATATAACTTTGCTACCTCATGTGCATGTTAACAAGCATCAATCCAAGGTTAACATTATGAAAAAATGGCCTTAAGACCTTGCCTATTTTTCTCAGTTCCAACTTTATGTATTTCTATCATGTTTTGATACCCTTTACCTAGATAAAGAAACTTATAATGAGCATGCATCGATATCTTCTCCCCTTGTATAAGGTAGGATCGTAAATGAATATCTGAAAAACTGTATTTTTGTCTAAACTTGTATCCAATTTATTAATGGACGTGGATGCAGTTATGGCCATATCCACATCCAAATATAGCATGCATGGATGCGTATTATTTGGATAGGATACAAAATTGGACAATATGCAGCTTTTCCTTTTCCCACACATTTTCAATGCAACATCGACAACTATGTTATTAATAACAGTATACCACTTGTTCTAAAAAATTAATATAAATAAAATTGTCTATTATGGTCTGTTTTTGACAAGTAAACAAACTCTATAGCATTGATCATTACATGATATATGTGTTAACCATCATCAAATGGGTAATTAGGTGTGCATTTTGAAATTTTTTATATGCATTGAACAATCAAAATCAAATAATTAATGTTATAATTGAGGAGATTGGTTAGGATATACTTTAGTTGCCTGAAGTTGTAATTATCAATTTTGATGGTGTTTTTGTTTTATTATATTAACTTTTTCCCAATTTTTGATTGTTTAAGGAAATAATAGAGAAACTGACCAAATAGAAGGGTAAACACTAAACAAGTAATTATACTATTTCCTTTATTGAGCGGGTTTGTTGCAACTATATCAAACTGATTATTTGTCCCTTAAATAATTATATAATCATAAACAGACACTCTTTATCCAGACTCTAGAAGACGATGGGCATAGTCACTTTCAAAGCACGTCGTAATAACCCAACTGCTTCCTAGTCAACATATGCCCCAACATCCTGATTCTTCCATTAGTGACTGAATGTGTATGCTTTTGAAAATCCATTTATCTAGAGGACAAGAATGACAACTACAAATTTCATATATAAGATACCGGTTCAACGGAAAACCTGAAATATTAATTAACTTGCAGCATATGCACATATGCATTTTCCAATACAATTGTAGTATTCACATGTAAAAATATGCTGCAATTTGTATTGGTTTTCATTGAAACACCCCCCACCCCCCCCCCCCCCCCCCCAAAACACACACACACACACACACACACACAAAAAAAACAAATAAGCGCTACAATTAGGCTCTAGAACAGATTGCTTTCTGCTAGCCTTTCGTATTGTCATATTAGTTCTATGCACGACTGTTCAAGTCACTTTGTTTTCAGGTCCAAAGGTGATGCAAAAGCAATGTTTTTGAGGCACGAAGGATTTCTTGGGGCATTGGGTGCATTCATGAACTATCAACTTGTTGAAGAATTCCCTAAAAGCGTGCGTCTCATGGGAGAAAATAATAGCTCCCCGCTTGTTGGAGATTTGACTGATAACGGAATTATAGAGTGTTGTATACAAGGCCAGTAGTTGAAAACTGCAATCTCTATACATGGCTAACAGAAAATGAGGAAACACAATTCATTGTAGTCTATTATATTTAACATATCAATAACTAGATGTCTATTTAACCTTTTCATTCATGGGGTTTAGGTAATATTATGTGTTGTGATATTGGATCCCATTCGTCGGGGATTCTAGTAGTATGGAGAGAGAGAGAGAGAGAGAGAGAGAGAGAGAGAGAGAGAGAGAGAGAGAGAGAGAGAGAGAGAGAGGTGTATTTATGTTTCTGTGCTTTCACTTATGTCTGTTCCGAACTTCCGATCAACTGAAATTGATGTATTTTTTATGCATTCGGGAAATATCTATAGAACCATGGCAACATTGATATACAGCCCAAAACTGACTCATTTGTAATTTCACTTTACCTTCTTAATTGTGCTGTGTATCGAAGTGGATTCACTCTAAATAAGTATCAGTCGTCATGATCGTATCGAAGTGGTTGTGACTTGAATAGTCGGAATTTCAAGTTAGAAATTTACGAAACGGAGTTGTGGCATCCTATGCCGTAACGGCAGTTCAAAATATGGTCTTCATTTTAACAACCTTCGCTTATCTACGTTTTTGTTTCATAATTCTTTTTTTTTTTTTTTAAACCATAGAACATGAGCATCACTTTTGTTCAAATTCAATCATTTGAGTAAAAAACTCATGGGCTTTTAATACGTGCTTGAACCAGCTAAAGCCCAAACTTGATTAAGAAATTATTAATTACTAACTACTAAGCTTAGTATACCACAAACATTTTTACCATATCAAATAACCTCCATCCAAACCCCACCCTTTACTTTAGTTTTACTCTCTCTCCATCTCCCCTCCCAAATGTGTGTTTAACTTTCACTTAAAAGAAATCCCTGGTGTCATTCGAGTTTATGCTACATATACATAACATAGTATCTTGAAATTTTATCGGCATCGAGTGACACTGATCCTATAATGTTAGGTCCGCCCATGTTTATGAAAAAACTTTCTATTTGTTATGTCGATATAATTGGTAATTAAGATATATAAATTTTATCGTATTTTTCTTATAGTAAGTCATAAATAGAGTAGTTCTAGACTCGATGTATTTATCATTAAAACATTCCTTATAAAAGAATAACATTGCATAGTTTTATAAAATGTCTTACTTGAAACTCATAAAGCCTGTCCTTGTGACCTTGTGTTACAAATGTCATCGTTCAATTTCGTGTTGTGTGACTTCTTTTTTTCTTTTTCCGTATGTGATAAAAATGAGATTGTTATTTCAATCATTACATTTGTGGTTTAAAAAACCCTATGGCTTGGATATTGATATTTTACAACTTTTGCGTTAAAAATGACATACACCATTCCTAAGTTTAATAATAGTCACTAAATATCTAAACAATTATCGTGTTCTGAAATAATTATAGAATTTATTTGATTGAATATGTACTAAAAAATTTTAATTCACACAAGTTCTTTTCGATGTACCTTGCCTTTTTCTTCAAACCCCCACCATGTACTACCTCGACAACAGAGAGCGACATAAACACGTATATATAATTAGGAAAACATATAGCTGTAAGCAAACTTGTCTTATTCAATTCTACAAGTTGTGAATTGAATAACTAATTAATTGCATAAAGAACAGGCAATATAGAGAGCATTGCTATTTTAATGAGAAACAAATCAATGTTTTATTATGAAAGATCATGATTATTAAAATCGATGAAAAGGAGGTTGGATTAACAAAAGCAAAGGAAAAGAGAAGAAAGGAGTTTCAATTTTAATTACACAAAGTTACAATGTCAAAGATACATGTATAAAACATGTATGGTAAAAACATAAATATTTGGTTGTAAACATTGATCAATCATATCTCTTTTTCATAATATTTATGTCGCCTTTTGTGTGATATTAGTGAACTTAACCATCATCAACCATTTAAGTGGATATATAATATCATAACAAGTAAATGAACAATTTGTCGTGATGAACGTTAATCATGTTACCTCTATTAGTTGTCTAAGGGTGGCAGGTAATCGGGTATACCAATCTTTTTTATTTTCTATCTTTTTGGACGCCTTAGCACCATATCAACTTTTTTCAATCCAATCCCTCCATATATTTCTAAGTTGGAAATACTCATTTTCAATCACAATACTCATTACCCATCAAAATTGAGAGTGAGAGAGAGGATGAAGAGAGAAAGAGAGATCAGGCTGGGGCGGGAAGGGGAAGCTGAGGCGAGATGAAAATTGGCGGGGCCGTTTAACCAGAGCGGTGTGCCCGCCAACCTTGGTCCTAGATGGCAAGCCGGTAAGGGTGATGGCCTTGGTATGCCGCACAGCCTAACAACACTGAAAAGAAAGTATATACTATTTAATTTCTAATGCACGTTACATCAACATTTGTTGTTATATTCAAAACTTGCGATTGGACCGAAAAACCAATGAGATGCATGGAGCCAAATGCAACCAAATCAGTCTCATATGGTTTAGTTCTCGGTTCTAGTTTTTAACAATCTTCAATTACGGTCTAGTCTTATATTTTCTCATTGTAAAAATCAGGACAAACTGAAACCAAATGGTACACTCCAGGTCGATTCTCGATTCCAAAATTTTAGATTTTTTATTTTCAATTCGATTAGGTTTTAAACCAATGCACATCCCTAGATAGTTTTACGCCTTAATTATACGACATGTCTTATGTGCACAGTTCACCGATTTTACTTTCATAAAATGTGGATAATAATACTCGTATTCATTATGAACAGGTTCAAATAACTAGGCTATACATAATAATAAGATATTTGGTTATAAATTCTTTTTTAGTAGTCTGTTACTTCATTTGGTTTAAGATTGAGTTTACTATAAAGAAAAAGCAGTTTAATAGCTTAAATATGTGCATTAATCTTAATTTTATTATCAACATAAACATATTCTTATAAACTAGATCATAATTATTTGGAAATGTTATGATACATTGATGCTATCATCTTATTTGATTTTGGACAAACCATAGGTGAGCAAACAACAATTCGACTCAGTTTTTCTTAAGAAATGGAGTTTTTGAATAATAAAACCAATTTATTAGTTTTTTTTTAATTTGGATTTTGGTTTTTTAAGTTTGCATATGTCGTGTTTTCTTTTTTCCAATTTTTCTATATTTTTTTCTCATAAAACTTATTACATATCCCCAAGTTCAACAACAATAAAAATTGGAAATAAAACTAATATTATACTAGTGAAAAGAAAACTACAAAAATTTGAAATGATTGAAGAAACTTAAAAGAGAAAAAGTGAACCATAAACAAAGAGTTAAAGAATAAACAATTTTGTTTTACAACAATCATGGTTGTTAACATCTTGATCGTGATCTTAAGATCTTATAATTTTACGATCATGATCAACAAAAACGAGTCAATCATTAGTAGGATCTCTCGTGGGTGGGAACTTAGTTAGGATATTAAGATCTATCATAAGACCATAAGTTCTCGATCCGATTCGATCCAACGTTTACTTAAATTAAAATTTTTAGTAATTATAAATGCTTAATTTGTTAAATAAAAACGGTAAATACATGGATTAATTATCTAATTAATGCAATAACAACAACTTTTATATATTATTGGAGTTTAATATTATTAAATACAAATCTTTAATGATGTAATGAAATTATCAAAATACTTAAAAATTGTATTGAACTATCGTTATAATGTTTAGATTTTAAATATTTTATTAATTTGATATAAAATTAATCTTTGACGTAAATTATAACACATATAAAAAGACAATATTATTTTGGTAGGATCTTATGATCTGATCTTATGAAGATAAAAAAGATTTTAGGTAAAATCTTGATATTGACAACCTTTACAACAACATGTTATTAAACCACAAACACTCTAGCAGGTTGTTAGAGGAGGGAAAAATACAAACACCAAAAAATAAACAGTTAAGCACTAAAAATTTCAAATTAAACAAATATGGAAAAGATTATGTTTTTTGGTTTGGTTTGATTTTTGTTTTTACAGTTGTTTTAAAATGAAAATTCCAAACAGAATGGTTTTATTATTATTATTATTAAGTTTCAACTTAATTTTTCGTATTTTTACACTTTTAAGTCACAAATGTAGACACTCCAAGCCTTGTTTATATTGTTGTTGTTGATCGTCTAAATATTTAATCTTTAGTTAAAAAACCATTTTCAAAAAAAATCTTTAGTTAAACACAATTTAATTAATATAATCACATGAAAGCAGTATATAACTAATAAATATATGTGCTTAAATATGTAATATAATTTACACTACAAAGTATAAAATATTCACGTTTTCATGATGTGTTTAAAGAATATTTAATGATTTAGCTAGGGTTTGCTAATAGTCCAGACATAATAATTATTGTGACGGGGCTCATGGATATAATTTCTTCATCTCTTAATAAATGATTTCTTTTCTATCATAATAATTATTGTAACAAACAACCTATTTTGAATTAAGATTTAAATTTTATTTATGTCTGAAATGTAACATGCAGTTTATTTTCAGTTATAATCTAAATTAAAACTTTAATGATTTTTAAGAGGCAATTAAGTCCAAAAAAATGCACCCGTAAACTTTTGTCTAAAATCTGAAATTAAGATCTGAAACTTTTTTTTTTCAGAACTAAATCAATATTTTATTTTATTTAAATATTAAATTCAGTCTAATTAAATAAAAATAATTATAAATTTAATTATAAATACTTTTAATTTAATAAATTAAAATATTAAGTAGTTTAATATGTTAGATATATATATTAAATATATATAATATATAAATAATTTAAAACTTAAAATTTAATTGATAGTTTCAAAATTTTAGATTTCAGACTTTGAACATCTTTTAAATTTCAGACGTAATTTGAGACTTCAGACTTTAAAGTCATCTCTTAAATTCCAGACGTGATTTAATATTTCAAACTTTAAAGTCATCTATTAAATTCCAGATATGATTTTAATTTGACTAACAATGTGGTTTTTGAAAAGTTGGATCTAAATTGCTTTGCAAATGACAATGAATAACAAATTCCCTTGGCTATAGAATTTAGATAATTTTTTGTTCATTACTTTTGTAATCTAAATGTTCATATACACTAAAAATAATTATGATTCGTTCTATTTCCATTCTATAAACCAAATGTCCAGTTACTCTATTAGTGACAAAGTAAGAAAATAAATGAAATCACATACATTCATTTCACGTATCCAACGAACAAAGACCCATTTTACATGTACACTATTCTATGAGTTTATAGATCCGTGTGTGCTTATAAAATCATTTGTTTTATGTTACATTAATAGTATGAATAATATGTCAGTAAATTTGAGATATTAGAAATATGAAATTAGGTAGTTAAATTAGAAAAAATAAATGAAAAAGGAAATTGATTTTGGAAAGACGCGTGGGATGGATCTCTATATATGTTTGCTTTATTGATAGAAGGTTGTATCTCTATTCAATTTGATTTTCATATTAGCTCCTTAGATTTAGGTTCAAGTGAGTACCACCTATTACACAACGCATCAGAAGGTACCACTCGTAAAATTATTTTTTTAAAAATTTTTTTTCATGAACATGTTTTAATTAACATTACACAGATCATATGTGAATTTCACGCAAATCCGAACACTCTAAGTGCATGAAATCACGCATCCTATAGATTCGCGTTCGCATACATTCAAAATTATATAAGTATGTGTTCACATCATTTTTTAGGAGCTAGGAGATGTGAATGTATGTGAAATTTAAATACGATCTTCATAATGTTAATTAAAACATGTTAATGAAAAAAAATTTAAAAAAAGTTTTTTTAAATGTGGTACCTTCTGGTGCGCTGCATAATGAGTGGTACTCTCTTGAACCATATTCTAGCTCGTTATATGAACTTTAATAGATAATAAATGCTTTTTATAATTATTTAGATTAAAAATTTTAAAATCTATCTATACTATTAAAAGAGTAACTAAATGCCACATGGCATGCTCTCATTGAATTTGCCACATGGCATGCTCTCATTGAATTTGCCACATGTCGTTCTCTCCTTTTGCCACGTCATTTACTGATTTTATATTTAAAATTTAAAGCAAATCAAATCTATGTAAATCTAATATGGATTAACTTAATAACTAACTAACTAAAATTAAGCAAACTTTATTATTCATATAATTATTATATTATACATATATATAAATATCAATTTCTAAAATTAACCCATGTAATACATGGGTAATAACCTAGTTATACATATATTACGGTGTCAACAATAGGAGGTGTCATGTAATGACTTGGTTAATTGACAAATGGATAATTATGTAGTTTTTATTAAAATTTATAGATATAGATTTTCTAATCTCACACTCTCTTTGTTAAACAATGGTGGGATCCACATTATTAAACATGTCATACCTGAAAGAAGGTTGTTGTTGACAAACTCTATTATTACATGCACCTCTTAAACTCGTTAAATCATGGTTTTTTTGCATTAAATTATTATAGTAGGAAAATATCAGATCAAATAAGATGTATAAGGTGATACCGTGACACTACTTGGAGGGGTGGGAATAAAATTGGTCTTTGGTGAATTAATGAGTGTAATGAGATGTATATATGATAAAAATTAGTATAACAGATGTGTGTATAACACAACTTCAGACAAATAAAAGCAGATTGAATCAAACAATTATGGTAAATAATGGATTCCTTTTGTCTTATGAAGCACCAAATTTGTCGAATGTGAGATATAAGCCTTTGACCTTTTTATTGTAGGATTCACCATTAGGACCATAATTTCTTTTCTTTTTTTAGATTACTTTAATATTAATAAATTTTTTATAGAATTATTCTTTTAGGTATATGTATTATGCCTTTTTTTAAAATGATAAGAACACTCATTAAGATTCTGGTCATCAATTCAGTATCTAACAAATTTAATAATTATGATTCAAACTCAACGATTTGTTAGAACTTAGAAGGAAGTTTTAAATCTTGTTCATTAATTCAACTTTTTAGAAAATATGCCACAATCTTGATGGAAAAAGACCAATTTGATTTGGTCAACGAATTTCCAAAAATTAAAAAGGAAAAAAAAAATATATTGACCTAAAAAGCACATAACACGATTCACCTGAAGCCACGTTAACGAGAGAAACCATATCTTACTTGGTTATACATAATTAAATAAGCTTTAAAGCTGTAAATCATTAGCCTCTCATCTAAACAAATCTAACTTTGCACTTTGAATAGATTCATACGTTTTTTTTTTTTTTTTTTTCTGTCAATCAAAAAGGTTTTGTCGATGAATATTTGGAATGACAGCGACAAATGTATTAATTAGAAAGCGTTTGATTTTGCGTTATAATGAAGGTTATTAAATTATTACGTTATAATAACATAACTAATTATTTGAAGTGTTTGGATTTCATTCATTAATAATTGATTATTTGTGTTTAAAATTCATTCTACCAAGTTTTTTCATAAGTTAAAAAAAATGTAGCTTATTTGCTTAATAAGTGATTATTTGGTCATTTTACAAGTTAAAACACAAATCCAAACAAATTAAAAACTGATTATTTGATAATTGTGATAGCAAACAACATAAGTTAAACCAAACACTAAAATTTTGACAACATTTTTTGTTACAATTATAAATAGATTATTAGTTTCCAAAACGTTGGAAAACTTTTTCAAACGCAAATCCAAACACCCATTTAATGTTTATTAGAAGCAGAGTTGAAAAAAAAAACTGTATCGGCCGTTTGGTTCACAAAATCTTGAGAATCTAATGGATAAAAATGAACAATTCATTCTCATGACATGTTTGGCTCTCAAATTTCATAAAATGACAATTTCCCTTCAAACAAATCATGCTCTCTATTAAAGTAATGTGTTTCCATGAGAGGTTGTCGACGAATGAACATTTATTTTCCATGACATGTTTTCCTTCTACTATTCTTTATTCACTTATTGACCCAACTTGAGGTCTATACCCACATACATTTTTAGTCATTATATATCTATACCCACTCCTAGGGATGAGCATTTGGACCAAACCGGTCCGGACCGAAAAAAAACCGAAAACTGAAATTAGGAAAATAAAAAACCGAAAACCGGCCCGATATTTATAATACGGGTTTGGTCCGGTCCGGTTTTTTGGTTCGTGGACCGGTTGAAACCGGTATAAGTTTTATATACGTTTTAATGTGTTGTTTATCTTTCATTCTCAACTATTTCTCTTGGTGAAATTATCAAGTTTATCACATTTTCTTTGAGTAAAATAAAATATCAAACATACCTTACGTATATTAAGTTCTTTTTATTTTATCTCTATAAAAAATATTTATATCGTTAAAAAGACTTTTACATGGTTATATATTTACCAAAGAGCTCAATAACTATTACATATACTTTTTATATGATTTAGAAATAATATTTAAAAAATTTGTTTCTTAATGGACTACAAAAAAAAACAATACAACATAAACTTTAAAATTGATACCATAAAGTTTAAATTTCAGTTTGGGCCGGATTAAAAAACCGAAAACCGGTGGACCGAACCCGGAAAACCGAAAATAGTGATTTTAAAGAAACCGAAACCGGACCAATTTCATTAATAACGGTTTGGTCCGGATTAAAAAATGAAAACCGGTGGACCGAACCCGGAAAACCGAAAATAGTGATTTTAAAGAAACCGAAACCGGACCAATTTCATTAATAACGGTTTGGTCTGGGACGGTTTTCGGGTTTTTTTTGGTCTAGTCTGGTTTTTTTTGTCCAAATGCTCATCCCTACCCACTCCATTTTACCCACTCTTTTTGTTGTAAAAAAAGTGTCACTCTAGGTATCAAAATCTTTTACTTACACAACAAAAAGAGTGTGTAACAGTGAAATTAGTATGGATATACCGTGACTAAAAATGTATGTGATTGTGGGTATAAGACTCAAGTATTTTGTGACAAAATTCTTGTGTCACTAATTTAGAAAAAGTAGAGGTAAAAGATTGCTTTATATCTACTCTTTTTCATAAGTATCACTAAAAGTAAGATACATTGACACTTTTTTATGTCACTAAAAGCGTGTGTCACTAAATGACACTTTTCTTGTAGTTTATCCTTTTGCTAATCACAAATCTCTTTTAGAAAAAATTAAGTTTTATGGAAGAATTAAGTTTTATGAAAGAGTTCTGCATCATTAACAAAAATATTTGAGAGAGGGAGTTACATTATTAATAAAAATTAAGTAGAAGTGGTTTAAGTATAGAACTACAAAAAAAGAAAAAAGATAATCATCGGGTGTTACTTCATGCACCACATCTATATCTTTATTATTGGCTAAAATATCTCTTTTTTTTATAAATCATCATTATTGTTTATTTATTCACACCTCTTTGTCCAATCATAATGTGAAAATTTATAGGTCAAAGACATAGAGGTGGTGTTTGAGAAAGTAGATATGGTGCAAGAAGAAATAGCCTAATCATATATACACATGTAACAAATATTCTTTTTGTGAGATTTGCTTATGTCATCATCTGACCTACACCTACTGATTAATAAAATTGGTGTAATTTCTAAGAATGTTGCATGAAAATCATTAACATGTATTTTTATGTGTGTTTTTGTTTGAATTACTGTTTTCATGTTTGAAATAAATGAAAGATTCTTTATGGCCTTTAAGGGTAAGTTGAAAGTTGATATGCAAATCAATTAACATAGTAATAAACCCGATAGGACGGACCGGATGGATGGATGCTGCCTTCAATTTCTTTTCTTATTGGATCGAAACCAACCAAAGAACAATATATATTCTTCCATTATCTTTTTCCTTTCTTGACATGACTCAACTCACTATATATAGATAGAGCTGAGATCATTGCAAAACCTAAATTTAGTGCAGAACTTGGAACCATATATTCGATGTTGAATGTTCAAATTTATAACGTTTATTCGATATTGAATATATAAAATTCAGGCGATCCAATGTCAATTTTTTTTTGAAGAAGTATAAAATCATTAGTCATGTTTAAAAAGAATAAAATTCATGTTTTTTTATGTTAAAATTTTTTTGTTTTAAAAACTAATAATTCTTATGTTATTTAATTTTAAAGGTTGGTTTTACAAGTCTATACCATACTTAGATTCT
This sequence comes from Centrapalus pauciflorus, assembly GCA_020465985.1. Lineage (NCBI taxonomy): Eukaryota > Viridiplantae > Streptophyta > Magnoliopsida > Asterales > Asteraceae > Centrapalus > Centrapalus pauciflorus. The sequence continues at coordinate 407,017 of JAANYP010001252.1, forward strand.
GCAATGATCCTCTCTCTCTCTCTCTCTCTCTATATATATATATATATATATATATATATATATATATATATATGTGTGTGTGTGTGTGTGTGTGTGTGTGTGTATGTATGTACAATATTGTTCAAGAGAGTATCACTCAATATGCAACGCACCAGAAGATATCATCCTTAAATTAACTTTTTAAAATTTTTTTATAAACATGATTATAACATTATGAAGATAATATTTAAATTTCACATCTTCTAACTTCTAAAAAATGATGTGAACGTACACTTACATAATTTTGCGTATATGACTTCCATTTATGTGATATTGTGATACATGATTTCATGCACTTAGGATGTGTGAATGTGCGTGAATTTTATATATCATCTGTGTAATGTTAACTAAAACAAGATAATGAAAAAAAAATTTAAAAAAATATTTTTACGAGTGGTACATTCTGACGCGCTGCATAACAGATGATCCTCCGTCAAAGCACTTGGATTGTGCAACACTTTCATTTACATTTGTATCCCATATTTGGTTAGCATGAAATGAAAGACTCAAATACCTAAAGTCTGAATTAGAGTCCTATGGAACCACATGGCACACATAGCCTGTCGTAGTAGTAATCATCTTGCAACATCACCCACAGTCTTCTTTGTCTTAACCATCACTCTTCCTAATGCTTAGCCTCAGGTCTTAGGGCGAATGGTATGACATACATAGATAGGATTTCAGATGAAAAGGGTTAGATGAGAAGTTAAGTAACAAAAATACATCACACTTACGAAATTCTAAAATTTTAAATTATTGTTAGAAGTCATAAACTAAATATTATGAGATCTTAAATGTAAATTTTATAAACCACAAGGGTCGACCTAGTGGTAAAATTTATTTATGATATTTATTTTTTTAATCTTAAAATTTTTTTATATATATTCTGAATATTTACGATTAAATAATATTCGATTATTTATTCACGATTATATATAATATGAACAAAAAAAATACGAATCATTTAATTTTCACTTATACAAAAGAAAAAAATTACGAATCATTTTTTTCTTAGTTTTTTCTAAAAAAATAATACAAATCGTTTCAGCTTTTAGTTTTTACAATCTAAATTGGTCATAGTTTTTTTTAATTTAAAAACACAAAAATCAAAATAAGTGTCAGTACTTTTCATTTAGAAAAACTATAAACCACATTTAATTGTTCATAGTTTTTTCATTCCTAGAAAAACTAAAAAAATGAATGGGTCGTAATATTTTTATTCGTAGTTATTTTCTAAATGACAAAAACTACGACCTATTCATTTTTTATATTTTTTAAACAAAAAATTATGAACAACTCTAGTTTTTTTATATTTGCTAACGAAAAAATTTCAACCCATTAATTTTTTTTAGGTTTTAACAATAAAAAAACCTATGAATAATTGCGATTTATAGTTTTTCTGAATTGAAAATTATTGCAACCCATTTTCATTTTTAGTTTTTTTAAATAAAAAACTATAACCCATTTAGATTGAAAAATCTAAAAAACCAAAATGGTTCAGATTATTTGTTCGAAAAACTAAAAGGAGATTGGTTCATAGTTTTTTCGTTTCAAAAAAATGAATTGAAATGATTTATTGTATTTTTTCGTTCATATTACATATAATCGTGAATAAATAATCGAATATTATCTAACTGTAAATAAACCCTCAAAAATATATATTACAAATTTATAAGGCTATGAAAAAATAAATATTATTAATAAATTAATTTAATTTCATTTAAAAATAGTCACAAGATAGCAATAATACAATTAAATAAACAAATAATAAATGAAATTAAAACCTAAAATATTATTATAAAATTTCGAAACAAAATATGAAATATAAATTGGGTTTATTTTGGTCGTTATAAAATCTTCAAAAAATAAAAAAAATAAAAAATATTTTAATTTGATATGTTACTATTATTGATAAAAATATAAAAAATTGTTTTTTATTTAATAACAGAAAAGTTACTGGTGACCTGCTAAATAGGTTTGCAGGTTACCAATTACTATTATTTATAGAAAAATAAAAAATTGTTAGTATTAAAAATAGAAAATATAAAAAGTCAAGATTATCAATGATAATAATAAATAATATTATAATAAAAATATCAAAATTTGTTATTATTTTTAGTCATTTGTTCAACAAAATGAAACCCAAATTTAAAAAAAGGGTGCAAATTCAAAAGAATTTCAAAAGCATTTGATAGCCAAAATTCCCAGTTTTCAATTCATCCACGGGCATCTCTAACTTCATCCTTCCTCTTCTCTCTCTTTCTAGAAACTCTCTCTCTCTCTCTCTAAACTGCAATCCCTACCAAATCCAAAAGCATACTCAGTAATTACACTAAATTAATTTAAAGCTAAAGCAAAAACCTAAAATCATGATCATTCACTTATATATATAACCGCACTAAGCAATCCATCATCGGTCCACTCATACTTTTAATCGGCAGAAGAACTTCCCCGTTGCATTCTGTTGTTTTTGAGAGCATCAATCGGCTGTTATCATCATGGAGGGAATGTATGGCTTCCATTCAACATCCGATTACACGATTTCACCGGAAAATAACATGATTGTACCGGCCGAGAACCACGGATTTCACTCCTCCGAGGATCACTGCTGGCCATATTACGGATCGGATGATTTGTTATCAGTTGCCGCTTCGGTTATATCGGATGCGGTTTCGATTGAGACTACTCCTGATCAGATTGTTCTTCCGAGACGGCGAAGCAACCGACAACGTGATCAAGCTAAAAATGACGGCGTAGATGTCGGTGATGATGATGATGGTTCTGGTGATATAATCAAGGAGAAAATCGCGTCTCATCCTTCGTATTCTAAGTTGCTCGATGCCTATATTGATTGTCAGAAGGTTTCTAAAATAATATATCGCGTTTTCGGATGCGCTTTTTGCTCGTCTCTTTCACCTTTTTTTCGTTGCGCAGTAGGCAACTACGTTTTACGAACTTGTTCAACGTCGCTTGCTCACGGTTAACTTTTTAATCTAAAAGCATATTTGTGTGAAGATCATCGCGTTTACGCGTGGTCTAAGGGAACCTAAATCCTTCGATTTTACTGTATGCAAATTATTAAAAGTTTCTCGCGACAAAATTTTGTCTCTATGAATAAATTATGGTTATTGCCATTTGTTATACAGATAGGAGCGCCTCCGGAAATAGCGAGTTTGTTAGACGATATCCGTCTTGAAAATGACGTTCGTAAACGAAACGCTACCGCCTCTACTTGCTTAGGAGTCGATCCTGAGCTCGACGAGTTCATGGTTCGTCTCTCTCTCTCTCTCTCTCTCTCTCTCTCTCTCTCTCTCTCTCTCTCAAAGTTATCATTACTCTTGTATAACCTGACGCACGCAAAAAAAATTTACGAGCTTAATTTATATCTGTATGTTATTATGTAGGAAACCTACTGCCATGTACTGGTGAAGTATAAATCCGATCTCGCACGGCCTTTTGATGAAGCTACAGTTTTCCTTGGCAACATCGAAACGCAATTCCGCAATCTCTGCAAAGGTGCATTAAAGTCTCTTCTAAAACTCTTTCTAGCTCGCTCTTATTTTTATTGCGTTCAAGTCATCTCCATACGATAATTTTTGCGTTTGGCGCATGATAGCATAAGTACCTGGCTCACATAAGTATCACACCTATTTTCCTCCTGGTCTTACTCAGCTATACAGTCCCGCTTTTCTATTAGTTTGACTCGTTTTCCAAGGGGAGAGACTTCTATGCATATAATGTCATTTTCTCTAAAAATAATGTACTCTTCTTCTACGCACGGGGAAGGGCATCGCGATGCATGATTAAAATTTACAAGTATGATTAGATCGTAGTATCCAATAAACACGATCATATATATGGCATGAAACTTTTATTCAAGTCTGGGCACCGGCTTGTTTTACTTTGGTATAATGTGATTTGCCTTTCCTTGGCCATGGGTCAGGCTGGTGGGTACACCCACGGTCTTTTTGGTAGATCTGATATTTCCTAACATGTCATTTAGTCCTAATACATACTCCTGTACAAGGTAGAATCCAGATAGATGCAACTGATGAAAACAATGTATACAGATTTTTAACACTTTGCTTTCTTGCAGACTCATTTTGCTGAGTTTAATGTATGTAGATAAACCCTGACACCACAAGAACTCAATTTTATTTTATCTCATGAATATTTTCTTCCACCTTACAACTCAAAAGTAATGCCAATTTATAGACTAAGTTTTGACATTCATTCATTAGCTACATAACTTCTCCATTAATCACTAAACTCTTCACATTTCAAAACTCATCTTCTCTTGGGTGGTTACTAGACATTAATCACCAAACTCTTCATCTTTTGGTGACTTATATGAATTAATCATAAACTTAAACATAATACTATCCAAGTTCAATTTAGTTTATTGCTAACAGTTACGTACATAGTCATTCATTTTTATAAAAGAAACCAAGAAAAGAAAGTCAAGAGAGTCTGCAATCATGGACCATTGAACAGTAGTGAAGCATATTCTTTATCAGTTTTGGCCGTGTTTTGTCATGTTTGAAGTGGTTTGTTTTCAACTCTAATTCAAGTAGACATAAGTATATAAAAACTTGTAGTTGCTAGTTTTGGAGTACAATAGTTGCTACCTTGCTGCTATATCTTTTCTGATTATAACAAGTGATTTGGATGAGTGAAAATACTAGCTTTTATTGTGTACTAGAGTTATCCTTTTTTCAGCTAATCTCAATTTGGGAGCCAAGCTTTTTGTTGGAGAGTATGCTTTATGAATTCTTCTTACATACTGAAACAACTTATTTTACGAAGCTCAAGTAAATATTTCCACGTTTAATGATGTTATTTTCCGAAATTCTTTTATACATCATGCACTACAGAAAACGTGTACTAGTTACGATGGAAATATGATCCTTCTAATATAGGATCTAATAAAGTGGTTGAGCTTGGCAGGAGGCCGTTTCGATGCTAGCAGTTAGTTACTTACTTGAGTTTGAGTAGTGTGGCAGTCCTATAATGATATACCATATTACCATGTAACTGTATGTATATTGTATCATGTCTAGTTCTTGATGTACTGCTAACGCAGTTTGCCTGATACATGACTTCGGAACATCAAAGTTCAAAAATGTTTTTTCTCCAAAAGATCTCACAAAAACACCATGCATGCTTATAAGATTATTTATATAAATGCTAGAGGACAGAAAATAATATTGCAAATTCATTGTACTCTTAAATCTTAATTTCCTCATGATTGGTGCCATCTCTCTAATCTCTATATCCAAACAAAGACATAGTAGATAATATTATAATAATTTGGCTACTGGGATTTTAGTTGGAGTATATCTTATATGTACCACTAATAATATGGTTTGTTTTTCTTGTTCCTTGAGAGAACATAAGAACCTGCCTTTTTGATGTAGTTTAAGAGGAAATTAAAATGCTACCAAAGCACTTGAATTAGCAATAGACCATTCCCTTCCACCTTTGAAAATTTTTAAGAGCATCTGCAATCCATCCATGAGAGGTGGTCCATCGTCCGACGGGGAGAGGACTTGGCAGTCCGAGCGATGGACAATCCACTGCAGGGAAGGTCCTTCTTTGAGGTGGTCCGCTGGCTAAAGGTCGACCTTTAGGGAAGGACCTTAAAATCTGGTGGAAAGAGGGTGAGACACAGAGAGGAGTGGAGATAGAAGTAGAGGAAGGACCTTAAAAATTCAGACGTGGTTCTTGCCTCAAGTCAGCCGGTGAAAAACCATCTCCACAAAAACTGAATACAGATGCTCTAAGCGATCGTAGATAAAATTATTTGCTCGAATTTGGAGAAGCCATATTACCCTTGATCACATTATTCATGGTTGATAAATATCTCACATTGTTCAACTACCACTAAAATTCTTAGCTATCTAAGTCTTGTTGAGCACTCTTTTGAGAGAGAGAGATAGAGTGTGAGTGTGAGTGAGTGAGTGTGTGTGTGTGTGTTTTGGGGATGGGGGCTTATTATGCTGATGGAGCTTCAACTGCTGGATTCTTATTTGGTTGCTATTGCTACCTAAGAAACTTAACCTACTAATTATAATTCTTCTTATGTAGCTCTATGGTTCTCTTTTTACTGGTTTATGCATTTTTTAAGGGAAAATTACCAAGAAAGGTGATATAAAATCCAAAATTTGACAATAAAGGTATTGAAAAAAAATTTAGGCCGAGAATAATAACGTAAAATTCTATTTTGACCGAGAAATGACATAAAATTTAAATTTTAGGCCAAGAAAGGAATCAAATGTTATTCTTTTACCAAAAAAGAGTCCATAAAATTAAAATTTTACATTGTTAATTGGTCGTTAATACTCTTTTTTATCAAAATTGAATTTTTATGTTACCTTTTTTTGACCTAAAAAATTTCACATTACCTTTATTGTCAATTTTTGTATTTTAGGTTACATCTCTTGGTAATTTGTCCTATTTGTAATCAGCTAACCGTGCTTAATCAAATTGCCATTAATTATATTATCATGCATTTAGTTTTGTAATCCCTTGAAGGCAACAAGTTCTAGTCACGATCTATTTCACCCTCAAGAAAAACATTATTATTCTTAATTTATATCTTGTCAAAACCAAGCGCCTGTCTATAGAGTTGAGCATGTCATGGATATAAATGCCAAGTAGAAAGAACCGCACTCATAAAGTTCATATCATGAATCTTTGAATGTGTGTCCAGCAAATACTTTGAACTATATATGTATAGAAGTTGCCTATATGGCTGTTGTTAATCGTACACCTTCTTCCTTTAATTTACTAATCATGCATACATCCCCTTCATACTATTTTATTTATCATACACACATTAAGGGTTATATAAACCAAAAACAACATACATATAGTAGTTGACTATATAAATTCTTAACATGATCTGAACTTCAAACAATAAGAAAATAACAGTACCTGCCTGATTTAAAACTATAAAACTGTGATGCTAGTTACTTTTCTGAACTTCAAGTTCCCGTAAAATATTTTCTTGATATCGAGTGCATGGGAGGGTGTATTGGGAACTGTAAAGCTTTAGTTGGTTTACAGTCAGATGAAAAAGAAAGAAAAGAAAAAGAAGGAAGAAGATGCTTATTTAAGAAAGTTGATTATCTAAACCAATCTGAGAAGTACAGATAAATCTTCTTTAAGTACGCTCACAATACAACATGTCTAATTTATACTTCTTCACGTGATGGTATATACAAATCATGATACAGCTTTCCGAAAGAACATATTTCAAGGTTTAATCTAGTCCTTGCTGTTTCAGTTCTGTGGCCTCTTAAGTCTTTGTTCCTTTTATCCCTTAATATTATATATATAGAATCCTTGTACCAATTTTATAATTGAACCAAGTACAGTAATTCTGTGCTAGCTGCTATACTTTATCACTTTTGTTTATTGCTGTTAATTAAGTTAGAAATCAAGATGTCGTATGTGATGCATCTTGGTCAGATAAATTTCTGCTGTTTGTCTCCTTCTCCAATGGAGTGGTGGAGGAAATCATGCAGTCCACAACCTAATTTACCAGCATTAGATGCTCAAAACCAATATTTTAAAGAAAGTGATTCAGATTTACCTTATAAAAAGGCTTGTTAGAATATCAAGGTTGCTTATGGTTGGTTGGTTGGCAACTATATTTATCTATTGTATGAAAGTACCATTTAACTTTCTCTGATCAAACGATGGATTAGTGTTTTTTCTTAACTCGACCTGCACTTGATTTGGTAGTAATTTATCTTCAGGTTTCACTTTTAAGATTCTTTTACTCCTTTATGTGCGAAGAATATAATCATGTGCCCAGATTGTTTTGCTGTTGCCATTATTCTGCATGCTATTGAAATTATCTTGGTACTTGAAACTATCTCCCTTCTCTATCTAGTCTTCAATATATATATATATATATATATATATATATATATATATATATATATATATAGGGGTGAGTTCAATGAAGAACCCATATGCATTAAAGAACCTTGGAGAACCACAATGCATCGCTAGAAAATCGTAATGCATCACATGGAAGTCGATGCATCACGCGGGAATTTGATGTATCACATGGAAATAATGATGCATCACGCGAGAATTGTGATGCATTTGTGGTGGTGCATGGAGGTTCTTCGATGCATGGAGGTTCTCCACGCGGGAATAAAGTATAAACATATACATACATATATATTATGTATATGTATAATATAAACACACGCACACACATATATAGTGTGTGTGTCCTTATATATGGTCTATTTTATTACTTGTGCACCTTGCATGCTTGATACTCTATTTATTTTGATTATATGGGTTTTTAGTTTTATTTATAGCTATATTTAATTGAACCAATTTGTGAGCATGTGCACTAAGTTAGCTGTATGGTTAATTTGTTATGATCCCAGAAATCTATGGGTTCTCCATGCCTTTTTTGGACATACAGTGTAGCTGGTGCCATGTAGGGCATGCGTGATATAAAACTTATAACACAATTAGTTTTATAAAGTTATAACATACTTATCCTGGAGCTTATGCTCTCCTTTGGGGAGGGGGTTTTTATTGAGAGAGGTAAGTCAAGGGTAGCCTCCCGCTTGACCGATTTTTCGGAGTCGGAGGAAAATCTCTCATCCGATCATTGTGAACACCAAGGAGTTGTTTTCCGGGGTTTTCCCATGTACAACTTCTGTAGTTCTGTACCAATTCGGTCGATTTGGAATGGATCGCTTAAACATTCATTAGGGAGCCTGGTCTTGACTTTTTCTGTATGGTATTCATCCTCCTTTGCACATCCAGCAGTGGCGCAAACAGCTTGCAAAATCCAACCAGTTTACCCCAACCCTTTCTCGTATCTCAATAGTGCTATATCCTATATGTAAACCCCTTTTTAATTTTTACTAATAATGCATGCTCACATGTTTGTTATTACACGTGATCCCATTGATTAAATTTAATCTCCCTCTCACGTTAAGAATGGAAGTGTGTGATTTGCAAAAGGGAGTCGTGCTATACGTACACGGTATACATACCCATCCTTAATCTTTACTAATCACGTACATCCCCCTTTACTTTTTACTAATCATACCCTCCTCACAGTTTGAACACATCCTATGATTTGATGGCTTGCATCCGGCCTCTTAAGTTGATGTTCTTCTTAATATTTCAATATTTTTTTTGTTAAATATGATTGATTAATTGGGTTAATGTGATAGATATAGTGGGGGTGTTTAGCAAAAAGGATGCATATAACCTCATATATAGGTAGTGGATTTTTTGAGTATACAAATAACATTGAATATATTAACTACACATACATGCACGCATATTGGACTATTGGTCCTACAGTAATTACTTAGGAAATGTGGGGCATATATATGCATGTATACTTGATCTTATTTGTGTAATATACACACACACATAGACACACACGAACAGTCAAACACACCGTGTTCATGACGTTGCATGTAAGAAGTTAAGCTGTGTTCATATTGACAACAATAAGGATTCAGGCAGAAGTGCCCCATGCATATAATGCTAATCAACTTCTCTATGCTACAACCTCTAGTTCTCGTTATAGTTGGTCTTAAATGTTTGTTACTATTTTCCTGCGAGGATTTTGCGTGTTAAAAAAAGAAATTAGTTTGCAGTAGCGATGATAATAATTGAAGTATGGGGTCGGTAAATTGGAAAGAGAATGTATGGATAGGGATTGGGTAGGGAGGGAGGCAAGTTGACTGGCCTGGGCGATGTGAGATGAAAAGATACGACTAGATGTCTGGAGATTCTCAATAATTTATCAGTGTAGGGCTCACCTATAAACCTATGAAATAGAGCATAGGCCGTGACACAGCGTGGGTAAATCCATACATATTAGTTGAGTTGGTTTAACAGGTGGGTTTGTTTGTCAAAAAGTTTTTGAAAGTTTTGAGGAGCTTTGATTATTTAAAAGCGCAAGTTTAAAAGCTTAATCTGTTTCGTTGATAGAATTTTAAACTTTTGATTAAGATTTGAAAGCTCTCCTACGAGAAGCTCTTGTAAGTTTTCAAAACAAGTTTGAGATTTTATGAGAAACTCTTAAAAGTAGTTTTCAAAACAAGCTTGAGATTTTGGTCAAACAAAAATTACTTTTTTATAAAACACAACTTTTAATTAATCTCAATACATTTTATGTAACCACTTGACTTAGATCAAGTGACGACCACCAAAGGCTAGAGGGGTTCTCCTTGGTTGAGGTTTAGGGTTCGAGCATTGCCAATGACGTTTCTTCTTAGGTGGAGGTGCGAGATTTTGTCATCATCCTCAAGGTGTCTAACAATGGTGTTAATATCTAACCACTAACCTCTGCTGTTTAAAAAAATACATTTTATGTCATTTAATACTAAAGTTAAAACTACAACTACTTTTATCAAACACACTTATAAAAAAACCAAAAGTTCCGGCTAGCCGTGCCAAGCACAGTCTAGATCCATACAAAGTAAATAAAAAACAGGTGATTCTAAAAGTATATCACAAGTCGCAACCCCAGTAAAATTTAAGGTCATGTAAATTGACCGAAATCTAGTTGTGAATTTCAAAGGTTTTTGTATGTTCTAAGTTCTTGTTTAAAATTTGTTTATATTAGGTCTTTTTTTATAATAAGTAATACATTTAGGCACACCCCCATTTTTCTAATTATACACCCCTCTAATTATCTTAATCATTAAGTAATCATTGCATGATATGTTTTATTTAGATTATTTTTAATATATAAATACAATAATGATGATAATAATGGTGGGTCGATCTCACCCACTAAAAAACAAAAATAATTATATAGAATTGACATAGGGAGGGGTGTGTTGCTTATAAATTGAATGAGTCTCACAACATTAAAGAGTAATTAAGCTAGGGGTAGGGGGAGGGGTGTCTAATTAGAAAAAAAAATGGGAGGGGTGTGCGTTTAACACATTTATTGTAGTAACATTCCATCATCATGGAAAATAACTCAGGTATAGTGATATTTACGTAAGTTAGGTGGAATAATTTTTAACGAAATAAAAATATACAATAAAGCTCATAAATTTAGTCGTGGTATCAAAAAATTGGGTAAAGAACTTGACTATAATGGCTCACAAATCTCAATCAAAGCATTTGGTTATGACTAGATGATGTAATGCCATATGGGCAAAGGGATGCCCCGGATAGAACGGGTGGTCTATAGAACTTTCACATGGACTTCCGTGGTTTCCGCTGCCTGTTTTTTCTGCTTTTGTATGTTGTGTGTTCAGCAATCAATGCATTCCCAACTACCTCACTCTCTCTTCCCCACCCCCACTGTCACCCTCACGCATCTCAGAGGCACTGCTTTCTGGTGGTAATGAATAGTGATCATTTATATTACTACCCCTTGAGCTAAACCTAGTCTATATGCCCGGTAACTTCTGTGGATTAACGTTAACGTGTTCATTTTCAAGTTCTTGGGTGGTGGTGGGACCTGGCCTTTACTGTGTAGGAATGGGACATGTGGATAGGACAGGATCTGCCCAGGTGCACTGTTTTGGTGTTATTCTACTGTTTTACTGATGATTTATATACAACATGTTTATGCCATCGATCACTACCATTTTTTTAATAAATTTTATCCATATTTTAAAGTGTCAAGAAAAAATTTGTTTCAAGTATATGAAGTGAAAATTGGAATTTGTAGAAAAGGTAAATTTAACAAGTTATTCTGTGGTATGTACAATACATATAAATAACGTAAAAAGTGATATACAAGGTGGAAGGCTAAATTCACCTCTCCTATTAGTACATACACTTCCTTTGCAAACTTCGTTCACATGTTCTTCAATTTTCCTTGCTATCTTATCTTTTTTATTTCCCTCCTCTTTTATCTCTCTACTCATGCTACCCCTCCTACTGTAAATAACAAAACCTGGGAATTATCTTCACTAACATACATATATGTCTTCACGAGACATTACTTTTCTTTTATACCATACCTTTCTATTTCCAATTTCACTTGGAACCAGGGATGCAATGGTTATGGTTTTCACCGTTATATTCAGCGTATCTACCGTACCGTCATTTATATAATTTTTTTTACATAGATGTTTACAAGCGAATATTATAAAACTTTTCATCAAAAGGATCGGTTCACATTATTTGAGGTGCATTACGATTTAATGTTCTATTTCATGCGAAGTGCAATATGTACATGTTTAAAATTGCATTACCGGTTCATAGCATTTGAACATATGCATATTGTTTAAATACTGAATTTTTGCATGAAATATAAATTTTTTATCCATAATGAACTTCAAATGATGTGAATTCATCTATCATAATACACTTTTGAACTTGTGTATATTGCACTTTTACATGAAATAAAATATTTTATTGTAACAAACATATACGTTGACTTCACGGAACTCAATCTTTTATGTGTGAGTGTGTGTATCTATATATGTGTATGTTATATATATGTATGCTTATCGTGAAAAACTAAATATATTTTGAGAAGTTTAAGATGCACTATGATCCACTGATTTTGTATATTGTTTCACTAATTTTTAATATTGATTCACTTATTTTTGAATTTGTGATTCATGATTTTATATATTTTAAACCCTAATGAATCAATTTAAAGAAGTAATGAATTATTGATTTATTAAATCCGGAGTTTATGATTCATTATTTATATATTCAAAAAATGGTGAATCAATATGTTAAAAAATGAATCACAGATGCTTCTTACACTTCACAAAATTTATTTAACTTCTCATTTGATTCTAAATCTGTATGTATGTGTGCGTGTATTCAAGTGTGTTCACTAGTTCTGCTGAGTACCGGAGATAATTCGTTTAAAACCATTTATTTGAATCTTTTTAAAATAATAATGTTTAAAGTAAAAATACAAGACTACTTGTAAAAATCACATATAAATACATATTAAAACTATGTGAAGCGTGGTGCATGTTCACATGAACCACATAAAATTTTTCATGTTTTCTGGGATTTGCATTCGAAATCCTGTGTTTGGTTCACAGATTTTAGTAATGATTTAAATTCCCAAGATTTCATAAATCTCATCATTCTTTGTTATTTAAAAACTCAGACTCCCCCCTAGGATTTTAAATCTCAGTTGCATTGCATTATTCAGATTAACAGATTTTTTCCTAAAAGATAACGCAAATTCTTTGAAAAAATCCTGATAAATGAAAATGTTGCATAATGCAAATCCTTTGTTAGAATGCAAATCCCAGGGGAAAAAATCTGCAAAACAAACGCCCCCTAAGATATCAAATTTTTTTTATATAATTCATGATGTATTTTAAAATATTAAATGAGATTTTTGTATAAATATTATATTCAAATGCCATCCTATTTTAAAATATTAAATGAGATTTTTGTAGTTATATTTGCAATATAAATTACTTTTCACGATAGGTATACAAAAATAAATTATACAAGTTAATTAGTATATGATAAAGATACAAATGGCTTTAAAATGTACAATTAGATTCTTTGATGAATAGATTGTGATGCATCGTATTGGAGAAACATTAATACTACATCAAAAATCTCCAAATATTTCATTTGTAATCCATATCGGAGATGGCCAATGCCATATCTTCTGGTCTTTATTATCCACATCACCTATCTTAGGGAGGTTTGTGGTGGTGTTATGGTTTGCATAGTTGTAGTTCACAAAGACATCTTCTATTTATTGAATTTATCCATTGTTAGGGAGCTTCTGTTTGTGTGACTGTTGGTGCATTTTGTTTTAGGTGTCATCTCTTGATCGCATTTTGGTTTAGTAGTCCTGTTTTTTTTTTTGGGGGGGACTATCTTGAGGTGTTTCTTTTGGATCTGATGTCTTTGTTGTTTTGCTTCAGTTTCAAGTCTAGGGTTTTGATGTTTCTCTTGGAGCGTTTTGGTATAATTTTGTTGTTTTAGCTTTTCACTCGTTTTGCTATAATTAAATTTCCTTTGCTTTTCATAAAAAAATCTACATCTCATATTTTTTGTTGAATATTCATTTAAAGAAATTTAAAACAAAAAAGCGGGGAAAAAGTTGATGGAAAGTGAGGTGTGGATTGCTGTGTGTTGTAGAGGCGTGCGGGTACTCCTTAGAACTGTAAAGAAAGCTGAAAGCCTTGTTCATGTGTCATTGTGTCAACGTTAGAATAAAGAAAGAAATTATGAGGCGATGTTTGTGCTGACTGACACTTTGATTTGATGGTGGGGTGCCTTTCTGCTTATGTGCATGCATACTGACATTGAAAAGACCAAACGAAGAGTTGTCCTTCCCACCATAGACGATGAGAATCCAGAATATATTTGTGTGAATTGCATATTAGGCCCTTGGTAGTTTTGCCTTTCCAGAATGTGGAGGTGAGTATTGAAGATATGATATGTGACACATAAGTTTTGCCTTTCCACTTCAGATTCTAAATGCGAGTATGTTTGTTTTGTTTTGTACCCGTGTCTCATATTCACAGAATTGGAAATGTTTGTCGAGATATACTCTAGTTTAAATTGCACAAGAAATTGTACAAATCGTAGTCCATGAAAGATTTACTGCAACTACATGTTCATCCCATTTGATCGTATGTACAATTGTGCATACAGGTTTTATATATTTTCCTGGAATTTGTCTGTGAATTTTGTTGTCAACTTGCATGTGTTGTTGTGTTACATGATCCAGAAATGGATCAAACTCTTGTTGCCATGAAATGGTATTTGATTCCATTATAGATACACTTGTGTTTCCTGTTGGATTCAAGCACTCAAAATACACAGGAATTCTTACTAAAATATAGACTGTATTTAACAATCTTTAGAAATCACACTTACAAATGATTACATAGGACCCTATTTATACTAATAGAATGGGTGTGAGTGAACAGTCACAACTCTTCGGACATACCCCTTCACGAACGGTTGCGTCTTTTAGTAATAGATGCAACTCTTCATACTTTGTTAATTGCTATTCTACGTCCTTGCACTTACTTTAATTACATAATCATACAACATAGTTTATAATTAACATACTAATACTATTGTTGATCAGGATTAAATCATCATTTCCCTCAAAGTACTCGTCTTTTTGAATCATGGAAGTGATGCTTATATGATTCTCATTGGCATGGGACGACTCAAAGGACTTTGTATCTAAAAATTTTTTTAAAAAAAAAAAATCCAACTTACATGACGAGGAAAAATGTTTTGAAGTACATCTAGTAACATGTAATTTTCCTTAAAGCTAGGTAATGTACAAGTTTCTTGTGGGGTATTAAAGGCAGGAGACAAGTTTTTAAAGTCAGGAGTGTAAACAAGCCGTGGACTTGAGGTCGGCTTGTTTAAAGGCTATCTTGAGCTCGGTCCAATTCGAGCTATATGTGTAAAGCTTGAGCTCGGCTCGTTTGTATAAGTTTACGAATTTAATTGCGTATTAATATATTTGATTGTACAAACTAACCATTTTTATACCCAATAAACTTGACTCATTTATACATTCACATACTTGCACAATACGGTACTACTAGGATCCTGATCCTCTGTGTGTGATGATCCTTTATGTGATATTATTTAATTATATTTGTTATTCATTTTAGTAGATATCAACTATTTTTTATTATTTAATGTAATTTTATATATGGTGTTATGTATTTTTATTACATATTTATCATTTATATAATTATATATAAGTTCGTTTTGGCCTGTAGGTCGAAATCAGCTTAATATTTAAAGCTCAGGATTGATCTCTTTTATTAAATGAGCTTCAAGTTAAGTCTGGGCTCGTTTAAATCGAGCTTTGAGTAGTTCTGCTTACTTAAACTCATAGCTGCAATAGTAATCATGCTTCCGGAAAAGGAAACTTGCAGATCTTTCTTTTTTACTTAAATAATGTCCGTCTTAAGTTGTATGTAAATTTTCTTATGTAGTAGCAAAGAAAAACTGTATGATAAATCGATCGACACTGATATGATTCTGAAGTACTTCTACGCAATTTTACGTTAAGCATGCATAATACAAGCATATAAAGTCATGTTCGGTTATGTAGAACCAAATCAATTGTTTTGTTATCACCCTATTTTCAATGGTCAATGAAACACATTTGTTTACAATAATAAGGTGATAGATAGGAGAATTGTTAGATCCATAAATATGATAATACATAGGAGCATTCCTTGTAGATAACGAAGTGAGAAATTCAAATTCAAAGAGGAGTAAACACAATGTTTTGCTCATAAATCAACATTGGGTATTTGGGTGTGTTTTGTTAACATAGGGCAACAAAGCAGCAGCAACAACACTCCATTCTTAACTTATAAGTTTTCAGTTGTTTGTTGTGCATAATATCAGTTGTTACTCGTTAGTACACTCGTTACAGTTTTGTTTTTCTTTGGAACTATTGATGCATCATTCAACTGTATAAATTAGGCATCGTAGGTTAATTTGCATATCTAACATGCATCTTGCTAAGTGGTCATCTATCAGTTCTCCAGCAAAAAACTTATGATTTGATATTTAGTTGATGGTTCAGACGAAGGTACTGTATCATCAGAAGAAGATTATAGTGGAGGAGAGACGGATAGCACACAGATTAGTGAGGAACTGAAGAATACACTGTTGCGCAAATTTGGAGGTCGTATAGGTTCTCTCAAGCAGGAGTTTACCAAGAAGAAAAAGAAAGGGAAGCTCCCAAACGAGGCAAGGCAAAAATTACTTGAGTGGTGGGATTCACATTATAACTGGCCTTACCCTACTGTAAGTATCACCTTTACATAATCTATATATTTCATAACCTTGTTGCAATTGCACCGTGAGCTAAATCTTCTCTGATACCATGTTAAAGTTGCCTCAAAAACTTTCTTTTACTTGGTACCATGATAAAAGGTTCAACCCCATAACCTAGTCATCACTTAGATGATCGGCCCAATACTGTCAAGTTGAATGTTTGATGGCTTGGGTATACATGCTTGTTGGTCGTTTTGTCTAAAAATGCGAGAACAAAGTTGCTCTGATATCATTACCGAGCCAGAGCCAAAGTTTTATGGTTAAGGAGGATCGTAATACGCTATAAAATATGTGCTGTTACTTGTCTATTGCTAATATACTTTTAGAAATATTAAAGAAGCAAATATGTAAATGGATTGGAGTGATTTTAATTAAAAAACAAAATGCTATATTCTTTTAGAATGCTCAAAATAGTTTTTTTTTTTTTGTCTTTTCCTTAGTAGGGTAGTATATGAGATAGAACTGTAGTAGTACGTTAACAGGTTTAATGTAGTAGATTTTTATACGTTTGCTTATTACAGAAATACTAAATATCAATGTAGGAAGGTGATAAGATATCGCTAGTGGAGACAACGGGATTAGATGCAAAGCAAATCAACAACTGGTTTATAAATCAAAGGAAGCGTCACTGGAAGCCATCGGAAAGCATGCAGTTAGCCATAATGGGTGGCCTTCCTGGGCAGTATGAGCTTTATGACGATTGAAATATATATAGAAGCTTCTTGCATGCTTTGGTGCATGTATATTGTCAACTAAACAAACCTGTATTTAAAAGAACTACGATAAATCAATGATGATCTGAAAAATACTACCTTTGATCACACTTAATTTTCTGAGATGCGAAATTGTCATGCTTCTTAACATCTAACCCTGCGTCTGCGAGAACTACCTAATGTAATTTCAATGCCTAGAGAAGGGTTTGAATTTGAATGTAACACTTGTATATTATTCAATAAATTTGTTGGAAATGCATCAGTAGATATATCAGAACAATATACTTCAGTGGTTCCTTTGTCTTGGAGAAAAAAATTGTTCAGAATCTCTCTTGTGATTGTGATGTGGTAGAGATGTCTTATGGGTATTTTCCTTCATTGTTTTTGTTTTAGTCGTGCCTTTAGCCTTGTGAGTTAACATGAAGTGTTTTTGTTGTGGTTGATATTTGCGGGCATTGCTAAACTAGTGCTCCAGGGAAGTATGGCTTCTCAAGAAGAGATGGTCCTCACAGACTGCCTGTCTGGATCGCCCAAGTGAAACGAAAGTTGGATCCACACCAGATAAATATGAAATGAATAAAAAGTATAAGGTTTCCTTTGTTTTATTCTGAATACATACCTTCATGTTCATTTTACATCAGGTTGCAAAGACAATTCAGGGGACAATAATTTGTATTAGAACATCAATTTATGCAAACGAAAAAGTTGGTTCCACATTTTATGCAAAAGCATAGCAATTTATTTGCATTTTCACTAGAATGATCTGTCAATAATTTGTACCAGAACATCAAAAGTAGTATAAAATTTAGCCCGAGAGCTTATATTCGAGTATAGAAACGGTTTATAATTATACAAGGATCATCAAAAGGATCTTTGGTCTAGTGGTATCAAGTCAATCAAATGACTGTGGGTTCAAGTCTCAGTTGAGACACAAGAGGTATTGTAGGATAATTAGGTGGTATTACAAGTAGTCTTTCAATAAAAATAAATATACCAGGATCAAAATCATGAGGGTATTGTAGGATAATTAGGTGGTATTACAGGTAGCCTTTCAAAAAATATATACATATATACCAGGATCAAAATTTATGAGACGTACACAATGATAATCGATTACTATTGTCTTGTAAATTAACTATTTGTA
The DNA here is from genome assembly GCA_020465985.1 of Centrapalus pauciflorus. Lineage (NCBI taxonomy): Eukaryota > Viridiplantae > Streptophyta > Magnoliopsida > Asterales > Asteraceae > Centrapalus > Centrapalus pauciflorus. Next base: position 425,704 of record JAANYP010001252.1, read on the forward strand.
TATGCTTCAAATTCCAAATTCACTATATGTATAGCTGCAGGATCTCTTTCCAGAAGCATTCATGTTTTGATCCCATTTCCCCTTCTCTAGGAAAGCTACAACCCGTTTTTATCTTCTGTTGCAAACACGTTTTTTTTTTCTGAGACAAAAGTTACCTTCAACTCACTACTCTTTAGGCTATTTGATTTTCCTACATCTTAGGCAAATGGGTAGATGAGATATGGTGTGGTGATGGTTCAATTGACGGTAGAATCTTTTAAGCATTAATGTGTTAGCTACCTCGGGGAGAATTGACTATGGGAAACAGTAGCAACTGAGCCTATATCATCATCGTCATGGTAGCGCCATAGTTTCTCCCCTAACTCGTAGTCATCGACAAACGGGGGTTTAGAGGGTGCTGGTAAAGGTTCATCATCCTTTACGAGCATTTTTAGTGCCACTGATATGGATGGTCTTAAAGATGGAGATTCTTGGGTGCATAGGAGTCCTACGTGTACCACTCTAATGGCCTCTTTTTTTAAATTGCGTTTGGGATAAGTGTGAAACATTAGATTTGGATCAAGGAGTTCCTCCACTGTACCTCGCTGAAAATGTTTCCATGCCTGTTTCAAAAAAAGTAGAATGTTAGAATCATATGCCATTCATTTGATTGCTTGTTTTGAAAGTATATATTAGCCATGTAAGGCCAAAACACAAAACAGATACATAGAATACGATCTGTTTGGCTTGGATTCGAGAAAAGTACAAAACAAATGGTCCGGATGTGGTTTCTGGTTGCTTAATTTAACTTTTTTTCCATTAGTATTGGTAGTCCATCATCTCACTGCGGAAAAAGGGTCAGTGATTCAATTTTTAGAGGTGTGATTTGAGACGTATCAAGTGATCAAATTTTATATTGTTGTAGGGATGGACAAAAGCCAACTATTACTTTGTCAAGCCTGACAAGACAAAAGAACTGAAGCAAACTACAACCGGGTATATTCAGTACAGATTTTGGTCCTAGGTTTTCCTATAAAGCTCTCTTTTTATCAATTGGTGCTTGGCTTGGTTCGGGGCAGTCCAGTACAAACACAATGAAACACATATCTGTAGATAATAAAATGAAACAGTAACGATTCTAGGTAAGCAAAATTCTACACTTAAAAGCCATAAATATTGAATACTCCAAATCTACAGCAATTGCATGTTGGGCTCTTGTAGTTCCTTGAAAAATTTACTTTGTGTTTTTTTTTTTAAACCAAGGAAATTCTAATGAAGCCATTTTTGTAAGTTCTGTCTTTGTAGAAATCTTTTATCTGCAAAATTTCAATTCCTTTCCTTTCTTTTTGTAAAAAAAATGATTCAATATATGAAACCAAAACCAACGCTGTTTGATTCTGTTCAAGGGACCTTTTGATTGTTCACTAATCAGTATCGTTTTAAAAATCTGCAATTTATTAATTAATAACAGTTGAGTCTACAGTTCCCGCCAAAACCAAATAAGAAAAGAAAAACTACAGACTCCTAAGAAATATCATAGATTGAATAAGGTTTTATACTTACAATTGATACTAAGCTGTCCGAGCATTCTAAGTTTTTGCTTTTGTTGTTTGATATTCCAGTAACCACTTCCAGCAACAGCACACCATAGCTGTACACATCTGCCTTTTCGGTTAACTGACCAAGGGCTAAGTACTCTGGAGCCATATATCCACTGGAAAAACCAAAAGGGTAAATTGTATCAGAATCTTTGTTATGACATCTATTAGGGGCTGTTTGGTAGAGAGATTTGAGGGGAGAGAATTGTGTTTTCTCTTGTTTGGGAGAAATGCTTTCAATTTTTGTGCGGAGAATTGAATTCTCTGGGAATTGTTTGAAGGCAAAATATGGAGAATTGCAATTCTCTCCATTTGGTGGAGAAATGGTGAGAATTGACTATTTTGTGTCTCTACTACACCTGAGCCACCATTTCTCCTTTTTATTTCTCTATTGATACCAAACAAGATACACAATTTCAATTCTCCACCCATTTTCATTTCTCCCCAATTCCATTTCTCCCCCATTTCCATTTCCATTTCCATTTCTCCTCATTTCTTTTCTCTGTACCAAACGCAACCTAGTGTCAACTTTTTCGTCCCTTAAAACACGCAGCATGGGGACGGAAGATACTTCAAAAATTTGTTTTCTTTTTAATTTGGTATGCATGGTCTGTTTGCTCTACTTTCATTCATAGTTGAGGATAACATGAATAAAGCATTTATTCATCCCTTTAACAATAGAGAAGAGGTTCACAAAACAACATGAGGTTAAATAAAGCCACGAAAAACGGGTACTTACAGTGTTCCTGCAATGGCAGTGCTGATGTGACTCATATCTCCTTGAAAAGATCTGGCCAAGCCAAAATCAGCTATCTTAGCACGAAGCCTTGAGTCCAACAAGATATTAGCAGCTTTAATATCCCTGTGAATAATCCGAATCTTGGTGTTCTCATGAAGGTAGACCAGACCTTCGGTGGTGCCAATGATGATCTCATATCTCTTCTCCCAGTTTAGTTCCTTACCTTTTATTGCATCTGCAGAAGTTCATGAACTCGTTGTCATTGTTTACTTGATTGATACAGAGTTCTTTATTAGAAGATATGATCGGTAGACGAACTACTTAAATCTAGTTATGACTATTCTAAATTCTCGTATTTACCAAAAATGAAGTGATCGAGGCTCATGTTTGGTAGAAACTCATATACAAGAAAACTTTCAGGGCCTGAACAGCTGCATCCTAACAGCCTGACCAGGTTTTTGTGTTCAACACTGCTGATCATGTTAACTTCGTTATAGAAATCTGCTGCTCTGAATTTGTTGTTGAAGAGAAGCCTCTTGACAGCAACCTCTCTTCCATCTGGAAGAATTCCCTGACATATTTCAAGATACATTAGTACGATAAAGTGGTTACTATTAGTACTTGATAGCTGAAAACACTATAAAACTCTTCTATGTTAAAAGTGGTAGTATAATAATGTATCTAAAGATAGTACCTTGTAAACGGTCCCAAATCCTCCTTGCCCGAGCTTATTGCAATCATCCCAATTTCCAGTGGCTTTCTCAATAGTAGAGTATTTGAAATTCAAGCTACTGTCCTTAAGAACCTTTGCGAGTTTCTTGGCATCATATGAACCTGGGAATTATAATTAGCACAAGGGACAATTTCAGTGTATTACTTCTGTAATTCGTCATTTCTAGTATAGTTCATATCTTAGTGAGGGTTATAGCAAGCTTTGATCTTGGTATCTCAAAAGCTAGTCAAACTTAGTTTCGATTGGTGATGTACCTGATCTCTTCTTTTCTAGAAGTCTTCGTCTCCGTATATATAAAGTAATCAACGAAGCAACCACAAGAATCACCATGGAACTAACAACAGCTGTAATAACAGCTATCATCTTCCCTACAAAACCGATCAATAAAAGTCATCACATTTTTTAGCCTAACAATCTGTAATACTCATAGGTGTTAGAATATGTGTAATTACTGCAACTTTTAGTTGTAATAATCGATTTTTATTGTTTGGCAAATGTGATTAACTTGCTATTTATTTTGGGTCAAAATAATCTCATGTGTACTAGTAGATAAAGACTTACTTGTAGAAAACTCATTATTGGCATACGTGTAACAGCACCAAACTATTTGGTAACTTAAATCAACTAATTATCTGATTATTTGATTCTAATTTTCCAAATCAGAACAATCAATTTGAAAAGACACATCAAAAGACTCCCTAAATCTATAAGTGACAAAGTTTCACCATCCTAAATTGTGTATGGGTGTTTCAATATTCCTTGTTCGAAATGATCTTTTTGGAAATTACCTATTACTAATGCTAAACAATCTGAGAGAGAGAACATTGTGTAAAATAGAAAGCAACTTTGTCACTTTTACCAACTTCAAAAACATGCTTTTGACATATGCACATAATATAAAAGAAGTTACATTTCATTACCGTTGTATGTAATCGAGCCATCGAGGTTGCATAAGTAAGTAAAAATCCATGCAACTTCGTTTCTATTCTATGCTTGTGGGTTGCGTTAATAAGTAATGAAATGTAACATCATTTTTATTATGCATGTAGATCGAAGTTTGTTTTATTTACCGTTGTTTTCAATTCTATGCAATTTGGCCTTTGGGAAAATGGTATCAACTTACTCAAATTATCAATTTGTGAAAAACAAAAGACTCTAACCTTTGTTTTTGCTTCTGGATGGCTCAGGATTGAGAAAATTAGTATCAGAATACCTAATGAAACAGCCAGTGTTCAATGCACGTCCCTCAGACCAAGGCAGGCATTGTAATATTGACATAGATGCATTCTCTAAACAAATCCTACAAGAACTTGCATTCAGTGTACCCCAGCATTGTGCCAACACATAGGCCGACTCATTTACCATCCCAGTCACCACCACTTCTCTTGCAAAGTAGTTATCATTTGTTAATGCATCTCGCACAGCATTCGAGACAGCCTGCCTTGCTGCATCTTGAAAAACGCTACTCTTCCTTGTTGTATTCCCACAAATAGCAGTGTCTGAAGGTCCAGCATACTCTTCGAAGAAGCTATAGTTCTGGAATCGCATAAAACAACCATCGAGATAAACTCTAGCCCCATTATTAGGAAAGCAAACGGGAAGAGTAAAATGTGCCTTGTCATAGCATAAGATGCAGTCATTTGTAGAAAGGTCACCATAGCATTGAACAAGTCCATAAGTACCATCAGGTCCGGTGCCTGTGTCTGCTGTTCCAACAAACGAAGTTCGTATTTGGTTTCCAATATTTTCCGTTGTTTGGATAAAATTTAAGCTGAACTCTGTTTGATTGTTTTCTGGCTGATTATTACATGATAATTGGATTATCTGGTCTCTAGGAACCCCCTCTAATCTATCAACCATGAGTAAAACTATGATAACATTCATAAGAACAGATGTCATCTCTACTGGCTTCTTTATCATCATTGAACTATATTCAACCCGTTTCAGTAGCTTGATTATGAGAATATCTTATCTGGTTCACTTTCCTCTTCATTTGCAGACTGACTTTGATCTTACTGGGGCTTTTTTCAAGTAGTGATGCTGTTCAAGAAATAATTGTGCATTAGGTAAATTCACGTAGTAGAATTGTGACACAGTGACACTCACACCCTCCCTCTTCTCTCATTAATTGCAGCATTCCCAATTTTGAAAAAAATAAAATCAAAATCAATATACTTCTTTACACGTCATGAAACCATTAATTGATTTTGCTTTGCTCATCAAGAATCCCAACGGTTATCATCATAGATTAACAACTTAAACATTCAATCTAACAATTGGATAATCTCACAGCCAAGTAAACCATGCAATTTTTATTGACCTAAAGGAGTCTTATCCTTCAATGAAAACGGCGTACATAAAATATCTTCCCAGTTCCAACCGTGTTAATATATGCAATCAGATGAAACACAATCAATTCAAAACAATTTTAGAACGAACAAATCGATTTACCGGCCTAAATAATAAATACATAGCCGAAGAACAAGGTCAACAACATCTGCAATTTATAATCAAAAGTAGTTGAGAAAAAAAAAAAGGCAATACGATCTCAGTTAACAAACTAGTTAACGTAATTGGATATATTCAAAACGTATTGATCGAATTAAGGTGATAAAACAATAATGAATTCAACGGCAAAACTGATAATGGTAAACAATAAGGTGTTCAAATTCAATTTAGAAAAATCAGATGCAGGATTCGAATTCTTATTTGTAGCAATTCCAGGTGAAATATAGACCAAATTGTAGCCAAGTCGATGAAGTGATTTGATCAACAGTAAAAGAGGGAAGCAAAATGATATCAATTCTCAAACAAGCCGACATAATCAAGGCTTTATTACCGATTAACATTAAAATCAAACGTATAGTTAGCAAAAATGCGGTGAACGAAGAAGGAATGCAACGGAGAAACTGATTCTAATAAACAATCAGGTGAGGAAATTGAAGTCTTACCATTTGTTGCAGTTTCTTCAGGTGAAATTGTAGGTCAGTTGCTGAAAGGTTAAAGATCGTGAGCTAAATTTGATTTATTTTCCGGAAAGCGGACTGAAATTGACCGGAAGGACGGCTGTTGGTGGAAGGGTCCACGCAACGGTTGACCTTGCGGGCCCTTCAACACGTTTATTAGGTATATAAAACCGAAAATTTCAAAAACATCAGGTGATGTTTAAGTTAACAAAAAAAAATTCATTAGTTTTTAATTTAAATTTTCAAGAAAATATTTTCAGATTTACTTCGGTTAAAATTTTGAAAACATGGTTAAAACTTATCATAAAAACAAGTGAAAATATTCTAAACATGATTTTAGAATTTTAAAACATTCTAGTTTTTATTTAAATTTGAAACTTGTCGAAAATAAGTTAAAGTTGTTTTCAACATTTTAATTATATACTAGTTTATTAGTCTGTGTATTACATGGATAACTTTAATAAATTTGTTTTCTAAGAACTATAAAACTTAAAATTAATATTAATATTCCAACTTTTAATAATAATGATATTTAATCTTTTTATAAATAAATCATTTAAACAAAAATACTATTTTTTTAAGTTTATTATTATATTATTTTATTATTAATCAAAAAATCTTTTAAATATTGTTTGTTGTGATTTTATGAGATTTAAGTAATTAATCATAATCTTATCTTAAAAGTGATTTAACATTTTTAATTTAATATTGAAATAGTAATTAACATTTGTAATTAGTATAGGATGCCACTTGGCATCATGTGAAGATGACAAATGGCAAGTTAGTTACTCTTATAATAGTGTTTATTTATAGATTTTGAAATGAAATTTTTTTAAAAAAATAAACAAATAAATATGTTTTCATAAAACCCTGTATTTTCATAAAAAACGAACCTCAAAGACACCTATATTTTCATCAACTAAATACAGTCTTAGTGATTTGTTGGGATCTCGATTTGGGTTAAACTGTTGTTTAGAACAATGGTTTTTTGACGATTATTATAAAAACTTATTGAAGTTATTTCTCATCCTTACCACTTCAAAAGAACGTATGGAAGACCTAGATATACAAACAAGCTTCAATCAATGCACATCTAGTACAAAATCTTGTGAATTATCTTAAAACAGAATTTGGAATCTCGATTTGGGTCAAATTGTTGTTTAGAAAAAGTGTTTCACATACGATCTCAAGATACCAAATCAATTCATTTCCTATTTCATATTTTCATATCATGTGGTTCTAACATTTTTCGGTTGTACTTAAACCCTTAAGTTTTAACCATTTGATTGGATAACATTTTAAATTCTACTAGCTAAAAGATAATTTCTTAAGTTAATAATACTGATAGCAAAATAAAAATATGTTGTTGTTAATGACAAGCTCTGGATATTTATCGAGGTAAATATTTGGTTAACTTTGAATGATGGATGTTACTAATTTTCCTCACGAGTCATATAAAATCTATCCATACTATTAAAAGAGTAACTATACTCATTTCTGCTGAAGTCACGTGTCGTCATCATGAATCGACACATGGCATTTATAGATTTTAAAAATAATAAAAAATTTTAAATCAAATCTATCCAAATCTAATATAATCCACTTTTAAAATCAAATCAAACAAAATCTTAACTAACTTATTAATTAAATTTATCCAAATCTAATATAATCCACTTTTAAATTCAAATCAAACAAAATCTAATAATCTACTAATTTATTAATTATAAGATAATATAATAAAAGTTTAAAAAATATATAAGAAAATAATTACTCTTCATATATATTTAGAAATATACAAAATTAATAGGTCATAATAAATAATAACATCATCTTATATATATATTTTTTAAAATAATATTTATATATTTATCTTTTTATTTATTATATTTTATATATTAAAAATATCCGCGTAATACGCGGGTAATAAACTAGTATAGTATTATATGTTAATTTAACTTTCTAATTTGATTGTCTAAAATAAAAAAAAGATTTATTAGAAGACTATTTGAATTTCGTAAGAATTGGGATAGGGTAACTTTAAAGTCAGTTTTCATTATTGGGATCTTGGCCCCATAAGGTTGAAAAAAAAAACACCAAATTCATTCATATAATTATAATGCAGTTTTTTTCTAAATAATTTTTACATTACAATAAACAAAAAGAGGAAAACTAAAAAAAAAAAAAAAAAAAAAAAAACCTAGTAGGCTTGTAGCATTTGTTTGAAATTAACCATTTTTTTAAAAAATAAATTAATTATATTTGAAGTAAGGAAAGTATGGAGTTGGCGGTGCGAAGTGGTAGCTAGGTTAGAATCAATTTTCTTTCTTATGGATCTAGTGTTGCGTGAAGATTCAACGTCGGAAGATAAAGTTATATTCAAAAGGGTTTTGATAGTGGTAGTATGAACAATTTTGAAATTGAATGTTGCATTCAAAGTCAATAACACATAATTTAAAAAATTGCAATATATTTAATAGAAATAACATAACATTTTGCTTCAAATATCAAATATGTATGTTAATATGTTTTTATTATATATTTTAATATTTTTTATATGACATTAAACCCCGCCGCGAAGCGCGGACACATTTACTCGTTTGAAGTATTTGTAAGGTGATGTCAAAACATGTGTCGTTGAAAAGTAAGATAAAACAAACTTTTTTTGGATGTCAAAGGTTTACTTTTGTTTTCTAAAAACAATCTCCAAAAACTAATTTGGTCTTTCAATAAGTTAGCTTAGTTATTATTTTACTTTATAATATCATACTAGTCTATAATAAACTCATGTATAACATGGATATAAATTTAAATATTAATTTCATTAGTATCGTAGGATAATTTTTTAAAATATTATATCAAATTTATAAAATCTACTTATATAATGTTAATATACTTAAATACAAATATTAATTCAAATTCAATTTTGAGTTTTATATTGTATAAGATTTAGTTTGGATTTAGCTTTGATTAGATATAATTTAAATTTTTTTATATGAATTAATTGCATATTATATATATATATATATATATATATATATATATATATATATATATATATATATATATATATATATATATATATATATAAGTTTCAAATGGCGATAGGAGGTGCTACCACCTGACAATAGCAATTGATACGTGAAAAAATATTTTTTTAAATAATATTTATAGATTATAGATTTAGGTTTAGCATTTAAGTGTGCCACATGTTAGGAATATTAATGAATATTTTAAGATGTATGTTTGTATAAACATAAAATAGTTATTACAAATATCTATGTTTCTTTTTTATTTTAATACGTTACTTATGCTACCACCTAATTGTTTTACATACAAATATTTATATTTCTATATTGTATTTTTTTATTTGAAATATTAAAAATTAATTACAAAGAATAGTGATGATCTTTTAATTATCTTAGTAACAACCACCATATAATATTTTTCCCGTTTAAACTTGTTATTTTTAACCAATAATAACGTTGAAGTTGTAAATTTTGATATTTGTAACTATGACAAAATTTTGTTGATCATATCATTAACCTTCTTAGATTGAGGGTATACATGAGTCGTTAGCTCATCGGCCTAGTCACAATCGTACATCCCAACAGGAACACCGCCCCCACCCCAGCGGCCCTGCCAATTTTCCCCTCCGCGGCCTCTCACCCCCTCATCGGCCTTTCACCTCTCTCTCTTCATCCTCCTCCTCATCATCATCCTCCTCCTCTCTCTCTCAATTAGATGTCACTTGGCATCTCATTAAAAAGGTCAATTGGCGTAACTTGGAAACGACACATGTAATATTCTACAATTTCTATTTTAAAATATAATTAAATTAATTTAGAAAAAAAAACATCCGCCTATTATCTTGGAATTTTGTTTTAAATTTGAGTCCACAACTTATTTCTTTCACTAGCTTCTTATCCAAGTTTTTAAAAATATTAAAATAAATAATTAAATTGATTTAGGGGGGAAAAAGACAATTTACCATATTTCTATAATTTTTTTCTTTCTTTGAAATTATTAATTCTTGGTTATGTATTTTACCTTTAGTTACTTGGTTTATATATTTTTAATAATATTTTTAACAGTTTAATATTAATATTTTATTTGTTGTTTCTAAAATTAAACATATACAAATTAATAAAAATAAATATTTAAGTATTCGTATAGTACACGGGTAATAAACTAGTTACGTTAATAAACAAAAATCAAACTTTAAACCAATAAAACTAATTTGATATTACTATTGACAAAAAATGATATAAATTATAAAATCATTAATTGATTGTTATAAATGGTAAAAGTATATAAGCTACATGTTATGACAGATGTAAAAGTGACAACTTTATTTTTATGAATGACAAATAAAATTAGTTGGTTGATAGTATTAAAAATAAAATAAGTCGTTTTCAATTTAATGATATAAAAATATAATTATTAATTGTAGGTTACAAATGTACTAAAGATTTTTTTTTAAAAATATCTAAAATAACGATGCAAGATATTAATTAATAAAATCATAAAATGCTAGTAATATTGTATGAGAGATTGGAAAACTTTTTGAAATAATTGACACGTACTAGCTCATGAAATAAATAACATTAATGCAAGATATTTTGAGAACTCATGATTAATTGAAGTGAGTAATATCAATTTGTTTTATAGTTGATAGTTGATAATAAGTAAGATAAGATACAATAAGTAAGATGATAATAAGAAAAATAAGATAAGTAAAATGATAATAAGTAAGATAAGATAATAATATACGATTAGACGACAATTATCACAATATCTATTTGCTATTATTATATTAATTTATATAGATACTTCTAAGTTTGTAATTTGATTTATATATTACTGTATTAACTCTCGTACTATGTTTATATTTTTAACAAATAGTATTTTACACAAAATATATATAAACCCATATTAAAACGTACAAATATTTTCTAGAAATATATATAAAGATAGTATTACTTTATTATTTTCTACCTTTAATACACACACATATATGTCTACTTTTATCTTTTTTTATATATAATTTTTTAAGATATAGTTTGAGATTAATTTTACATAAAATATAATGTTTATATATTTTTATTACAATGATTAAAATGAAATACTCTTTATACTAATGTTGTTTTTTTTTTTCGCTTTTCAAATGTATGAAATCATGTATGTTTACCTTTTAGCAATTTTTAATATTTTTTGTTTATTTATATTTATTTTTAATATATTTCAATAAATATATAAAGGCATAAAATATTTTTTAATTAAATAGATAGAAAAGTAAGGATAAAATAACATTTAAATTTAAAAGATGATCTAAATTAGATTGATGATAAAATTATGAAAATAAAAAATATGGCGTGTTTGGATCACACTACTTGTCTTGTATTTTATTATAATATAAAATGAAGATTCTCAGTTACTTAATATTTATATGTATCTAAATTGTTTTTATTATATTTTAAATAAACTCACTACATACATTACAAGAAAAATGTCAATTAATGACACATGCTTCTAGTACAAAAAAATTTCACTATATCATACTTTTAGTGTCACTTATGAAAAATAGTAGGTAGAGCAATCTTTTACCCACATTTTTTAGAGTAGTGACACAAAAATTCTGTCACAAAAATACTTGAGGCCTATACCCAATTACCTACATACATTTTTAGTCACTATATATTTATATCAACTCTTCTGTTGTGTAGGTAAAAAAATTTAACACATATAGTGACACTTTTCGTGTGTCGTTAAATGACATTTTGTTTGTATGATATTCATCTCATTTGTCTAAAAAGAATATGAAATCCATATCTTTTATATATAGTGAAAGATCATGAAACGCTAATTTTTTTAACCTAGAAATAATAATCAAATTCAATTTTTACGTTTACCCTTTATTGGAAACTCTTACTGCATGATAGTGACCAATTTTTGTATTAGGTTTGTGGCTGATTATTTGCAATTTGGTCTATGGTTGGTAGTTTCCACTTTTCTTTATTTGGACGTGTGCTTTTTTAATTTGTTCTAAAGACTTTTATTGTTGTTGACTTTCTGTTAATATGTTTAAGATTGTATTATTTTCTATTGCTACTTGACATTTGATAAATCAAAATTAATACAATTTTACTGTTTTTAAATTATTTCATGCTACGTTATTTCCAAATTAATTTTTAGACATAATAATTTTCTTTGCTAGAAGTACAGATTAATTTTAGGGTGTTTCTGACTCGCTGAATAAAATGTTAAAGGGAATTGAAAGTCGAGTCCAAATAACACATGATTTTTAATGTAAGTTAGAGAGGTATGAGGTGTCCTTGATGTGGGGCTTATTTTAAATGCGTGATTGTTGAGTGTTTCTTAGTGGTTTTATTTTCTTGCCCTTTTTTTTTTTTTTTTTTTTTTTGAGATTGTTCTTTCCTAGTTCTTCTTCTGAGCCCTTTTCGTTGAATAAAATCTTCAGACTTTTCAAAAAATAAAGAGTTTAAATTCATTTATGAATGACCATTATTAATAAATATTTTTAATCATTGATTTTGATTAAATTTAAATGAATTCAAATTCATTTCTTTGTAAGTCATTTGATGTATTTGATAAAATGAAACAAGTATGGGTTTAAAAAAGTTTGTTTGGTTGGTTGTAATTTGAAAGAAAAACAATATACTAGTCAAACATATTTGGTGGGGTGAAATTTAAATGAATTTAGTTTACTTTATTGTACATAATATGTTTATTGGTTGGTGCATGAAATGTTATTTTAAAGTTAGCTAATGGTTTTAATTGTCAAATATTAAAAGTCTAATATATATATAAATAGTTTGAAATAATGAATTCCTTCAATAATAGATTCTTATGAAATTTAAACAAAATTTACTCATTAATGTTGTATTTTAAATTTTCAAACGATTTATATATATAATAAAAGAGAATATAATTAAATTGCCATATGGTATCACTAGCTAGTTCAACATAAAAAAATAAATACATTTTATTATTTCTGAAATAAAATAAATAATAAATACAATTCATTATATCTAATATCTATAAAGACATTAATAAATAATTAACTCTATTCATTATTTGATATTATCCACGTTTCACCTAAATAATAAAGAAAATCTTAAATTCTATAATCTATCTATAAATTTTAAATAATATTTATAAAGTAAACAATCTTAAATTATATCAATTGAAAATTAATAAATATATTATAATAATATAAAATAATATATAAAAATAAATAAGATTGTATTTGAAAAAAAAACTATATTAATAAAAAATATATATATCATAATATTTTTTGTTTACTGTAATAAAATATATAAGCATTTCGTATGAAATATGTAAATTAAAAATATAATTTATAAATTAGATGAATTTTTATACATAAATACAGAAGAATAGAAGCTATCGTGTCACGTTCTTTCCATACATCATATTTTAAAATTTCATATTTGTTATATATATAAATATATAATGTCCATCCTTAAAGAAACTTTAGATTTATTGACCTTGACCTTCTAAACCATAAATTAGGTTATCAAGATAAAAGAGACATGGAGGGAGTAGTTGGTTTCTTTTGAATCGATGATCACTATAATGGCCACCTTATGCTATTATAATAAATTAATAATTATATTTATATATAATTAATTTTATTTATAATTGATGTAATGTGTAAAGTTTGTTGCGTTGTTATTATCTTGTAGCAAGAACAAAGATAATGGTTTTGTAACGTCTTTTTTTATTTCTTGCAAGTCATATCCTTTCTTTTCAATGGAAGTATATATATTTTGTGTTCGTTTTCTCCGGTTATATTTTATAAGTCGTTTGTTTATAATGGCATAATTACCTTAAAAGATAATCTATTGTCACTGTTTTTTTAATTTGGATAACGTACTTAATTTTTTTTTTTAATTTGAGGTAACAAACTTTTAAAGTCAAGTAAATCAATGTAACCGTGTCGGATAGAAAGATAAAAATTATTCACATGACAGTTTCTTTATCCAGTTATCAGTTTTTTTTTTAATTTATAATATTGCTTAATTATTTTTAAATTTGCTCAAAATAGCAATGTATTATCAAAAAGTATTTTCAAATTGCACAAAATAGTGCATGTTATATAACAGTTAAACTGTCATTTTTGTAAAAAAAAATGCTGATTGGACAAAGAAACTGTCATGTCAGTGATTTTTACCTTTCAATCCGATATGGTTACCTTGATTTGGAAATATGTTACCTTAATTAGAAAAGTTTTTTAATATGTTACCCAAATTGAAAAAACTGTGACAGTAGTTTACTTTTTGACGCAATTAACCTTACTTTTAATGGAAGCTTATTCAAATATCTAGGATGATCTAATAGTTAGATCGTAAACATTCAAATTAAATGATGTTGGTTCGATGGATCAAACAAGCTGGACGGACCAAAATGATGCACGACTAAAAAATGAAATTCGAACGTGTTCAATTAAATAGATCCAAACAATAATTTTGAAAATGACATATTAACCAAACATTTAAAAAAAAAATTCAAATTGAACATAAATTGATTAACTTTGAAGCGACGGCTTTATTTGAATGTGTCGCACATCTTCAAAATTATTAATGGGAAATAAAACAACATCAATTTATTTTGCTTTCTTTTATTTCATATATGATTAATTACTTATTTTCTTACTTTTAGATATATAAAATTCAAAATTATAAAGCCTATATTTATAATAACATATCTTCTGAGAAACGCTTAAAATTAAAAATGATAAAGTTGTCTGAAGTCTGAACATGGACTAATTCTTTGGCAACCTAAATAAAATTCAAAGGTCATTATAGTGCAATACAATGACAGCGACTTAGCGAGTTTTCAATAAATACATACATACATATACACGGTCACCAAGGGTTGAGATTATTGCAGAGTTTTAATTTCATGTAGAACTGTAAAACCAATGTAGACCTTAGGATTAAAATATAACATTAAAGATAATATGGTAAATATGCAATTAGTATTAAATTAATTTTAATTTATAGTCTACCAAGTTTGACCACCAATTTTGACTATGGTTTGAACTCTTTCTTAATACTGAATATATATGTAGTGTTGAGTATACGGTCTATAGTGTTACTTCGACATTCAATATTCCACTATTGTATATTGAATTTACGTATGAATAACTTTTTTCAAAAAATATAACGGGTAAAATTTTTTTAAAAAAATATCATGACCAGTCTAATTGATCTATGTAAATATAAACATTAAACATTCATATCAAATCTCAAATGTTGAATTACTAATCACTTTTAAATATTTGATGTTAAATATATATATGCAGTGTTGAATATATGATATATATGAAATACAATATTAATCGCATCTAATATGCAGTGCTGAATGTATGATATATAGTGTTACTTCGACATTGATATTTTTGATATGATATATTTAATGGTTATCAAGGTAACTTTTTTTTTTTTTACGAAAAATAAACACGAAAAGTTTTTCTAAAAAAATATATCATGATCTGTCTCGTTTTAAATAGTATAAAATTATCATTTTTATGCTATAATTTTTTTTGATCTAAAAATTAAGCGTATTAATGTTATTTTAATTTAAAGAAAAATATGATTTTTTTTTTGCTATTGCAATTTTTTTTCAATTTTACCCGAATTAATATATTACTAATATCAATCTTTTTTTTTAAATTCCACACTTGATCTATTTAATCAAGACCATTAAATTAATCTAATCTATAAATGATGTTGTATTTACAGTTCTACACTAAAATTAGGTTCTGCAATGATCCCTTATATATATATATATATATATATATATATATATATATATATATATATATATATATATATATATATATATATATATATATATATATATATATATATATATATGGTTTGAGAGTGTACCATTTATTGTCCAACGCACTAGTAGGTACCACTTTAAAAAAAAGTTAAAACTTTTTTTCATAAAATGTTTTAATTAACATTATAGAGATATATGTGAATTTCACATACATTCACATCTCCTAACGTACACTTACATAAATTTGTACATATGTGAACGTACATTTATGTGATGTATGATTTTAAGCACTTAAAATGTGTGAATGTGCGTGAAATTTATATATCATTTTTGTAATGTTAATTATTTTTAAGAGTGTTATCAAGGACTAAACCGGTAAATATTTAATTATGTGTCAAAATCATAAAAATTAACTAAACTTGGAATTTTAGGTTATTTAGACAATAATAGGTATTGAACCTTTTTCGGCTAAAGTAATTTAGTTAACTTGATTATAATCTCGTCATTTTCTTTTCTTAAACTTATATCGATCAAACACATTACAAATCTATTTTAATATCTTACCTTTAGTTATTAATTTAAATTAATTTAGTTGGTTTGTGATTTCTTATTTAATATATAAATAAATCAAATATATTTATTCTAATATTAAAACAATAACATACAAAAAGCCGTAGTTCAAAATAATTAAATTTTTAAACTTAATCAACTTATTAGGTGTGTGGCCCAAAAATAAGTTAAATACTCTAAGCCCACATTAAAACTCAGCAGCCCATTAAAATAAAATAATGTCATTTGGGCTTTAAGTCCAACCAAATTATCCTAAGCTCAAGTGCCCAACTAAAACTCTTCTCAAATTCTTGACCGAATTATTTATTCTTTTTCTTTTTTTTTTTTTCTGCTAATCCCATACGTCCCCACCCATTAAATTATTATTGTTGTTGTTAAGAAAAAAAGAGAGAAAAGACACAGACAGGGCGCCGTTGACCAGGGGAGAGGACCGGCCAAGGGCAGCGATGCCGCCGGACCTCCGGCCATCACTACACCCTCAAATCTCTCTCTTTCTAAATTATTGATCTCTTCAAAACCTTTTAAGAATCTAAGCTCCGAAAATTATGGAATCACATTGTAGTTAACAAAACGAAAGTTAAATCATCATATAATCAATTAATCATTCTAATAAAGCGTTCTAAATCCATTTTCTATTGTTTTAATGTCCATGTTTGACTTCCTACATAAACTCACTAAAATTTCTCAGACTCCATTAATGGAGTTTTGCAAATTCATAGGGATAGAGAAGGTGAGAAAGTGGGTTAATAATTGTGTTTATTTTCACTTTACAAAGCTCATTGTTAGCATTATTTGGTGATTGACCTGTTATATGGAATTGTAAATAAAAAAAAAAACCGTTAATGAAGACTTGTTACCTCATAAATGAATGTGAAGTAAACTTGAGGAGGAGTTGATGTTGAATTTTCTTTTAAAATTTCATTCAAGCACTTTTGAATTTTGGAAGGTAGAAATCAAAATGTACAACAAGAAAAAAAAAATAGAAAATGTGACAGATGAGGTGATATAAGAGACAAACTTTTTCATTTTCATCAAGTCAAACATCAGGTATTAATATCTATTACCTAATAGCAACTTTAGGCAATTTATTTTAAATTTATGGTCTTCAATGAAAATTTATATTTAGTTCAGGTTTTAATAAAAATACTATTTCATCAATATTA
The DNA here is from genome assembly GCA_020465985.1 of Centrapalus pauciflorus. Classification (NCBI taxonomy): domain Eukaryota; kingdom Viridiplantae; phylum Streptophyta; class Magnoliopsida; order Asterales; family Asteraceae; genus Centrapalus; species Centrapalus pauciflorus. The sequence continues at coordinate 443,283 of JAANYP010001252.1, forward strand.
TAGTTGTTTTCGTCATGTTTCAAGATCTTTTTTTGATAACTAAAACACCCAATTATTCTATTCATAAGAATTCTTTGTTTTAGTATATATTTCCAAATTAAATAATTAAATCTCAAATCAAATAATCATGTGAAATTTTTGGGATGTTACATTCGAGAACAGAGTTGACTATGGTCTCCAGATATTCCAAGTCTAATGATTGATGATCCAAGATTTGATTCATAGCTTCAATTAGGACAATGAAGATGACATTGAGCACCTGGAGCAACAATTGTTGGTGTCCAGATCGTGTTTCACTAATTTAACATCAAAAGAAAGGAAAGGGTAAGGAAGAAGAGAAAGAAATAGAATAGATAAGTAAAAAGAGAGGTGAAGAAGCATTAACACAATTTTGAGCTTCAACACTAAATTTCCTCAATCTCATAAAAGCCGGCTCATTGAAAATCAAGGAATTTTCATCTTTTTCCTTCCTCAAAATAATTTAAGAACATGCCTAAATCTTTATATTCTCCTATTTCCACTTCATTCATTCTATTTCTGTCCAATTTCTGTCAAGAAGAGACGTTAACTTTGATTCATAGCACCGATGGTATTCATATATTTGTACTAGCGATATAAAGGGATGGCGACGGAAATGAGAGCACGAGAGGAAGGACGAGCTCTGATGTCAATGAGGGAGGTGATCAAGTGAGGAAGCTACGATGAAAGTGGCATGAGGGAGAAGAGCATCAATGATAGGAAGGATTAGTTACGTTTTTCAAGAGGAGACTGATTTTAGCATGTAGAATCCAATCAATTTCATATTTTTAATAAGAAAAAAAATTACAATGACTAAAATGATCCCAATGAAAAATCTGACACCCGAACCTCTGTTGACCGGGTATCGAGGATGGGGATGAAAATATGAGATTACTCATTGGGTACCCATACCCGTATACGGTTAAGGTACCCTCTCTTAAGTTGCAAGTCTTTTCCATAGACACTCAGTAAGCAAGTAGCTGCCAATATCTTGTTAGTATTTATTTAATAAATTTAAGATTTCGGGTTTTGAGGGTGATGACAATGTCGAAACTTCTACTTGTTGTCCTCCTGCTATTAAAAAAAAAGAAAAAGAAAAAGTAGTTGCCAATACCATATAAACCCTCTTGGCTCTTGCACAAACAAAGGATTCCAAAATACCATCACTTTTGGTACCGTATAGGTCAGGTTATCCTAATTCCTAATAAGCGCTCCCGATACATAAAATCGAATGGCATTAGTGCTTCAATGCTCATTTGCTCCGGCTACTGGACATACGATACGACGGCAGCAGATTCGCTCCTCCGCCGACCGCCAGGCACTCTTTAGCCGCATCGCTCCTGTTTACGATAACGTACGCACTTGATTTTATCCCAAATTTTTAACTTAACTTCCTACACATACTACTATTACCTTTTTACAGTTGAACGATCTGTTGAGTTTGGGGCAACATCGAATTTGGAAACGAATGGCAGTTGATTGGAGCGGGTAATCCCTAACTTCTTTTTTGAGTTCCCCCAAAACATGTTACATTCATGCAATTTACAATGTACTTTGCTAATTTCTTTGTATGCTCGGGTGCAATGTGACTCGATCCCTAAATTTACCACGCATATAGTTAGGACTGAATGTAATTGCGGAATGGAGTGATGTGTGTTGACTATGGTACTTGAATCTGAATATATGTATTCATGTGTGTTTGGAATGTTAGGGCAAAAGAGGGAAGCACTGTGTTGGATTTGTGTTGTGGAAGTGGGGATTTGGCATTTCTCTTGTCTGAGAAGGTTGGATTCAAAGGCCAGGTTGGTTTGTCACTCTTTCCCCATTCTTTCCTTTTGCGTTCCTCTAATAATTGGTAAACCATTTGTATGTGTCATTATAACATACTTGCTTGGGACGTGCATTTTATCAAACTTAGCGCCCCCTACAGGGGCGGGGGCGTTTGCATGTGTTTTTTTTGAAATCTCTTTTGAATGTTTGGAATAATGAGTTTAGATTATGATTATTTAGGGTCAAAATAATCATATTTCAAGTAAAGAGCTGTTGAAAGTGATTATCGGGATAAACATAAACTGTAAAACAACCATCCATTGTTGTAATCAATTGATTGTCCAACTACGATTTTGTAAGTTACTATAATATGGGGTGTAAAAGAGCCAAGCCAAGTTCAAACCAATAAACACTTGTTTCAAGCTTTATGTGTGTAAAATTCAAGCCACACTTGAGCCAGGCATGGGCTTGGCTCGTTTATTATGAAAATTTATTATTATTATTTAATTAAGTATTATATAATTTAATATTCTATATATAATATGTGTGTGTGTATTCATTCTGCATTATTTTATATTATAAATATTATAATATCTCATTATATATTATTTTTCCAGTTTTTATATTATAGATTTACTTATTATTATGCAACAATATAATAACAAAGATATTCAATTTTGACTCGTATTCAAATATAATTAATTTATAAAATGAGAATACAATGGGATAATGGCAAAAATTCCTGTACAATAAAAAATGTTAAAGTGAAACTTCGATGGTTTAGTTGGGCATTTAGTGAGAATATCGATGAATTTTAAAATGATGAATGGCTGGGATTAGTTGATAAAAATGGATGTGCATGATTGCATTTATACTTGTGATATTCAAATGTTAAGACCGGACATAAATGCTGGTGTGTGTGTAACCTTGTTTAGGATTGCAACACCAAATAAACTTAATGTTCGGGGCTCAAGCTTGAGCACAATTATTAAGACGTTAAGTGAACTCCGAGTCAAGCTCTAGCGTATTTTTAGTTACTAATGAGTAATAACTTGGCTTGCTTAGACCCTTGACTATATAGTCAGTTAAAAAGTGCACACCCAAAAATCCCCTTTCTACTCTCCTGGTGTCGAAATAATTCCATAGTTTCCACCATTGGTGAAATTTTAATCCAGAATTATCTTATTCACTTTTTCTCACCATTACAAAATCTTAACAAGGATGTCTTAGATTTTCGATTTATAGTCAAACACTTCTATTAAACTATTTGCATAGTTAATCATTGCATCTTGTTTGGATATAGAAATAGAATATGGAGTCTGTGAGAGTTTGATAAAGGATTTTCAGTACTTATGGTAGACCATCCTTTTATTATTATTATGATCAGGTTTTAGCCTCTTAACCAGCTGATTAATTGAATTGTACCTAATGATTCATGGGAAAAATTCAAATTGAGATGTCACGTTTAGGGTGTGTTTGGTTCTGTCCAATTCACTCAAGGCTTGAACTTTTCATACAACAATCTCCTACATATTAGTTGATTACAATTTATCATGCATGCACATATATGATATATACGCTAACATGGAGCGGTTATTTTAGTAACCAGTATGATATATATGATTGTGAGTCGCCAGACGTCCTTAACTTCACTGCTTTCCACAATTGCAGGTTATTGGTTATGATTTCTCGAAAGAACAACTAATGGTTGCTTCATCTCGGCAGCAATTAAGCTCAAAACTCTGCTACTGTAACCTTAAGTGAGCATTGGTATATTTAGCTCTTGTTTCTGTAAACAATGTGTTGCTAATTCGGTACTTGTATTTTTCATGACTTACTGGTGATTCTTTTATGTATTATAGGTGGGTGGAAGGCGATGCACTTGATTTGCCATTTTCTGACTGTTTTTTTGACGCAATTACCATGGGCTATGGGCTACGAAATGTAATTGACAAATACAAGGCATTGAAAGAGGTGCACCGAGTTCTAAAACCAGGGCATAAAGCATCAATCCTTGACTTCAACAAAAGCACTGATGGATTAAAGACATCTGTTCAGGTTTGTTTCCAGACCTGTGATTTTTGCATCCTTTTGTTCTACTCAATTTAACCTTCTCTGTCCCATAAAAATTACAATGGTTTCCTTTCCTGGACATCACATGGAAATTGAAACATTCCTATTAATTACTGATATCAATTTGTGCCCATAAGAATCTTGATGTATATGTGTAGTTTTTTTAATCTCTATATCTATCAACATCTTGTGCCTTTAAATTTGCTATTTTTCTTACACAACTAGTAAATGTTCTTGACAAATACATATCCCGTTTCACATTGCACTTCAAGTATTCAATCGTATGCCCCTCAAGTAAAGTCCGTTTTCATGACTTTTTTCTGTTCCAAAAAACAAATGCCCATTTGTTCAAAATTAACGATTACAAATGTAAGATGCTCAACTCTGTCAACCAAAAATGCCTGACAATTGACCTCTACACGTGAAAGGTGTTTGGATCAACACATCACAGAGATTAAAATTGCAGGAAACTGGAAACCAAGGATGTAGTATTTACTGGGATCTCATTAGTCGTTATCACTTACATGAATTACAGAGGAACTCAAGCTCCAAATTCAACACAAGGCTGGTTGTATACTCCAAGTAAAAACGTTGCAAGATTTGAATGCTATATTTCATATTGTGTATTGTAAGAAATATCCACAGTTAACAAGTTTATTTTGGATTATTTTGTAGAGGAATTTGTTAATACATGCTCATTGGTCAATGCACAATTTTCACACGAATGGTTTTATAAACCTTATTAGTTTTCAAGCATGAATTGATATTGGACGTCACTTTTTATAAACAAACCTGTAAATGCACACGTTGTGTTTTCAAAGATGCATATGTAAAAAATAATTTATACCATTGACTATAAAAGTATCGAACTAATTGTTTGTGTTGCTCCAAGATCTTGATGCATATTTTATTCGGGTAAAATTTTAGCCAGTCAGTTTACTTGGGATAATGCAACATTAAATATTTGGGGATTTTTGTGGCAGGGCTGGATGATAGATAATATAGTTGTTCCTGTAGCTGCTAGCTATGGTCTTACAGAGGAATATCGATATCTAAAGAGCTCAATTCAAGAATTTTTATCAGGTTTGTTCTTATTGTTATGGCTTTAAAAGGTTGACAGTGCATAAAGAGTTGCTTAAGAATAGCTACTGTTTGATTCATTGATATAATCTCTTCTTTCTTCATTAAGTGGGTCCTATCTTCATTTCTTCTCATATCATGTAATTGGGACCCAAAATCACATTTTTTTGCTTCTTTTCTTGGTATACAAGTGGGGCCGACGATATAAAAATATTAAATGACTGAAAGTTTTTTTTCATGCGTGCTCGCTTGTGAATATTTCTTTTACTGACAGGTGAGGAGTTAGAGCGTCTCGCTTTGGAAGCAGGGTTTTCAAGTGCTAAACATTTTGAAGTTGGTGGAGGACTCATGGGCAACTTAGTTGCTACACGATAAAACAGGCTTGTAAATTCCCTCACAAGCATATCAATCATACAAGGAGTTGTACATGTTCACCAATTAATGGATTTAATAAATAAAAAAGTTCGGAACGATAATTTGCTTCACACACTCTAAACTGTGTATGCATGTTACTTCATTCATGGGCAACTGTGTTTGATAAGCTTGTTCTAAGTATGTTTCGTTATTGCAAAATTTGAATTAAAGAACACTTCTAATCTAATAGAGTTCTTATTAGGAGCCTTTTGGGATACCAAATGAAGGCATTATTATTATTGCTGTTTAATGTGATCTATGAATTAGTAGTTCTCAGAAACACAATCAGTATCACTTTCTACGGATTCAAAGACTGTACCTACAAATCATGCCTGAACAAATGTAAAGAAATCGAAATTTAAGGTATAATATAGACGAATCAGAGCCTTTTCTTCCACATATATGATCTTTTTGATACATGTAGACTTGCCCAGCCTTGTTGGCTCAACTAAATTCATTGAACTTTCTAGAATTGAAGTTCAATATGTTAGTGAACGCCTGTAAAAGGTAAAATATTACTAGGTGAATGTTCTGCTTTTCACAGATAGATGATCTTAGCGTCAAACATATTTCGGTGGTCCTATATCATCTTTACTAAGAAACAAATCAAGATGATTCCGATATGCTTAGGTGGGGACAAGTATATATGTGAACTAATATCCTGAATCTTGCATTAGTTACTTATACGACCCAAAATGTATCTAAAACTAAACTACTATGTCCATGTGCACTATGTAGAAGGTTTTAAGTTTTTGAAAAAATGGAATAAAATGAATTTTAAGCTTCTTTGACAAATGTTTATGATATATAGAATAGTTATTGACATAGAAAATGAAGTAAAAAAGAATGAATACTCTTCCGGTTTAAGTTTTTGATTCTCTTCATTTTGATAAGGAATGCAAAAAATGATGTCAAAATCAATTCTCATTTCAGAATAATTGAGGCATTCATCACAAGATAGAAAAACTTCTATACCTATTCCATTCTTTTGATTCACTCGTAGCAAACGTGCACTTAAATTACTAAATACATAGTGCCTTGGTTTTTTTTGAACGACAAATTATCCTACTCCTACTCCTAAGCTACTCCCTCACCACAAGACTTACTTTCACCACCTAAATATCAACTTGCCTCTGACGGGAGTCGAACCCGTGACTGCTCACTTATATCTCCACCCTCTTACCGCCAGGCCAAAGACCCTTTTACATAGTGCCTTAGTGGTAAAGACAAAACAACAAAATTTCTCCATCTTCAGGAGAACCTTTCAATAACCTAAGCCCAATCACACACACACACACAGAGGGGGTTTAAGGTTTTAAGCCATTATGCATCGGAGAACTACAAAAAACCAACTAGAATCAATAAATCAAGTGTATTTGATACACTCCCAAAATTAAAACTCACTTTATAAGATATGTATTTGATAAACTTCCAGAATAAAAATCAGGCCTCTCAATATATGCACTTGCTCAACATATCCATGCACAGGGTGGATACGAATCCACATCAAATGTACTATTTAAAACGGAGAGTAAAAAACATAAATTTAATGGAGTTGTACCATGGCGAAGTCTACCACATTTAAATTACACTAATACAAGCAGAGAGTTTGCAACAATCCTTGAGATTTATATCATCAAATCAGTATTACAAATAAAACCTTCCAAGTACAAAACCTTCCAACTTAATGATCAAACCAAATAAATTTTTAAGGACATTGAAGAAGCTCAATCGTAACTTTCCATATGAGTCCATGCACCATCCCCCAAAAGCAGGGTGTAATGACTACCTCGGGTAGTGATGACTGTTGGAAACTGTAGCAATCGAACTAGAATCATCCCTGTCATTGTGCAGTGATCTTTTTGTGATGTTGAGTTCCATGGTTTTGTCGTCTAAAAAAGGGGGATTAGACGGGGCAGGTAACGGTTCGTCATCTTTTGCCAACATTTTTAGTGCCCTTGACATAGATGGTCTCAAAAATGGAGCTTCTTGGATGCATAGAAGTCCTATGTGTACCACTCTTATGGCCTTTTTCTGGAAAATGATATTAGGATAGCTATCCATCTTCAGGTTCGGGTCAAAGATTTGCTCCACTGTAGCTTGCTGGAAATGCTTCCATGCCTGATTTAATTCAATATTTAGATATTTCACATTTTCTAACTAGATGCATTGTTAAGTTTTAGAAAATGTGAAAATGCTTTTCAGATGTCTAGAACAGCCTTTTTAACAGCATGCTTAACTTATATCAAACATTTTTTTGGGTAAAAACAAACATGTGAGTGTTACATATATACAATTTTGTATATATGGAAAGGGTTATAATTGTCATGGGAAGTAGGAGAGTGTACTACTATATTATATATCGGGCATAGTGGGTTATTCTTACGATTAATGCCAAGCTGTCACTATCTTCTTCGGTTTTCCTTCTGGTGTTTTTTATTCCAGTGACCACCTCTAGCAGTAACACACCAAAGCTATAAACGTCTGCTGTTTTGGTTAATACACCATGGGCTAGGTACTCTGGAGCCATATATCCACTGATAAAAATTGATGATATAACAAAAATAATTAGCGTTTTTTAGCTAACTATCTAAAAAACCACAACTAAACAGGTTGTCAATCAACAATATTAGGTGCTATTTGTTTTTAAGAGGTTAGATGTCTGAAAACCACGTCTGAAATTAAGAAGTAGCCATATGATCTAAATTGAAATTAAAATACGATCTTAAGATTGTCTGTTTAGTAAAATGAAACACCTGAAATATATTATTTCAAATTAATTGTATATTATAATTAATTGATTTAGCAAAATTAAATGGGGTGGCGGTTGTGAAGAACTCGGGTGGGGAGGGTTTGCTGTGTTTTTTGAAGGCTTTGTAAAAAAATAACCTTTTAAAAATATTGGGCTTAAGTCGTACAATAGTTGTGTACTATTTAAAGTGTTTCGATATGGTACATGTACTTTTTTAATTATTCATAGTACACGTGTACTTTTTGAATCGTTCAAATATGATCCCTAGGGTTACTAGTTACCGGCTATACCGGTTAAAAGAGATTATGTGGACAAGGTTTTCCAGTCTCGGGTACGAGTTGGTAAAATAAATCTGATGTTGATATTAACAATTACTTGAGTTGGCAATTTATGTGATACAAGAAAGCAACATTAGATTAAATTTTGTCAAATCAGATAATCATATACTATGTCAGCTTATATTACAAAATAGTTGGTCATAAAACAAGTATAAGTATCATACTTGAACGATTTAGAAAGTACACGTATACTATGAATAATTAAAATAGTACACATATCATATCGATACACTTTAAAAAGTACACAACTATTTTACGGTTTTAGCCCTAAAATATTTTCTGATTCATTAATTCCTTCCTCTTAATTTTAAGAGTTAAATTCAGAAGATCGATACATCCTATTAAGTCTAAAATCAAACAAACAATCCTAAATTATTTTAGATCTGAAGTTTATATATAAGACTCTTTCAAAAGCCTTTTTAATAAATCCCAAACAAACAAAGCCTAAGTCTGTTTTGCTTCTCCCCTTCAGGATTGATGTCCATAGAGACAATTGCGGTGTCACTTAGGCCTGTTTGGTTGACTTGTTTTCGGTGAAAACAAGGGTTTTTAGAAAACACGTTGAAATTCATCATTTTTTAATGTGTTAAGTTTTCAAAATTACAAGTAACTTGAAAACTTATTTTTGAGGTTTTCGCCTTTTGTTTTCAATCTAGTCACTCCAATCTCATCTCTTAAATGTGACAAGGGGGAGTACAAACATGAAAAGGCAAAAAAATATTTACAACACATTAAAACACATTCTCGTTTCTAAAAGGTGTTCTCTTAAAAACCATCATGTTTTCAGTTTTTCATAAAAACTCCAAACCGAAAATTAAACGGACCCTTTGTCTTTGTTAAGATTATATATTGCTTGATAATTTTTTTCTGCAAATTAATGATTCAATAGATGGGTCAGTAAGGTGTGGTCTTATATGCTTCTTTACTGCATGCATGCCTAAATGCAGCCAGTGATTGTCATTTCAGTTGTTCATGAAAACATTATATAGCAATGCTAGCTAGGTGAAGAAATAATTAAGGTACTTACAGAGTCCCAGCAATAACAGTGCTTATGTGACTTTTATCATCTTGAAATGACCTGGCCAACCCAAAATCGGCTATTTTAGCACGAAGCCTCAAGTCTAACAAAATATTAGATGCTTTAATATCCCTGTGAATAATCTGTGTCTTGGTATTCTCATGAAGGTAAACCAGTCCTTCGGCTGTACCAATGATAATCTCAAACCTCTTCTCCCAGTTTAGTTCTCTGCCTTTTATTTCATCTGTAAGAGTTCAAAAGGAAATATTTACAAATCCATGTCACATGCATGTTAATTAGTGTTTATCCATATTTGCTTAACCTATTTAATGCATTATTAGGAAATTATGATATGCATGTAATATCCTTACTTAGCACAATTAATCTTTTTGAGGAATTAAAGTTTTGATGGAAGACTCCAAATCCTAATGGATATTGATAAGGTTTTGTAATCCTACTCATCAAACTCGGAGTTGATCCCCTAAGCTCTCTAATCATAGGGGCTTTATTCCACCCAAAACGACACATAAATAGGCGTACGTACTGGTATCGTTTAAGTTTTAACTAGATATTTTACTTATAATATTAATTAATTTATAGGTTATTATGCGACATATATGTTAGCTTTGATCGATCAATATATGGTATGATTCCGGCCTGCAGATTCAATGGACACTTGGACTTGTTTGAGGTGTCCTACATATCTAGCTAGCTCGATCTCCATTAGATATGCTGACTCGGTGAGTATTTGTTTTGAAGTGGTTGTATTTACTGGTTGGGAGGTTGCTCAATACATCAAGTTATCAATCAACTGAGTTAGCATGTAGACGGGCGGTGTGATAGTGGTTGCAACATCTTTGGCCTTCACAAAGGCTAGCTTAATCATGATTTTAATTATTCTACAGCAGAAAATATAAATTTCGTATTTTTTACAACTATATTTTTATAAAGTTCGCTTTTTTATTTTAATTGCTGTCAATAATTTGTTGATCTTGGCCTAAATATATAGAATATGTTAAAGAGCTGGAAAACCTTCAGAACTCACCAAAAATGAAGAGGTCTAGGCTCTTGTTGGGTAGATATTCATATACAAGAATACATTCAGATCCTGAAGCGCTGCATCCTAACAGCCTCACCAGGTTTTTGTGTTCAATGCTGCTGATTATGTTAACTTCGTTATAGAAATCTGTCGCTCTGAAATTGTTGTTATAGAATAGCCTCTTCACACCTATTTCTCGTCCATCTGGTAGAGCCCCCTGACATAAGTTTCTTTCATATTTAAATATCGGTCGATTGTATGTTGGAGTTTAATGACAAAAACAAGTAGTTCATTGCCTAAATATGTAATTAGAACAAGTATGTTACCTAAGTGTATGAATAAAGTAGTTTAGGGACTGAATTATAAATAAATATAGAATGTAGGGTCACGATGCTTCACGATGCTTCGTGAAACATCGTGACTGTTCCGAATAGACACCAACGAATGGTTACAACCATTCAAAGCACCTATTTGATGAGTACAAATATGAACCGATATGTAAAGATTCAAAGTGCGCAATTTCAAAATTGTAATAGAAAGTTTAGTTTATTTTCTTGTGCATATTCGAAAGAATGACAAATTATGAACGCAACTATGGAAACAATAGACAAGGAGGTGGTAATCATACACGAGGAAGAGGCCAAGAAAGATTCGCAAGAGATGGTAAGACGAAAGATAGTCATGATTAAAGAAGACAAAACCCTAGAGATCAAAATTACCGAAGAAGAGATATTAGAGATATAGTTAGCTATAATTATTACAAGCTTGGACACTATGCTGTAGATTGTCCACAACCAGACCATAGAAAAGAAATTTTCTCAAACCTTATGTCCGAAGATGATGAACCAACACTACTAATGGTTATAAGCAAGGAAGAGAACGAGATGCATCCTTAGAAGAATATAAGAGAGAAAGAAGAGATTGATCGGGAGTAGATCAATAACAAAATGAGAGAGAGAGAGAGAGAGAAGAATTGATCGGAATTAGATCAACAAAAGAAGAGAAGAGAGAAGAATTGATCGGAAAAAGATCAATAAGAAAAGAACTGATCGGGAGTAGATCATTTTTCTAAAAAAAAAAAACGGGTTAGAGAAACCCAAAATTTGATTTAGAAAAATCGAATATAGATAGAGAGTTAGCATTTAAGAAACAGATACAAAGAAAGTTAGAGAACCTAAAGATGTTGAGAAATTGCACAGAATTTTGAAGAACAAGGAATTACTGTTTTTGTCATTAGGGAGGAATGTTGGAGTTTAATGACAAAAACAAGTAGTTCATTGCCTAAATATGTAATTAGAATAAGTATGTTACCTAAATGTATAAATAGAATAGTTTAGCGACTGAATTATAAATAAATATAGACACCAACGCGACCCGAATAGACACCAACGAATGGTTACAACCATTCAAATTACCTTTTCAATTAGTATGAATAGGAACCAAAATGTAAAGATTCGAAGTGTGCACTTTCAAAGACTAATAAAAGTTTAGTTTATTTTCTTGTGAATATTCTTTTAGTTTATCCAACATTGTATACAAAAGTATTAATAACTTAACCCTATAGACGTTTGCCCAAACAGACTTAAGTAGTAAAGTGACATATATAGACGACGTGTTTGATGTGGTTGTACGTACCTTATAGACAGCACCAAATCCTCCTTGTCCGATCTTATTGGACGAGTCCCAATTTCCGGTGGCTTTCTCTACAGTAGAGTATTTGAAGTTCAAGCTGATGCCGGTAAGCATCTTTGCCAATTTCTCAACATCATAGGAGCCTGAGTCATTCATTATAAGATTATTTTAGTTAGCACGTGTGTTGTCCACCAACGTATGGTGGCCGGTGTGGCTGCTTATAATATACCTTTTCTCTTCTGCTGTATATATCTGTGTTTCTTGATGTATAAAACAATCATCGAAGCAACTATCAAAACCGCCACAGAACTAACAACCGAAACAACAATGGCTATTATCTTCCCTGCAAAACCCGTAAGTGTAAACGATCATATAATTTATAATAATAATTATAAGATTATCTAATAAATTTCTTAACAATGTTTCTTTTAGTTGGCAACTATTTAGTGAAATGAGGCCTTGAGTTTAACTCTTCCAGGATTCAATCCCTTAGGTGGCGTTTGGTTCGTGAAATGGAATTCGATGGAATTGGAATTTAAATTTAGCTTATTTAGAATTTTTGATAACTAAGACAAAGGTTATACTTTATGTATTTTCCATCAAATTTCTTTGTTTATAGGAATTTGACATTCCTTCCAACACATACATGAATTAAATTCTAACCCACACATGAATTTACTTAGGCGGGTTCCCTTGGATTTCAAAAAGAAAATAAAGAAATGATCGAAAAATTAATAATTTAAATAGTTAGTACAATTACATTGATGTAATTCACTACGAGAAGTTGAAATATTTACCTTTATTGCTGCTTGTGGGTGGTATAGGGTTCAGAAAATTGGTGTCCGAATACCTCATGAAACATCCGGTGTTCAATGCACGGCCCTCAGACCACGGCAAGCATTTCGATATCGATGCAGATGCATTCTCCAAACATGCCCTACAAGAGCTCCGATTCAAAGTACTCCAGCACTGTGCCAGCACATACACAGACTCGTTTACAGACCCTGCAATCTCTTCTCTAGCGAAATACTCATCATTGTTTCTCGTTGCAGCCGTTATAGCATTAGACACAGCTTGCCTTGCTGAATCTTGAAACAGTCTACTCTTCATCGTTGTACTCCCACAAACAAAGGTGTCGTTAGGCCCTGTATACTCGTCGTAGAACCTGTAGTTGTCGGCTCGAATAAAGCAACCATCAAGATAAATGCGACCCCCAGTGTATGGAAAGCAATTAGGAAGAAAAGTACGAGTTTCGCCATAGCATAAGAGGCAGTCTTGTGCAGAAAGATCCCCGTAGCATTGGAAAAGTGCATAGTATTTGTCAGGTTCAGTACCCACGACTGTGGTTGCATTATGCGAAGTTTTCAGTTGGTTGCTGATCATTTCCGCTGAAAGGACAAAGTCTGAGACAAGTGTCGTTTGATTGTTGTTCTCCAGTACTTGAGTACAATACTGTTTGATGACTTGGGATCTGGCATTCGCCTCGGATCTAGAAATTAGCAGTAGAATCATGACGAAATCAATGAAAATGGAAGTTGTACTTGTCGGTTTCTCCATCGTCTAGTAAATCAGATCGATTTGTCGAAGCAGGTTTTGTTTGGCTGGAAATTAATTGCAAAAGTGATGAGGAAAATCATCATATTTACTTGAACTCCATAAGAAGATTAAGGCATGTTATTGATTTAAACCTGAAAAACCATGCCCATTTGATGCAACAGTACTTACAAGGTGTTAAACGTGAAAATTCTAAAAGTTTATGAGCTTAAATTAAAAACTCCAGTTATTTTAATTGATTTTTTTTTTATATTATAAAGTTTCTACTAAACAATTAGCTACTTCAACTAGCTTTTAAAATTAGTTGGAGCTTATAACACAAAGTTTATAAAATTCCTTTATAATAACTATGTGTTAATTTGACTTGTGTATTTATGTTACTTTATATTTTCAAGTTTCAACTACTAAATTTGTCAAACGTATACATCAATAAAAGTTGTGGCTACAAGTCCCCAAATCCGTCTAGTTTATACATGCCCTCCAAATGCAAATATCTAATTTTGATCTGTATCCAATCCGAAACCGGTTTCCATATAACCAAAAATTTTATCCGGATCGGGTTCTATACCAAATTTTTTATTGGGTAGACCAGATTTTTTACCAGATAAATAACTTGTTATAAAAAAACCGATTTTAGACTGCACTAAGTGTATGTTTGGCAAAACTAACAGTAATTTTGAGTTTTTAAAAAAGGTAGAGCTTTTAGTAGCTGAAGTTTTTTAAAAGAGTAGAAGTTTTTTGTTTTATAAATGTGTTTGGTAAAATTAGTTGCAGCTTTACCTTTTAGTATTAAATTATATAAAAGGACATTAATATAAATTAAAAATGGTAGTTTATAATTAATAGGAGGGTACAAAAATAATTAAGTTTGACAAAAAGCTCCAAAGTTTTCAAAACGCTACATCTACTAGAGTTTTATAAAAGAATTTTTTTTCAGAAAATGAAAGCTCTACTTTTTCATTACAAACGTGACTTTTAGTTTTTAGTAGAGCTTTTAAAAAATAAAGGCTTCTAAAAGCTTTTGAAAGATCTCTTCCAAACATAGCCTAATTTTATAACTTTAAAATTTTTCTTATGTATTTATAATCAAATATAATATAAAACATATTTGATTGGAGTAAAATTATATTTGTTTGCAGTTTCATTATCTTAATTATAGTCATAAGTTATAAATGTAAAATTTATAAAATAACTAGTTTATGAATTCAAGTTGATACATGGATGATGAAACACCCATCTCAACGTAATATAATACTTAATGGGGTTACATTAAGTTATTGATAATTAACATGAATTTTAAAGAAACTCGGGCATGACCTATTCGCACGGAGTCAATATCTCTGTTTGGTTATAAACCAATTTTGGAATGTAAGATGAATTTACAAGATACTTCTACACAATTACAAGATCTATCATCAACCCAAAAGACATTATATGTCTAAATACATATATATACTAGTCAATCATAATGGTAGACAACTACCCATATATTACCCAGTTGTATAAACGTAGTTTTACCGAAGTTAAGGCTTTAGAGACGGTCCGTTTAAATTCTAGGACCAACGCCGACAATCAACTTGCCTTTACTAACACCACCTGAAGTATATAAAAATGAGGGGTTAGCAAATAAAATTTGCTAAGTGAGTTACTAGATTGATATGGAGTGCAAAACATACAACATGTATAAATGTTAAAATGATTATGAAATGACAAGTGTAATATCTTTTAATAGAAATGGTGTGGGCATAGCCCATTAATTGCATAGGTCGCGGTGCATGACCCGCTAACCCGCCGTTGTCGACCGGATCCCGGCCTAACAACTCCAACCGGCGCCCGAAGTCCGGCCACCTACCCACGAGCTCATGTGGTGTAGGAATTTATACGCACCAACACAAAGTAAGGCGCTTGATAATAATAATGATAACCTGGATATCCGGTGAGGCCAATGATAAATGAGCATAGCTCACAATGGGTAATCAAGTGTAATCATGTGAAACATGAAATGAACGATTTCCAAGCATAGCATGAAGATTAATATATGTAATGAAAGGTATCAAATGAGGTATGCTGGCCATAGGCCATGATCAAATAATAAACTGCCAACTAGGGCAGTATGGTAAAACCAGTGCAATGCATCATATAAGAGGATGATGCCAAATAGATACGCACAATGTCATAAATAAAATAAACATGTAATTATGTATGCAACACACACATCAATGCTAGAACTCACAGTACAGTAGGCTATAATAGCCTTTAATGCCCAATACGGCCAATGAGCCACTTAACGTCCCAAACCGACAACCGGCACTTCTTTCAGCTCCAAACCTATCAAATAATGATATTCAAGGTATTCATTAGCTTATAATAGTATATCATAAGGTTTGGAAGTCATTTGAAGTGTTTAAGCGTTTTCGGTTTAAGTTTCCGAAATCACTGGCACCGTTGTGCCTTTTATTGTGTTTCATAAACTTTTGGGCGTTATTCGATGATAAATTTTGTGTTATATAATTATAGAATGATCCCATGATGTTGTATTATCATTATGGGACTTAAAACAAGTGTTTTGAATGAACAAGGCTCGACTCGCACTAGTGTCGTATTTTGGCCATAACTCTTTCATACGAACTCGGATTTAGGTGATTCAGGAGTCCAGACGAAGAGGAGACATAGGTCTACAACTTTCATCTTTTGAAAAATGGCCATATCTGATGGTGACTCGACGAGTCAAGGCAATGACTCGACGAGTCGACCCCTGAACTGCACATTCTGTTTCTGTTTCACGCCCCTGCTCGAAGTTTTTCCAACTTCAGGCTTATTCCAGCCTCTTTAACCATTTGGAGACTTACTTATATGCATTATGTAACTACTATAACCACATATAAACACTCCTTAACATTAATAACATAAAAAAATCAACTACTTCAATAATCAAATTCTTTGATAAATCCAACAATTTCCAACTCAAGTTTTATAACTTTTATTTGTTCTCTTGCATTTACAAGTTCAGAACTTGTTCAATTAGTTGGTTAAATATCATTAGACACTCATAACTCCTTTTATTTTGAATTCACCATTACTCACTTTATGAGCAACTAGGTTAGGGAGAGGAAGATGGACAAGTACATATAGTTCATAACATGTAAAGAAAATTACCTTAACTCTCCTTAAACTTGGTGGCCAAATTTCTTGGCTACAATTGCAGAATTTCCAGCCCTAATGAGGTCTTCTAAATGCAAAGAAATTTCAAGAGAAAAGGAGGTGGAAGAAGCTTCACAATTGGGGAGGATTAATCCCCTCAATTGGTAATAATTTTGCACATAACCTCCTTTTATCAAATCTTGTATGCTAACTTCCAGCACCAACTTCTTTATTCTTCAACAATTTAGCAACCAACTCTCAATTAGGCTCAAGGTACTTGTACTTATAACTTTAGTGCTTGTACATACATGTATGAACTAGTTATTACAAGGGTTTAAAGCACATAGTCCAAGCAATTGAAGCTTGTCGCTAATACTTTTATAATAATCATAATTAGAACATTCAGTTGTAATTCATTTGAAAAACTAATAGATTTAATTAGTATCTTTATTTTGAGGGTATTATAATAATGTTTGACTTTCACTAACTCAAATACATGTAAGTCTCGCTTATCTATTCATAGTCTGTAAAATAACGTTAATATACGTATATTCTCTTGAATGATTAAAGAAATAAATCTTTACATGTCAATTGACATAAATAAATCACTCAGTTTATTGGTTAAGTGTGTATTTAACAGTTTGAGTATTATATTAAATTTGAGGATGTTACAGATGATTTTTAATAAATAATTGTTTACATTTAATGTATGTAAACTTAAATTAAAATGATACGAATATCAATTCGTATAAATAAAATACAAGAAAAGTATAATTAATTGTTATAGATATTATTTATCTATTTTTTCTAAGTATACGTAGATAATAGTTAATTTTTTTAACATTATTGTAAGTATATATATATATATATATATATATATATATATATATATATATATATATATATATATATATATATATTGGTTCAAAAAGGTACCTCTCGAAATCAAGTGCACCCGAAGGTACCAACCTTAAAAAACTTTTTTTAAATTTTTTTTCTTATAACCATGTTTAAATTAATGTTATACACATGATATATGAATTTCACATACATTCACACTTTCTGTGTTCTTAAAAATTATGTGAATGCTCAATGCATATTTATGTGAATGGTCATCCGTGTGAATGGTCATTCATGTGAATGTGAATGGTGTGAATGACCATTCACATGATCTTTTTTTACCATTCACAAGATTAATGATGTTGCTCCTTTTGAAAAAAAATCTTATAATGTTGTTTTATACATGTTTATTCAAAAAAAATATATGTGAATGATCATTCACATTAGGGTGCGCTGGGTACGCTGGAATCTCATAGGTACGCTGATGAACCTGAATCTATATATATATATATATATATATATATATATATATATATATATATATATATATATATATATATATAGTCAGGTTCAAATAAGTATATCTCGAAATTAAGTGCACCCGAAGGTACCAACCTTAAAAAAGTTTTTTAAATTTTTTTTCACATAACCATGTTTAATTTAATGTCATACACATGATATATGAATTTCACATAGATTCACATTTTTTGTGTCCTTAAAAATTATGTGAATGCTCAATGCATATTTATGTGAATGGTCATTTCATACCATGTGAATGGTGTGAATGACCATTCACGTGATCTTTTTTTACCATTCACAAGATTTATGATATTGCTCCTTTTGAAAAAAAAAATTTATAATGTTGTCTTATACATGTTTATTCAAAAAAAATATATGTGAATGATCATTCACATTATGGTACGCTGGAATCTCATAAGTACGCTAATGAACCTGATTATATATATATATATATATATATATATATATATATATATATATATATATATATATATATATATATATATATATATAACAATAAATAAGATGTTATGAAATATTATTTTTTTATATTATATTATAATATGATTTATGTTCTTCATTGATGTTATATTTTTTTATTTTCAAATGTAATATTATTTATTTTTAATATTTTATGTCAAACAATGGATTGAGTTAATTATTTATTAATATTTATAAATATTAGAAATAATGAATTGTATTTATCTTTTATTTTAAAAATAATAAAATGTATTTATCTTTAACATAATGAATTTTATTTATCTTTATTTTAATATTTTATGTCAAATAGTGTATAGAGTTAATTATTTATTGATAGTTATAAATATTAGAAATAATGAATTGTATTGATCTTTTATTTTATTTTATTTTAAAATAATAAAATGTATTTATCTTTAAAATAATGAATCATATTTATCTTTTATTTTATTTTATTTTAAAATAGGAATATGTTTTTATCTTTTTAGATGAAATATAGTGATGTCATGTTGCAATTTTTCCCCCTTTTATTATATATAATAGATATAGATTTAAAAAGTTCAATTTTATAAAAATAAAAACCCAAATAAAAGATGTATAAAAAAGATGATAAAAAATGGCCAACCCAAATTGAAAGTTAAAAATAAAATAAAATAAAAGGGATTTTTTTTCCTGAAAAAGAGAGTATTTTTTATAACCATTTTTTATTTCCAAAACCGATTACATTTTATTGGGTCCAAAACTGATTACAATTCAAATCAGATCGGTTAAAATCCGGCTAATGTGTATCTATATGTGAGACTCTGATTACTCTTTAAACATATATTTTAAAGTATATTGATATATATAAACAAATAAATTTTTAGTTATCCACACTTATGAGAAACGATTCTAATATAAACTAATTAATAATCAACACAAAATGTAACTAACTAAAACTCGATGATAATTTGCTTGCTTTAATCCAACAAAAAATAATGAAACAAAATCAATGATTTAATATCGGATGACCATACATACCTTCTGATGACAATTGAATCACGAAAGCTAACTTTAAAAGACGGATCATGTAGAATTTTGCCTTTTCCTCTAAAATTGCTATTGTCGGTCTGTAATAATATAGATTGTTCAAGTGATAGAAGTAGAAATTAACTTATAAGTAAGTAAGCATTAGACCGAATCAAAATGGATGGTAGAAAATTAGCTTATAAAAATAACACGCTATATAAAAACACTAGATTAATTCTACCGCAAATATTTTAATTATCAATAAAACAATGATACAATGACAAGATTGCGTGGATAAAAAAAGTAGCAAATTGAATGTTAAACATTCATTTACTAATTCCATTTTCATGTTTTGGAATGTACGTACGTACATTTGAAAGCAACATTCAAATATTTATATTATAAACTTTTATTAATAAATGATTGATGATTGATTCAGTTACCTATTATAAAAAAACTTTTTTTAACTATGAAAACAACCAATACATATAAATAATTGGATAAACATCTTTTATTTGATACGTGTAATTAGAATAAGGTTTGTGTGCTAAGTGCTAACCATACGGATTGCTAAAAAAAATCTTATTTGTTGACCCGTTAAATTAAACATGATTATCAATAAAATATTTAAAAAATGATACTCTCTAGTCAGTTTTTAATGAGTTTGGTGGTAATTTCTTGAACTTATATTATTAAACAAACATCATTTTAAAATTTTTAAAGTTATATATCATGAACATAAAATATCAATTATTTGACTTGTAATTCACAATAAGATTTAGCATACTTTAGAAAAGGTCCAACATAAATGGTTGGTCATCATTTAATAATATATGTCATACTAATGATTTATTCTTTAATCAATTTTAAAAAACCTATATGAAATTGTATTCTATGAGGTTAAGAGGTTATTAGGTTATTTAAAAAGATATAATTTTTGTATCACCTTATGATATTTAATTAAATCAAAAAATAACAAATCATTTTTTTAGTTTTTAATGTATCATTTTAGATGCTTGATTAATTAAAGAATCTTAATATGAAAAAATAGACAGGAAACAAAAATAAATGTGCTACGAGCGAGATGCTGACATGCTACATAAATTACTTGGTGTTTTAGAATGTAAAGCATATATTTATTTTTCTATTAAAGAATTCCTGAATGATATTTTTTTTGGGTGGTGGATTACAATTTTTCTTGTGTTCTCAAAAGATTTAGGAATAATAATTACTCTGTGTCATCTGTTTAAACCTTTTTATATCTTTAATTTCTATGTTTATAATTACTATAATTAAAATTTTTTTATACATGGAACACAATATAGATGGTTTTATTGTAACTTAAAAGATTTATAAAATATTTATTACCACACAATATTATTTTTATTTTTTAAATGCATGGAATAGTAATCTAGTTAGTTAAAAAGAAGTGTTAACTTTGAAACTTATTAAAATCATTTAATAAGATTGTTTTTTATATATTGAGGTTAATTTAGGAAGTTCATAATTCTATTCTTTATTTATTTTTTAGAAACAAATTAGATAATTAGTGTAGGAGAGTTATATTAAGAAATTTAGACTGAAAAACGAAATTTAGAGTAGCCAAGAAATTGACACTTAGCCCCAAAGGTTCTTTTAATCATAGTATATAGAATAGCCATAAATTTAATATTTACTTTTGGAAAGTAAAACAAAATTAAGAATTAAAAATAAAAACATTTTAACGGATAAATTACTTAAATAAATATATTAGGTAAGTGAATGTTAAAAAATAAATAAATAAAAACATTTTTAGACACTGAACGTAGATCAGCAATAAACTCTTCTTTATTTGATATTTAATTTTGAAAAGCTATTAATAAATTATGCATATATACACCAAAAGGAACCATAATGTGACATTAATGACGTTGATTAATAAAAACAATTATTTCGTGGTGTCCATAAAAGACCGTCAAGTGCTAGTAACATCTTGTGGAATATACAATGTTAATATGACATCAGTTGTATCGTCTGTTAGCAAGGACGGATTTAGTTATTTAAATGTGTGTCGCTGACACCGATAAAATTTAAAATATTGAGGTACGTATGTATTAAAAACCTGAGTGACACCTAAGAATTTTTTGAGTGATACCTACGAAAAATTTATAAAATTACAACATACGTGTCTAATTTATATTTGTTTTTTTATTACTTAAATTATTAAAATAATACTGAGTTTTGATTAATTTTTTTAAAAAAAAAGCCCAACAAAATATAAAAACAACAATAAAGAAAATTAATTAAGTTAGCCCAAAAAGCCGAAAGATTTTTAGAAAGCCAGAAAAACATTACATGCCTTTAAAATTTGAAACCCTTAAATCACTGTATGCTTTCATACCACACTTCAACCTTCAGTAACTTCACTTTCAACTTCTACTCAACAAGACACTACACCAAATTTTGTGTTGGAAACCTGTTTCGGTGACCTGATCCGTCTTTGAAAATATTTTAAAAATCTAAGTATTAAATTTATTTTAAAAAAAGTGACACCAATAACGAAAATTCATGGATCTGCCCCTGTCTGTTAGATTGTAAATAACAGTTAATTTATAAATTAGCAGGGTTAGTTAGCTCCTTTTATGTATAAATATTATACAGTATCAATTAGCGTCTTATTTTTTTACCTGGTATCAAAGCAAACTGGTCTAAATCATTCTTATTTCTCTTGAGAATTCATTCCTTCTTTAATGGCGATTTCAGATACAGTCGTCGTCAATACAAATGCAGTTTCTGCAAATAACAATCTCAATTGTAGATATTCGGATATGAAATGGTTAATCAATCACTAATAGTCATTCCTTATTAATTTAGTTAACAAATTATTTGACGTTGGAGGGTTACTTATTTGATTTTGGAATTGTAAGTGGATGAATCATGGAAACACTAGTATTTACCGAGGAGACCTTTGAAAACAAACACGGTCGCTACCACTTTCCACAAACTTAAGGCTTGTGCATACACTACAAGAAAAAAGGGAAAAAACGACAGAAGATTAAAAAGTCCACTAAAGGGGACACACACATATACACACACTTACTTTTTGACTTTTGACCAAAAACTGTTTGATGGTGTGTTTTTGCGCGGCATGCCGACATGTGTCATCCCCGTATGGTTTTTAATTTTTTTTTGTTTTCTAACACAAAAAATAACATTTTCGCGGTGAAAAGTCCGCCATTTTTCTAAATTCCGAAGTTGAAATTAATTTATAATATATATATGAAATTAATTTATAATATAAATAAAAAAGAGAAAAAAAGAAACAAGAATAAGAAACTATGAAAATTTCATATATGGTCCTTGAAAAACGAAAGGACAATAATACTCCCAAGACTAACGACCCAAGTTAACCGCTGTTAGTTTCAGGGACCAAAATGTTACAACTTTTTGATTTTAGGGACTTGTGGTGTAATAAAATTCTTTCAGGGACTAAAACTGTAATTTCATATAAACCGCATGACCATTTACGTATTATACTAAGAGGGTGTTTGGATTTGCGTTTGAAAAAGTGCTGTAGCGTTTTGGAAACTAATAATCAGATAATTGCTGTAACAAAAAGTGCTGCAGGAAATGTAGTGTTTGGTTTAGCTTCTGCTGTTTGATATCATAATTATCAAATAATCAGTTTTTAAAGTGTTTGGATTTGCGTTTGTACTTGTAAAATGACCAAATAATCACTTGTTAAGCAAATAAGCTACAATTTTTAACTTATGAAAAAGTGTGGTAGGACAAACGCTAAACGCAAATAATCACTTATTAACGTATGCAATCCAAACACTTTAAACCAATTATTTACGTTATTGTAACGTGATAAGCTAATAATCACCTTTATAACGCAAAACCAAACACCCTCTAAATATAATATAATTATTAAAACTTATTACAAACGGAAAAATGAAGATAAACGAACGAATGAACGAATCGAAACCCGACACGAAAATAATTAAACGAACTTTGTTTCGTTCGGAACAAACGGTATACAGAACTAGTTCAGCCCTTGATTTTCAGGTTATTTATGTGTGTTTATGTCATTTGCGTCTGTAGATTTGGCAAGATGCATAAACCCTAAAAATCAATAGTTTGCAGATTCATGGTGTGTTTATGCAATGATGTTCCTCGATGAGTAGATAAGTTTCTCCTTCCTTATTATGATGAACGACAAAAACCATCCGTTTTTACGGTTTTGATATGCTATTGTGCGTTTCTATTTGTCTCTTTTTGTGTGTCATTTTGATTTAATGTGTTTCTAATTTTGTGTTTATCAGATGGAGAAAACCTATCATTCCTACAAAATCTTCGATTAAAATAACCCAAATTATTCCTATATTTTTTGTTTAGTAATGCGATTACTTGAATGGATGATTAATTTTGTAATTTTACAGATGTAGAAGAGGTTAAACAAAATGGTCATTCTTCAGGTACTCTGGAAACGCTTCATCGAGTAAACTGATTTTGTGTCAAAACTTAAATGAATGGTTTAGGTACAATTTTCAAAGTAGCTCAAACTATTCACATGATCCAACAATCAACGTTCTTGATTATTTTCACCACATGAAGGTAAATACCATTCTTCTATGTATTCTTTTAGTTTAAGTTTGTTGACTAAAATGCTAAATGAGTAAATTATAAAATTACATATTGTGCTTTCATTGGCGTGATGTAACTGAAAGTTTTGAATATTTCAAGTCCAATGACTGTAGACGACCCCTTACATCAATTGCCATAATCCCATCCAGGCCATTGATTTCGGAGGCCTGTGCATTCGATTACAACGTAGACTCTTAAATATTTCAAACTACTCAATTTTAATAGGTAAACCAGAGGTCGTGAACGACGAAAAAAATATGATTAGTGAGAAATTAATATGAATAATAAAAATCAAATTAAACTTGATGTAAATTCCATTTGCACATGTGTCAAATGCAAAAAAAAAAAGTTTATTGACTCAAACTTAAATTTGTATTATGACGATCCTACAAAATTTGAGGTCCTGTGCGGTCGAGCCTTCCGCACACCCTAAAAGCCGCCCCTGATCCCATCCCAATTTGTATCTCCACTCTCCAGAACCACCACTCATTTGTAGATAAAAAGCTGTAAAACCAAGGCCATAGAATAATAAGCCAGTAACAAAGCCTCATTAGCCAAAACAAAAACATGTTAAAGGAAGGTCAATATAGACCCAATAAACAAGTAAACGAGGCCAAAAGATTGTTAATAAAAATAATAAGCTGGGCCATAAAATAGCCAGAAACCCAAGACCAGTAACTTAACATCCATAGCAGCAAAAAGAACATACAACCAGTAACCCAATACCCCAAAAACTTTCTATCAAATCGAGGCCAAAGTAGCATTAAATTTGCTATAAAAGGTGATGCTATGTAGTTAGCTAAGCAATTGCAAGCTGCTATTAAAACAAGGCCATAAATCAATGGAAGTATAAAACCAACAATGAGCTCCCCTGAATTCCCATGTAACCTTTCCAATTTGCGGCCAAAAGTAGTTTAAAAAATTGTAATAGACAAAAGAGATAAGCATAAAAATCTGCATGAAAGGTGCATAAAAAGCAACACTATTTTACGTCCTTTATAGCTAAAAAGAATAGTTGCTTGCATTTCTAAAATCTGTAGAAAAAAACTCTCAAAACCAGCTTCAACTTTCTAAGGTATTATTATATGATGACAGCTATAGTTCATCGCAGATGTCCTCAAAACATGGTTACATACCAGCATCTACTACTTTGACAAACGGAAGGCTTGTAGCCTTGTACACACTATACATATATACAAAGAAAATCATCCGGAAACATAATACAGATGAATTTGAACTTCCAACCTTTATAGGACAATGGACTTGCTGGATCTTGTTTCTACTAAATTCCAGATTATGACCATATTGGCATAAGTAACTAGTGTTACCTCGGGTAGAAATGACTCTGAGAAACTGTAGCAAATGAACTAGAATCATCCCCATCATCACCACACTGCAGTAACTTTGTTGTGATGTCATTGAGTTCCATGGTTTTCTCGTCTATAAAAGGGGGATTAGAGGCGGCAGGTAAGGGTTCATCGTCTTTTGCTAACATTTTTAGTACCCTTGACATGGATGGTCTTAAAGATGGAGCTTCTTGGGTGCAAAGAAGTCCTACATGTACCACTCTAATGGCCTCTTTTTGGAAATTGATGTTAGGATAAATATGCATCATCAAGTTTGGGTCGAATATTTGCTCCACTGTACCACTCTTGAAATGATTCCATGCCTGTTCAATTTTGGATTTAAGTCCCAGTGGTTAACTAGATGCACGGTTTTATGAGAACATGTGAAATGTTTGTTTGTCAAATGTCTAAAACTAAAATACATCCAGTTTGTATCGAGCATCATTTTTAGTTGGTGAAAATGTGATGGTAACTTAAGAAACTTGTAGAAATGATGAGTATTTTAAATTGTAATTGTAATGGGAAGGTGAGTATATTATTTTTATCGGGTGAAGTTTTATACTTACCATAGATGTCAAGCTGTCGGTATATTCTTCGGTTTTGCTTCTGTTGTTTTCCATGCCGGTGACCACCTCCAGCAGTAACACACCAAAGCTGTAGACATCTGCCTTTTCGGTTAGCTGACCGTGGGCTAGGTATTCTGGAGCCATATATCCACTGTTGTTGCCAAATAAAAGAAGTAATTAGCAGACCTTTATAGTGTTTATCTTAATATCTGTATTAAATAACCACAACTAAACAGGTCATTAATCAATATAAATCTGTCTTTAGCTTCTCTCGTACACAAAACACAATCTCTGTAGATAAAATTTGTGTCTTTAGTATTTACTAAGATTATATATCAAATGATTATTTATATTTTACAAACGATTCATTAAACAGGACAGTAAAATATGTCTTCTTTTTTTTTTTTTTTTTTCATTTTTCTTGGAAGGTAAATATCATTATAAAAGCTTACCCTCTCGTTCTGAGAGGAGCAAATAGAAAACTTTGAACATCAATTGTTTATCCATAAATGAGAAAGCAGGAGATCGAGCCTGCATAGCAGCCTGTTGATCCATATATAGCACCAACAAATCTATTCCTCCGCTTCCATTCGCGCCATAAAACCATGTATCAAAAGCCAAGAGCTTATTCTCTAAAATCATAATTTGCTGTTTAATGACATTTGCGACACCAGAAGCCCACCAGCTCATAGGACTTCTTTGCATCCAGGAGGCTTCATATTTGATCTTCCTAAGAACCCTATTCGTACTATGATTTTAAATGCTTCTTTTTGGCATGCCTAAATCTAGCGATTAATTTTACCATTTCTCTTCACAAAAGCATTGTATAACAATTAATGCTAGGATATCAACACAATAAGTTACTTACAGTGTTCCTGCAATAGCGGTGCTTATGTGACTTTTATCATCTTGAAATGATCTAGCCAACCCAAAATCGGCTATTTTAGCACGAAGCCTTAAGTCTAACAAGATATTAGAAGCTTTAATGTCCCTGTGAATAATCCGTGACTTGGTATTCTCATGAAGGTAAACCAACCCTTCTGCTATGCCAATGATAATCTCGAATCTCTTCTCCCAGTTTAGTTCTCTGCCTTTTATTTCATCTGTAACAGTTCAATAATTCACAAATACATCTGATCAAGTCATGAACTTTGTGTTTTCAGAATCAATGGTTCACTGATAGAATTGAAGGATAAGATAATGCAGTCTTTGAAAACCTTTTAGCTTACCAAAAATGAAGAGATCAAGGCTCATGTTGGGTAGATATTCATATACAAGAATACTTTCAGGTCCAGAACAGCTGCATCCTAACAGTCTGACCAGGTTTTTGTGGTCAACACTGCTGATCATGTTAACTTCGTTATAGAAATCTGCAGCTCTGAATTTATTGTTGAAGAAGAGTCTCTTTACAGCTATTTCTCGTCCATCTGAAAGAATTCCCTGAAAGAAGTTTCACTTTTAAGTTTTAAATACCAGTTATATAAAGAAAGTTTTAGACAAAGCTAATGTGCCTTTAAGCCAAAAAAAAGTTTAAATAGATTACATGTTTGATGTGGTTGTGCTACCTTGTAGACAGTACCAAATCCTCCTTGTCCGAGCTTATTGGACTCATCCCAATAGCCCGTGGCTTTCTCAACGGTGGAGTATTTGAAGTTCAAGCTACTGTCGGTAAGAATCTTTGCCATTTTCTCAGCATCATATGAACCTAATGTATTAAGCAATCAATTCTATTGATCACGGCTATTGTTTTACTAAAGTTTTGTATGAATCCAACAACAAACTATATACTTGGCATTCAGAAAACAAGATCTATGAATGATTTTTTACGGCTTATATGTACCTTTTCTCTTTTGCTGTATATATCGACCTTTCCTGATATATAAAACAATCATCAACGCAACTACGAAAACCACCGCAGAACTAACAACGGAAACAACAATAGCTATTATCTTCCCTGCAAGGATCATAAATTGAACATCATCAGAGACATGTAGAAAGCTTCTACCTTGCTGAAGTGTGAGGTTTTAACATTTCAAAGGTAAATTTATCTGACCTTTTATGTATTAACTTAACAGTTTGAAATGTGAACGAATTTCTTTGGCATGACCCATGTTTCAGTTAACTCTGATTTTATGGTTACTTCTTATTATGATCTTGTCTATCATCATTTGGTTACTATGTTAAGATTTTTTTATTAAAATCTATCTAAGGGGGTGTTTGGTTCGCGGATTTCTTGGGATTCACTGAGATTTGCATTTAAAATCCTGTGTTTGGTTCACAGATTTCAGTAAGGATTTAAAATCCCAGGATTTTATAAATCCTTTCTTTCTTTGTAATTAAAAAACCCAGCCTCCTCCTAGAATTTTAAATCCCAGTTACCTTGCATTCTTCATATTAGCAAATTTTTTTCTATAAGATAATGCAGATTCCTTGACAAAATCCTGACAAATGCAAATGCTGCACAATGCAAATCCTTTGAAAAAATGCAAATCCCAGAGGAAAAAATCTGCGAAGCAAACGCCCCCTAAGTATCTACGTTCTAACCTAAGCCTAGAATATGATGGTCCATATGACAAATAGTAAAGCCCCCCAATGACTGATCAGTGATGATCATAATAGTAAAGCCCCAAATGATCAAAATTTAGGCTTCTTTTGGTAAGCAATTTGGTAATGAAATGACCAGAAATTAATGAATAATTCTATAGTCAGTAGCAATGTAGCATTCTTGTTACCTTTATTGCTAGAGTTGCTTGTGGCTGGTATAGAATTGAGAAAATTGGTGTCGGAATACCTCATGAAACATCCGGTGTTTAATGCACGACCCTCAGACCACGGCAAGCATTTTGATATCGATGCAGATGCATTCTCCAAACATGCTCTACAAGCGCTCGGATTCAGAGTCTTCCAACATTCTGCTAGCACATAGACCATCTCGTTACTACTAGGCACCGTCACCTCTTCCCTAGCAAAGTAGTTATTGTTTCTTAATGCGTTCGATACAGCATCCAAAACTGCTTGCCTCATTGAATCTTGAAACGGTATACTCTTTCTTGTTGTGTTCCCACAAACAATAGTATCGTTGGGTCTTATATACTCGTCGTAGAAGCTATAATTCTGTATTCGCATAAAGCAACCATCAAGATAAATATAACCCCCGCTTTGTGGGTAGCAACTAGGAAGAACAGTACGTGCTTCGGCGTAACATAATATGCAATCTTGTGAAGAAAGATCACCATAGCATTGGCCAAGTCCATAGTTTCTGTTGGGTCCAGTACCCACAGCTGCTGTTGCGTTAAGTGAACTTCGCATTTCATTCCCAAGTATTTCCATAGTGCGGACAAAGTTTGTGACAAATATCGCTGGATTACTCTCTAGCTCATCGTCGCAATGCGTTTTGATGATTTGGGATCTAGCATTCCCCTCTGATCTAGATACTAGTAGCAGAACTATAATCAAAGCGATGAAACTAAAAGCGGTATGCGCTGTTTTTCCCATCGACCGATAAATCAGACCTGTGAAAACAGATTTTTGGATGGATGGAGAGGCTGTCCAAGATGAGAGAATTAAAGGGAGTTTATGAATAAGTATAGTGAATAAGCAAGGATTGTTGGTTTACGTCTTAATGGAATCGTTAAGAAGTCGTTCAAAGGTAAAATGACATTTTAATGATTTCATTAAAAGGTAAACAAACATGACCTAAATCTAAATCATTTTTACAACAAAAGCAAGACATAAAAATGAAGGGATGTTATTGATTTAGATTCTGGTGTGTAATATAAACCATGCCTATTTGATCCAACACTTGTAATTAACTTGTTGTGTGAAGGAATGATTGGAGTTGATGGCATAATATAAGAATCTTTTTATATATAACTTCTAAAAGTCGATGCCCGTTTGGTTAATAGAATGACTTTTAAAAAAATTAGAATTTACTTATATAATGATTGAAAATTTATATTACAAAAATAACAAATGTTTAAATTCCATCAAAATCTTTTATTGAATGAGTTCAGCATTTCAAGCTATTTGTAATAAAATTTTATATCTTAACATTCACAACATATGACTTTACCTAATCTTGAACACAATTTCACATCTTAATACTATGTTTGGTGCAAAGAATTAAGGATAGGGAAATGGAAATGAGAGGAATTCCCATGTTAACAAACATGAGAATTCCTCTCAATTCCATTTCTCTATCCTTAATTCTCTGTACCAAACGCATCCTAAGTTCTTAATCAATGAATGTTGTGTACTGTAAATTAAGTTTTAATTATTTAATTTCTTTAATTCTGTAAGTCAAACAAGACCTTAATGTTTAAAAATAATTATTTTATTGTAAGGTATATCTATAATAATAATGCATATTTCACCAATAGAGTTCTTTGTGCTATATATTAAGAAAAAACAAAGAGGATCTAGTGTATATCTCTGAAGATAAATTATGATAAAATGGAATAAAAGAGATGGATACCCATACGCAAGACTCAAAAGAATTATTTTCATTATTGTAGGTAGCCAATAAAGTCAAGCACCAACCGTCACTATGATTATTAAAACCTACATACCAGCATAATATTTTTTTTAAATATATTATTAAACTTAGTACCAGACATTATTTGATTTAATATCTAATATCTTAACTGTCTCTAATCTATAATTTGGTTAATAGAAATCTAACATCATTTTTTATTAAACAGATATAATAAGACATTCGACCTCTAATCACTTAAAAAACAATCGAACCCTAAGTGACCATGAATGAATATATAGGAACACATGTATAATTATACGAACATACATGTATATAATGGATAAATATACCAATATTTCAAACTGCAAATTTTTTAGAGTGAATATTAAAAAAAAACAACTTTTTTTTCATTAATAAATTTTTCGGACTTTTTTTTCTAACTGTTTAAGTTTATAGATTTCTTTTTCGTCTTATTTAAATAATTTTTTTACTTGTTACATGTTAAGCTCGTAGAACAATTAATTTATTGAATGGTCTAGTATTGAAAACAATAAACTTTCCTTTTTCATTTTCACAATTAAGTTATAGGACATTCTTTACAACTGTTTACGTTAATGTATCGTTTATTGATTCATAATCTACTAACAAGTCACATATATACATATGAACAAAACAAAAAATCAATGGACTTAAACAGTAGAAAACAAAAGGTCAGTGTCTTAATCGTAAAAATAAAAAAAATGGGTTGGTTATGTAAACCCATTTTTGGTCCAACCTAATTATTACCTAAGATCGTGAGAAAAAAGGGTCTATCGTTTTCGATGAATTTTTTTCTATTGGTAATTTTGAAAACGTAAATGGTGATGCTAAAAGGATACCGAGTCTAGAAATTCTTAAAAGTATGATTCTTTCTGCCATTTGAAGCAAGAGTGTGCACATTCATAGATGTTCATGTTAGGAAAAGTTAGTCAAAAAAGAAAGAAGCTATTAATAGAGGTGTCTATTTGGTATAATGGGATGTCTTTTTAGACGATGTTTAGTGGGTATTTCCTCTTTTTTAAGGACAATTTGACACAATTCCCCCAAGTACCTACCACAAATTATATAATCTAAACTGGACACAATTTTTAGTCGTTACCTACCCCTTTCCCTTTGACCCTTTTCGGGAAAAAGAAATTGCAAACATACGTATGACTGGAGTTATTAGTTTTAGAAAACAAAAACAAAAATAAAAACAAATGGAAAGGAGATTTCTTAGAATGGGATAGAAGCTTTTTGCTAACATCTTCTAAAAGAATATACGTCCAATTATATATAAATAATATAATATAAAAACTCTCCTCCATATAATAAACTTGCAATCAAAATATATTAAGGTATATACAACCGAAATATACCCTATACACTATCTCTGACATTTTCTTTAGAAAAAAAACCCTACTCATTTAGGTCACTCACTATTTTTTGTTGTTTATTTATAATATTTACCGGGTAATCATTGACCAAATTTTTTTTTTTTAAACATCCTATTAATTCACTTGCTATGTTTTTAATAATCACAGTATAAAAAAGTGGTAATAATTACCTATATATTAATATGAAAAAAATGATTAATATAATTGAACGATGAAATAGATAGTAAGAAAAAACTGATACAATACTGATAGGATCAAAGTCATTCTATATATATTAATAAAAGAAATTAATATTTGTCAAATGTCAATCTCTAAAGTCATTATTCTAGTTCTTTTTTTCATAATTTAGCACATGACTAAACCAATTTAATTAAAAAAAAATAGATTTGTTTTCTAATTTATTCAACTCAATTAACCAATCAAATTAATCATATTAAAAACAATTGAAATAATATTCTTCTTTAATAAAAATATCTTACAACATTATACTAACGAAACACCAATTGAGTTTAGCCCATCTGGTATGAAGGGTGATATGGAAGTGAAAGGTCACAGGTTCGACTTCCGTCGGAGGCAAATTTGAATTTAGGTGGTAAAAGTAAGTTTTGAAGTCCTCATTTGGGGCAATGGGTAGTTTAGAAGTAGGAGTGGGTTAGTTTGTCGTTCAAAAAAAAAAATTAGACTAAGGAAACGTGAACACTGGATACACACATTGATTCAAAAGCTAATTTTGTTTATTATCATTTTCAATTGAGTATTTTATGCTAATAATTTTTATAGCTTTATATGTTATAAGATGATAACGATCCATAAAACATACCCGTATAATATATCGGATAGTAACTACTAAAGAGGTGATATGGACAACTTCAAATACAAATTTACAATTACAGGTTGCGGGTCAAATTTTCAATTACTTTGACCCATCTTCAAAGTTCAAACTATGTGCCCATCGTGGTGGCGTTCACACTTTAAAAAAGAATGATAAATTTGTCTTTGTTTTTAAAAGGGCCCTTATTAAAATGCTAAAACTATATGTTTTTATCTGGTTAAAATTTATTTTGACACATATAAAAAAATATAAACAACATAATTTAAAGAAATCTAATGATTCTTTTAACGAAAACGTTTTGTTTATTACAAAAGGCGAGGAGGAGTACTATGAATACTGATACTAAAATTATCATTACGTTTCGAATTACATTTGTGGAATAATTATAATGTTTTAAAAATGTAAATAACTTATTTAGAAGTGTTTGACAAACGAAAATCCAAAGACCCGTTAACCTGAACAAACACATTCATTCTTCCTAACCCACAAAACCAACTTCTAAAACGGAACGAAAAATCAGCCATGAAACAGACCAACAAAATGGAGCCAAAACCTTCAAACAAGAAGGATTAAACTATACAAGTTAATGGCAACAAACTCTGTTATAACCTTAGCATTTTCCTACTTTACTGTGATATTCAAAGTATTTAAACAACTTTATAACCATTTTTTTATTCAATAGACGGTAGAATTTTGCTCTACAGATCAAAGCAATCGTTACTACTTCCTCTGTTTTTCAAAAGCTATCAAATTTTAACACAAAAACAAATCAAATTTGATGTTATCATTCGTTAAAAACGACTCTAATACAAACAACAACACGCAATTAACTTTACAATCATTAATCTAAACATAAAAATCTAACTACGAACTCGAGAATTATTAGCATCAATCCATTTAAGAAAGAATAAAACAGAATTAAAAAAATTGAGATTGGATCTCATACCTTTCATCTACATTTGAATCTTGAAATTTGGCTTTGAGAGGCAGATGCAGTTTTTGTTTAGTCTTCAATTCATCGTCATCTAGATTAATATACAACATTGAAAAAAAGGTAGCAAGTGGCAACTTGTATATATTTATACACAGAATAGGTATGCATAGGCCGAGTCAAAGGATTCACTTTTTAAGTTCAAAAATAAGAAAAACCAAATCATAAATTGAGTACCTAACTTAAAAAAAAGCTATTTGTAAGTATTTTTTAAATATATTAATGCGGGTTATGGCTGCAAACAATTCAAGTTTTTGTCAAGCAACTCGAGCTCCAGCTTGATTCGAACGAGCCGAGCTTTTATCGAGCTTGATCTCGAGCGCAAACCTAAAACTCAAGTTTGTAAATGGTCGGCTCGAGTTTTTAAAGTGTTTGGATTTGCGTTTTAACTTATATAACGACCAAATAATCATTTATTATGCAAATAAGCTACATTTTTTAATTTATGAAAAATTGTGGTAGATATAATTTTAAAGGCAAATAATCACTCATTAACATATGCAATTCAAACACTTTAAACCAATTATTTACGTTATTGCAACGTAATAATCTGATAATCTATGTCATAACGCAGAACCAACACCTTCTTAAAACCTCATGATTGTTGTAACACACTAATAGGCCAGATTCATTTGTAACTCTTTTATAGTCTTGGATCCCAGTATCGTCCATTTCTCATACTATGAGATTGTTTGGATTTGTGTTTGAAAATTACAGTAGCGTTTTGAAAACTAATAATAAGATGATAGAAGTAACAAAAGTGCTGCAGGAAATGTAGTGTTTGTTTAGCTTCTGCTATTTGCTATCATAATTATCAAATAATCAATTTTTAAAGTGTTTGAATTTGCGTTTTAACTTGTAAAATGATCAAATAATCACTTATTAAGCAAATAAGTTACATTTTTTAACTTTTGAAAAAGTGTGGTAGGATTAACTCTAAACGCAAATAATCACTTATTAACGTATGTGATCCAAACACTTTAAACCAATTATTTGTGTTATTGTAACGTAATAAACTAATAATCTCATTCATAACACAAAACCAAACATCCTGGTTATTTTTATATTGTTAGATCGATAATTCTTTAAATATAATATTTTAAAAATCTATATCTATATATATTAATAAAAGAAAACAATTCAGGACACATGTCGCTTCTCATCGCATTAAAATTTCATTTTTCTGCCTTTTTTCCATAATTAAATATCTCATTTACTAATTTATCTACTATTAATAAAAGAAAAATCTATTTTGAATACTTTCCTATTTAATTCATGCTTGCAATAAAGGAAACACATTATATATTAAATATTTCTTATTAATTTCAAATTATTTTTAGTAGAAAATTTTATTTATAAGTAAATTTGTATTAAATTTTAGGGTTTATTATGAAAAAAGATCAACAACTTTTTACGGTTTTTGTGTTTTAGTCTCTCCATGTTTTTTTTTAAAATCTTCAAGATAATTTTTTTTTTGGTTTTGTGAAATTTGTCCATTATAGTCAGGTTATAATTGGTAGACTGAGTTTTTAAAGACTGAAAAATCGAGTTCTTTTAATCAAATTTCACTAGACGAAAAAAATTAATTTAATGATTTACTGAAAATAATAATATGGAGGGACGAAAACACAAAAAAATGAAAACACATGTCTTTTTCATAATAAAATTTTAATATATTAACCTTTTTTAAAAACATAAATATTTATTAAAAATACCCTTGTTTACGTGGGTAAATAAGCTAGTATGATACTATAAAAATATTCGAAGTAGGATAAATTTGGATAGGGATGGCCCCAAGTTTATCTCTGTTGGTATATGATTCAACAACATCAGCAGCTTGATTACGGTCAAAGCAAAGGCTGCACGGTCAATAATTTGTGCTGTAGACATTGACTTCCAAATTCGACTGATAGTTTTTAGTCTTGAGGATTGAAGCCGCGTTTGGTCCATAAAATTTTAAAAAATATATATAAACCGTCAAAGTAATGGAAAACATAAAGAAACGAAATTAGATTTCACTTATTGTTGTTCGGTTGGCAGAAATGAAATCGAATGAAATTAAACTTCATTTATTGTTAATTTTTAATTAGTTTGTAAAGTGTGATTCGATGAGTGGGTGTACAGCGGTTAAGATAAGATTGGATAGAGTAAGATAGGGTTGGGTGGGATGGGTATGGTTAGGTGGGGTAGAAAAGGTTAGGATGGGTGGGTGAGGTAAGATAAGACGGGGTTAGTGTGGAATTGTGGATGGGTGATTTGGGGTATAAAACATAGATTCCTTTGTGAATCCATAAAACATAGATAAATACCAATGTTGTTAAAAAAATATTACGTTGTATAGAAAAGAAAAATATGATTGTCACTGATGCGGACAGTGAGATGGATGTACAGATTTATGACCACTTCCCGCACCCTTGGCATCAACAAATTGTTTAAATAACTTGTGTCCTAGATTGGTCCATGAGTCTTTGTTGTTGTTTATACTTGGAGAATGACCACAATATGACACAAAATGCATACCAAATGCTTCGATATAGTTGATTGGTGATAATCTTGGTTTTAGTTGAATTAAGTGAAATTGTGAATATTGTACATAGTTTTAAACTTTAATTCCTTTGGGTTTCTTTTTATGTTTAGGATAGTGTTGATAGCAGCCAATGCCCCGAGTTTGAGTATTGGTTCACACTTATAATTTTCCATAAAACATATTGAAATCAGTTTGGTTCAAAATAGGTGATTTGAACTTCATTAGGTCAAAACTAAGGAACTTTGGTTGCACTATTATGTATATTCTAGACAGTGATTTCAATACGTATCGTTTGCATTATATGATCTTGTAACATATATTTATCTATATACGACTCTATATGTTTACCTTTTATTGGTTAACAATTTTCAGGTTTGAAAGGTAAGACGATAGAAGTTTCTGAAACTCAGCCGAAGTAGACGACGACTGTAAAAAGGTTCAGCGGACTTTTGGTACCCTTTTGTACATGACGGACACTTGTTGGGTCAAGCATGTAAAACCAATTATAAGCCTAACTCGAGCTTTACAGATAAACCTCAAAACTAGTCGAATTCGAGATTAAACTAACCATTTTTAAACAAGTTGAGCTTGCCCTCGGCTCGTTTACGCCAATGAAGGCGAATAAGGCCATTGTTTCCATCCTTGATCTAGCCACATCACTAACGTCCGACTTTGAATCTTTAAAAAAAATGCTCTATAAATTTCAAGTCTTTGAAAACACTACATACCAATCCCTCTTTCTACAAATGGAAAGGCTGTACACCAATCATGTAAACAAATACATATGTATATAAATCAAAATTTGAGATACAATAATAAAAAAATATGGGAAAAAATAAAAATAAAAAAGGGAACTTTCTTCTCCACAGACAAGATCTCTTGACTACATGTAGACTTTAAGGGGTTGTTTTTATACTAAATTGTATGGAAAGTTGGTTGCCTTTAAGGCTGTGGCTCCTAAAAGCCGAAGGGAATGGCTAGCTGGTGATGAGATCATGATTAACTAGTGCTACCTCGGGTAGAAATGACTGTGGGAAACTGTGGCAATGGAACCAGACTCATCCCCATATTGTTGATAATGCCGTAACTTTTCGGTGATGTTATTCAGTTCCATGGTTTTTTCATCCATGAAAGGCGGGTTAGATGGAGCGGGTAAGGGTTCATCGTCCTTTGCCAACATTTGTAATACCGCTGACATGGATGGTCTTAAAGATGGAGCTTCTTGGGTGCAAAGAAGTCCTACTTGCACCACTTTTATGGCCTCTTTCTGGTATTTGCTATTAGGATAGATATGCATCATTAGATTTGGATCAAAGATTTCTGCAACTGTGTCTTGCTGGAAGTGCTTCCATGCCTGTTTCATCCATGTACAGGTAAGGTAACACACAAAATAATTAATATTTTCATATTGAAATTGACTCTTATTTAAAGATAGTTCCATTCCCAGAAACAAAAATTGGACATATTACTTTTCTAAGCATTTTTATTTACCCATTGTTAAAATGCCAATCATCATATGGGAAAGCACTATGTCATTGTAAAACTGTTTTAGAACGAATATTGTTGTAATTATAATGGGACGGAGGGAGCTTTGTGAATCAGGTAAGGTTTTTATACTTACGATAGCCACTAAGCTGTCGGTATATTCTACGGTTTTGCTTCTGTTGTTTTCCATACCAGTGACAACCTCCAGCAGTAACACACCAAAGCTATAGACATCTGCCTTCTCGGTTAACTGACCATGGGCTAGGTACTCTGGAGCCATATATCCACTGGTGAAATTGAAATAAAAAGAGAAACTTAGCAAACTGTTATTATGTTTTTTTCATGTAAAATAACCTGTAAGATGACATGCTCAACAAAGACTGTCGATCATTGTCATATCTGTGTCCAAAGAGAAATCAGTCCACTTTGCGCCTCTCTTTGTGGATTCCTGAATCTGGTGTGTGTGTGTTTTTCTCCCTTTCTCACGCACACAAGCATTATATCACTATGTAAAGGTGAAAAGGCCAATAAAATAAGATCCTTACAGTGTTCCTGCGATGGCGGTACTGATGTGACTTTTATCATCTTGAAAAGATCTGGCCAAGCCAAAATCAGCTATTTTAGCGCGAAGCCTCAGATCTAATAAGATATTCGCAGCTTTAATATCCCTGTGAATGATCCGGGTTTTCGTATTCTCATGAAGGTATACCAGGCCTTCGGCAGTACCAATGATAATATCAAATCTCTTCTCCCAGTTTAGGGTCTTCCCTTTAGTTGCATCTGTGGAAGTTCACAAATTCAAAAGTACATCTTAGTGATCTAAGACTCGATGATGGAAGGATAAGGGATGATAGTCCATGAAAAGTTTTAAAATTACCAAAAATAAAGCGGTCAAGGCTCATGTTGGGTAGATATTCATAAACAAGAATACTTTCAGGTCCTGAACAGCTGCATCCTAACAGCCTGACAAGGTTTTTGTGTTCAACACTGCTAATCATGTTGACTTCATTATAGAAATCTGCTGCTCTGAATTTGTTGTTGAAGAAGAGCCTCTTCACAGCTATTTCTCGTCCATCTGAAAGAATCCCCTGAAGTGATTTCACAGTTCCCATTAATTACGTAAAGGGGTCTATGACAAGACTTAAACCTCTTACAACTAGATGATGGGTTAATTGTGGTTGTACTACCTTGTAGACAGTCCCGAATCCTCCTTGCCCGAGTTTATTGGACTCGTCCCAATTTCCTGTGGCTTTTTGAACGGTTGAGTATTTGAAGTTCAAGCTACTATCATTAAGCATCTTGACCAATTTTTTTGCATCATAAGAACCTGATACATAAAGCACTCATTAGTTTGTTTTACGAATTTTACAGACTATGTTTGTTGTTACTAACGTTTTAACAAGTCCATCCGAATGGTGTAGAGTGGCTTATACCTTTTCTCTTCTTTTGTATATATCTGTGTTTCAAGATATATACAATTATCAATGAAGCAACTGTGAATACTGCCACAGAGCTAACAACGGAAACTACTATAGCAATTACCTTCCCTGCAAAATAATCCATAAACATAAAATCATCAGAGGAGATGTGCAGCCTAACTGAAGTATGTGGTATCCACATTTTTACAACAGATGGAAAACTCTCTCTAGTTTTGGTTACTTCATTTTATGGTAAAACCCATGTTTTGGTTACTTTATTTTATGGTTTTTAATGACTTCATTCTTATGATCTTATTTGTAATTATTTAACTACTGTGTTAAGATTTTCATAAGCATCCAACATGACATGTCACATATGCATAAGTCCTGTGCTCAATGTGATAAAACAGTTATGCTTTAATGTGAAAGATTCCATATTTAAAACAGATAGTGTTCGTTTTGACACCTCTGCCTCATGGCTTTGTATTTGGTATGAGACCCATACCACCACTTAAAAAACGTTTTGCCAGTTAAGATGAACAAGAATGCATGAGTTTCGTGTTAGCAGTTTGGGAAAAGAATGATAGGAAAAAGGAAATAATTCTATAGTCAGTATAATATAGATTGTTACCTCTATTGCTAGAGCCACTTGTGGCTGGTATAGGATTGAGAAAATTGGTGTTGGAATACCTCATGAAACATCCTGCGTTCAATGCACGGCCCTCGGACCATGGCAAGCATTTCGATATCGATGCTGATGCATTCTCTAAACACGCCCTACACGAACTCCGATTCAAAGTTCTCCAGCAGTCTGCGAGCACATAAACCGACTCATTTCCAGACGCTGAAATCTCTTCCCTAGCAAAGTAATCAGCGTTTCCTGATGCATCCGTTACAGCATTTGACAACGCCTGCCTTACTGAATTCTGAAACAGTCTACTAGTCCTTGTTGTATTCCCACAAACATAAAAGTCATTAGGCCCTGTATACTCGTCGTAGAAGCTGTAGTTCTGAAGTCGCATAAAGCAACCGTCAAGATATATTCGACCACCATTGTTTGGAAAGCAACTAGGAAGAACAGTACGAGCTTCGGCATAACATAAGATGCAATCTTGTGAAGAAAGATCGCCGTAGCATTGGGCAAGTCCGTAGTTTCTGTTGGGTCCAGTACCCACAGCTGCGGTTCCATTACGTGAAGTTCGCATTTGTGTGCCAATTAGTTCCATGGTGCGGACAAAGTTTGGGATGAATTGAGTTTGATTGTTCTCTAATTGTTGATCACAAGTCATGTTGATGATTTGGGATCTGGGCTCACCCTCTGATCTGGCCACTAGTAGCAGAATTACGATCAGGGCAATGAAAATTGAAGCTGTTTTCTTCATCTTCTAGCAAGTCAGACTTGTCGAGACAGGTGCGTTTGGCTGGAGATGGAGAGTTTGTTCAACAACAGTCGTATGAATTCTAAACGATTTTTGACATAAATGCATAAAGAAAATAGTATAAAATCATATG
Organism: Centrapalus pauciflorus; assembly: GCA_020465985.1. Classification (NCBI taxonomy): domain Eukaryota; kingdom Viridiplantae; phylum Streptophyta; class Magnoliopsida; order Asterales; family Asteraceae; genus Centrapalus; species Centrapalus pauciflorus. The sequence continues at coordinate 484,148 of JAANYP010001252.1, forward strand.
GTACAGAAAAGTGTGAACTTTGGAAAGTTATTAGCATTTTAATACCTAACACCGGCTCGTTTTGAAAGTTAGCAGATGGGTTGTTTTCATGTTTGCAGGAAGCAATTAAAGTCAACAAGAATCACCGACCTCATGGATCATAATGATTACGACCGTCTTTCTTAAATAATTTTTTACCTTGTGCATCTTGTGGATATATAAACACAGCAAAGTTTGAAATTGCAGGTAATTCTATATGCACCCTCAATTACTAATCACACATCCCTTCTTAATGTGAGAGGCATGTCATTAACAAAAATTACGTGAGTAAGACAGTGTGAGATTAGTAATAATTAAGGTGAGAAGGATGTACACATAGTAATGCCCCTTTGTTTTGTTGATGGGTTCGGAAACAATTTTGAATTAAGAATAGAGTTTTAAAAAAAAAGGGAAAATAAATCATAAGTCTTTGAAAATGCTTTCTATATATTTTAGTTTAGAATTATCAACTACCCTATCTATACCAAATCGAAACATATTTCATACCTTTAAATTTCATTAAATAAAAGCAACCATAGATTATTGGGTTTAGAAAAGGGTTTATTATGAAAAAAACCAACATGTTTTTCAATTTTTAGCGATTTAGTCCCTCCATGTTATTTTTTACCATAAAACCCCTCATGTTACCGTTTCGTTGTTGGTTTTAGGAAATTATTGACTTATAACCGGTTATACCGGTAATAAATCCTACGTGGCGGTGACGTGTATATCATCATAGTTTCTTTGCTTTACCTGTTTCTTTGCTTTACCTTGGGTGGTTCCGTAGCTGCCAAAAACACCGATCCAAGAAACCACCCACCCCTTAGAATTCCCCCCAAAAAATCAGCACAACACACAAAAATCCCAAGAACTCCGATCAAAATCAACTGTAGCTATGACTTCTCTTCAGCTATTACAGTTGACGGTGGTGGTTTGAAATCAGAAGAATAATAACCTAAAGGGTAAGATAAGAAACAAACCTATGTAGGTTGGCGGTGGTGGTTTGGTGGCCTGAGACCGTTCTTGGTCGGCGGCGGCAATCGTGTGGTGGGCGCAGCACCAGAGATCGAGCGAGTGAGCGTAAGAGAGTGGGTGAGGCCGAGTGGTGGTGGATGTCGTGAGGGCGGTGGCGGTGATGGGCTTATGAGGGCGGCGGCGGCGGCGCTAGGGTTGAGCCGCCGTCGTCGTGACTGAGAGCGACGGAGAGATGGAGAGAGAGAGAGAGAGAGAGAGAGAGAGAGAGAGAGAGAGAACGAGTGAGCAAGAGGGAGATGGAGATGGAGGTCAGGAGTAGGGGTTGGCGATCGCCGGCAAAGAGCGACGGCGAGAGTCGCCGGCAGGCTGAAACAGAGAGAGCGAAGAGAGAGAAGGAGAAGTTGAGGGTGTGTGTGTGTGCCGGTGAAAGGGTGTATGTTTGAAGATGTCAAATGTCATGTAGCCTTACATGTAAGCTTTCATTTGACATGTCAGCGTTCATTTGACACCTAATCTGCCACATAGACATATTACCTGTTACAATAGGTAATTTTCCTAAAATCAATAACGAAACGGTAACATGAGGGGTTTTATGGTAAAAAATAACATGGAGGGACTAAATCGCTAAAAATTGGAAAACATGTTGGTTTTTTTCATAATAAACCCTTTAGAAAACATACAAAATATTTGTAAAGGACATGGGCTTTCCATAATAGGAACTTGGCTTTTTAATTGGTTTAAAAATCATTTAATGAAACTGTATCATTCTTTAAATTATGTCCGTACAAATTAAAATCATAATTATACATGATCATGACAATATTTCTATATGTTTACTTTCTTTCACCTTTTTGTACAACTTTTTTCCATCTTTGATTTACAACTAATCTTATGTGTTATCATATTTGATGTGTCCTGCAATTGATTATGTGGGCCTGGTTATATGCATTAGTGAACGAAGTTATGTGGAAGGCTGTGGACAACAATTTAAAATTAGAATACATTACACCTTACGTTTCAACCTAACTCTACTGATAATCAATGGATTGTGGGCCATGTGTTTGACATAGATATAGCAATCTCACAATATGTTAATATAATAATACATTGCCTACTACAACCGGTAAATCCTTTCAGATTGCTACGACTTTCAGACGGTAAAAAAGACTTGTACACACAGGTTTTCTCAAAAGATGATGAAGAATCGATGGAAATTCAAGCATCAAAATTGAATCAAATGCAATAAAATTTAAATTTATCATGAATATATGAAGTATTTAAAGAACTTGAACGATAGAAATCAATAGGTTTCAACAAAGCCACCGATTTTATAAAGAAATGTCCTCTGGTTCATAAGAGTTAAAGCACGGAAGGAAGATTAAGGGGGTGTTTGATAGCCACTTATCAGGCTCTTATCAGAGGTAACCTCTTATTCGGTAAGAGGAAATACTGATAAGTGCGTTTGATATGCAGAAGACATAAGAGTCAAAATTCTCTTATCATGTCTTATCAGGATAAGACTTTGATATGCTACTTATCACCACTTATCACACCAAAAAAAATTCATGTCTCTCCCACCCCACCCCACCCCACCCATACCTTTACCCCATACCTTACCTCACCCCTACCCCTACCCCACCCCACCCCACCCCATCCTTACCTTTACCCCATACCTTACCTTCACCCCAACCCCAATACTACCCTCCCTACCCTACCTACCCTCCTACCCCCATAACCCCACCTAAACATACCCTCCCTCAACCACCTAATCTCACCCTACCTAACTACCCTTAACTTACTTATACCACCCCATCTCCATCTCCACCCTTAACCCTACCCACCCCTACTTACTAATCCCACTCTACCCCACCTACATAACCTCAAATCTACCACCACCTCACCCTCCTTATCCCACCCCACCCTACCCCTCTTTCCCCCCTTATCCCTGACCCCTAACCCCCTCCCCCTACCCACAAATCTACCCAACCCACCCCTTAACCCCTCAACCTACCCACCCTACCCTATTTACCCCACCCCACCCTCAACCTACCCCACCCTTACCCTAACTCTTACCATATTTATTATAACGAGAAATATTCCAACACTTTTTGATAAAATTTATTATTTTTCAATAACATATCTATATAACTTATAAACTTAAGTTATTTGGAAGTTAATAAACATAACCTTATAAACTTGATTATAACTTATAAAGTTTAATGGTTATTTGATTCTTGAAAGCATGTTGGTTATATGTTTATTGAATGCATTTATGTTACTTGATTATAACTTATAAACTTGAATTGGTTTCTTACTTAAATCTTGTTAATGTTATTTGAATGATATTAAATGTTTACGTAGATCACTTTGATTCAATGATATTATTCTTACTTGATATTTGACTTTAATCAATGATATCTGTTTGGTTTTGAGAATTAATATGTAAAATTAATAAAAATAACAGAATCAGATAATTTATAAACAAACAGACTTATTGAATTCTCTTATCAGATCTTAGTATCTTATCAGGACCACCTCTCATCAATCAGAAGTGGAATCAGACATCAGACAATTAACCTCTTATGCAATCAAACAGCACCTAAGTTTCAAACACCACCTCGTCAGTAAGCCAAATAATTCTATATCAATCACTAAAACAATTTTAATAAAATCAATAGTGTATGGTTGAAGATCATCAAACAAAAACATTATAATTTAACTTCAACTTCGATGATTAACACCATAGAATCTATCCTTACATTATCAATTAAAAAAAACAAATGAACGAATGATTTCAGACTAAAAGTTGTATCGTTCAACGTACATTACCGCTACAGAATCTAGCAAAGGAGGAGAGAGGGAGAACGCATATGGTAAGAAACAAAAGTTACAACACTCTTGTCATATCATCTTGCTAATTTTACAGTGATATATTGAGATTGTCAAAGTATATGAAGAGCTGAATGATCATTTACGAATTACGATCCAGTAAACCGAAACAAATCAAATTCGTTGTTATCAGTAATCAATAGCTCACGGTTGATCATCAATTAAATCATTTAAAAAAAAATCGAAAAAAAATTCCAGATCGTAGTTCATACCTTTTGACTACATTTGAATCATGAAATCTAGCTCAGAGAGGCGGATTGGAATTACTTTAATTCTTCAATTCGTGAAACGGTACGTAGGTGACAGGTTGCATATATGATATATATACAGGATCTGTACGTATAGAATGGGTCAAAAAGGAGGAGAAAGTGGAAGAATAATCATTCAAGCTAACAATGGAAGACGATGATGATTCTACGAGGAAGTTTGACTTTCAGGGGCAGCGCTGTACGTACACAAACGTTTAAATTGAAGTCGAGGCTTTTGTGAGTCATATTTGGGACTTGGATTTTCGTGGGACCCTTTTCTCGAAGATCTTTTTCGGTAAATTATATAAAAAAAAATTGAAAAATCATATTTCACGCAATTATAAAAGCAATAACTTTCATGTTTAATCGGTAATAATCGGTTAATCATATTGTTTCGTTTTTATCATTAATGATATTAGATTTTATAATTTTTATTGCTTATAACCGATTTATAGATATTGGTTTTGCATATTACCAACAGTTTTTTATTATAAAAATAATAATATATTTTTTACATTTTTATTAATAACAACAAAAATAATAGAAATCTCACAAAAGATAAGTATAAAAAGTTAAAGATTGTCCGTTTATCATAATTCTTAAATGACTAAGCTTAAAACCCCTAGAGGTTTTTTTTACGTTAATTATTTTATCTAATTTACTTAATTTGATTAATTAATTATTTTGTTTAATTTAATTGAACAAAATGTGAATTGTGAATTGTGATGAGAAAGTGATGTGATGTGGCATAAATGTAAAGGGGGGTAACCATTTCTGATGGTCTTACTTAACATATATATTTTTTCCTTAATTATGTCATTATATTAATAAAAACACAATGGTAAGATAACATTTATTTTGATGAGGTGGCAAAAACTTACAAATGTGGATGCTACAAAAGTTTTAAAAAACAACATACCATATATCTCTTTCTTGTGTGGATTTAATATTGATTTTTGTATACGATGGTTTGTATATATGATATTTCGATTTGTGTATATAATTTTTAGATTTTAGCTGAGAAAATATCATAAAAATTTTTTTTTCCCGATAAAGGACATGACTGAATCTTTTAGGCTGGAAAATGATCTTGAAATGGGTTTTTATTTTCCCGAAAAAGAATAACGAAATTCGATTTTACCTTGTTGATTGGTTATTGATACCAATTTTTTTGTCAAAATTGAATTTTGTAATTTTTTTGACCTAAAATTTTTTTTGCTACCTTTATTATTAAATTTGTATCATATGTTACTTTTTTTTGACAATTTACCCTTAATTTTATGGCATAATTACAAAAAAAAATTATGTTACCTAAGTAGAATAAAAATAATATCCAAAGATAAGGTATTTAGAGCTATTTTTATTTTACATAGTGAAGTAGTGAACTATAACTTCCATCATAGAAACTTATGATTTATTTATATAAAAAAAGTTCTAAAAATTATAAGTTTTGCTTTTAGTGTTCGTATTGATGGTTTTTATCAATCTTTTATGATACGCTTTATTACTTATAAAAAAAATATTATATATATATATATATATATATATATATATATATATATATATATATATATATATATATTAACTTGTTATTTATAATAAAACAATCAAATGAGACCTATAACACTATCACATGCGTCAACTTTATAAAAGTCCATTTTCAGGGCCACAAGTTTTACTTTGGAGTCCTCCACTCCACTCTTCCTTATTGGTTATGCGCTAGTGGTCAAAAAGTCTTTGTAGTCAATAATTTGTGCTTCTAGAATTTCTTATCCAACTTCGACTTGCATAGCTTTCAACGATATTTTCAAGGATTTTTAATTCATTATATTTGTAATTTTATATAACTTGTTGCTATTTTCCCACAATAAATATAACGGATATGGGTAAAAGTACTCAATTTTTATCTTTTCGTTTTTTTTTTTTTCATTCTTTCCATCTTCCTATTTTAAAAATATTTTTCTTTTATCTTTCAATTTTTTCTATTATAAAAGTTCAATTATAATTTATAAATTGAAACTAAAGAATTTAATATTATATATACTTAAAACTATTGCATAATTTAAAAAAATTACAAAGCAAAAAATACAAAAGAATAATTACGAAACTAATACACAAAATTACACTATAATTATCATCCCCAACCCTTGATAATTTTTTCTTTTACGTTGTAAAACGATATTCTAAACGACGTCTTGGAAATGATCGTGTTAAACTACATACCTCTCTCGCATGTTGTTCATGCATCGCTGTCATGTACGCTTGTAATTTTTTTTCTTTTGTTCGTTTGACGCGGGCTTGGTGACTTTCTGTCATTTCTGAGAGATGCCTTTAGGTTGTGTTTGGTAGAGTGAATTGAATAGACAAGAAATGATGACAAAATCTTAGGTTTTTTAGACTATGAAACTTAAAAATACAATAATCTTATGATTGTTGTAAATTTAATTCTCTAATTTTAACATTCACTTAATTCTCCACTATTGCTAGAGAAATGTAATAATTGAAGTTTAAGCTATATATTGATGCAATTTGAGATTTCATAAAGAATATATATACATAATTTTAGTATTCTAACTAATAATTTAACTTCATTTCCTTTCTCTTGATTCTTACTACCAAACACAACTTTAGTGTCTCTTTTTGTCTTCAATGTCATCGACGTGACAAGTTGTAAAAGAGTCTAATTATTTGACAACATCTCGCTCGCTTGAGGACGATGCCGTTTTTTTTTCCTTTTCAAGGTGGTCTTTCCTGCTCTTGTTCTTCGCCCTCGTATTCTTCTTCTTCATGAATACCTAAAATCATGCATCCAATGATGGTGTTCCTATCGTGTTTGAGTAAGACTGTTAATGATTAAAAAAGGTTGTCGACTTGACAAAAAAATTTAGTTTATATTATATAATTATAATTTTTTTGTTTTTAAGATATCATTTTTACTTGAATTTTGCTTATTTTGAATACACACACATATGTATATGCCTTTTAAGTTTTTGTCTAGGACCCCGAAAATGATTGGACTGACCCTGCTTAAATAATGATAAGAAATAATCAATTGATCAGTTTTTTTATAATATTTATCTAATATCATGGGTCGATAACAACCCTATGACTATGGATCCGTTGATCTAATTAAGTTTTTAAGATCAAAATGAATTCTAAATTTAGAACATTAATCAACTTACAAAAAAAACGAAGTTGCAAGGCAAAATGAGAGATTTTATTCAAACCAATTAAAATGTATTGTGTTGACTTATAATTTTTTATCCATCTTTTAATCTATAAATAAATGTTGTATCAGATTTGTTTATAAAAAATTATTCAGATAAAACAATGATAACATAACATTTAATGATGAAGTAATTAAGAAAATATAAGCATGGGTAATTTTTAACCTATTTACTCATTTACTATTTCATTGTTAGCTTAGTTCTTATATGCATCTGCTCATAATTAAAAGATAGAATGAGCTGACAAAGATCAAACAAAATAAGTTAAATTTGTCATATTGGATTGTTTATATAATTTTATTCAATATCTAACATAAGATCAAACTAATCGATATTATTGGTTTCAATTTAAAACTTAAGTATTTGGATTTAAATGCCTATTAAAAAGATTAGATATGTTTAGAGAGAGATTAAGGGCATATTATTGGTTACAACTCACATGGGTAAAGATTCTTATATCCTTCGACCATAATTAGGGGCAGGATTTGTGCACTTAGGTCATCAAGAAACAACTACCCTAATCTTTTATTTATATGCTCAATTCAAGACTTTTAATGTTGACTTCACATTTCATCACTCTCAAAAGTCAACATGGTCTGCTGTGTACAATGTGTATTTTTCTTTTAAATAAGGGTTTAAAAATTTCTTAATACTTAAATTATATAAAATAAGACCCTATAAATTAAACTAAACCAAAATTCCAATCATTGAGAACCAACCAAAAATATCATTTTGATTCAATGTTTTTGTAACATATTTTGAAAGCTGATAATAGGCGTTTAAGAACATATGAAAGTAGTTTTAGCACTGATCAAAATGCGTTGGATTTGGTTGACTCATCAACACATTATTGTATTTTTCAAATTGTTATAAATAATTAGCATATAGATTATATATGATTATGAAACTTTATTATCTATAAAATAATCCAATTTTTTATAAAAACAATTTTAGTGAATGGTTTCTTTTGGTTCTATTTATGGTTCATGGGTGGTTTGATTTGTTTCGAAGTTTGCATGGTTTCGTTTGATTTATAAACATTCTTCATGATTGTAATTATAGCAGATCGCTAAGTTTTACACACACACAAAAAAAAAACTTTCTTTTTTTCGTAAGGTAATATTATTTACACAAACGATGAGATGAATTGTCTCCAAGATGAAGATCGGCCCAGTAACAAGATTAAGTCACCAAAAGAAACAAACTTTACATCTCAAATTGCACCTAATCGCACCGATGCCTCAAAAGGATTAGACGTTCTTTTCGATTTTTCGACCAATTAACTTGAATGGAATGTTTTAGTCTTTTCGATTTACAAACAAAAATAAGAAAGACGTAGCACCTAAAATGATCTTTGTTTCTAAAAAAGGTTACATCCGTTTATAAAAAAAATATTTGTTTTAGCCACTCACCTTTATTGGTACTTGTTACTTTCTTAGGTCCTACTTTATTTCACTAATCATTTTTAATGAAAGTATGTATTTATTTAATCATGGTGTCTTTTAGGGTGTGTGGTATAATCAACCGCACAGGCTCACAATTTCGTAGGGTCTCACGGTCATAATAAGATCTAAGTTCGAGCCACTAATATTTTTCTGCATTTGAGGCATACACGTTGTGCATAGGTGCGTTAAATGGAATTAATTAAAATTAATTTGATTTGTATTATTCATATTAATTTCTCACTAATCTTTTTTTGTCGTTCACGACCTCCAGTTTACCTATTCAAATTGAGTCTCAAAATGACCAATATACTGATTAAAATATTAAAGAGTCTATGTTGTAGTTATAAGCATAGAGCCTTCAAAATCCATGGGACGATCCTGTATTTAATCTTTTGACGTTCTTATTTATAGTAGTATTAGTTGTGATATAGTCCATCATTTTCACTGGAATGAATGGTAAAACAAAGTTTATGTACAAAATAATCATTAGAAAATATAGTACTTAAAATGAAACAATGATTTGATGATCAAATCTAATTTTAACTACTTATAATATAAAAAATATATTATGAAATTATTTTATCAATTTTTTTCTAATTTTGAAAAACTTAGAAATGAAACACGTCGATGTTTATCAAGATATTCATAAATAATAGTCTCGTTCATGATAATTTTATTAATGTCGATATAATAAAAATCAATATATCACATGGTGACGTGTGGTTAACATTAAAAAACAGAGTCCATGAAACTTGAAACGGCCCAAAACTTAAAATATAATAATACGAAAAGAAGCCAAAAAAATCTATATCTATATATATTATAATAAATGAGAACAATTCTTGCTACATGTCACCCTCTTAATATCCTATTTTTTCATTATTTCGCTCTTTTTCCAAAAATAAAAATTACATTAATTCAAGTAACATGGATATCATTTAATTCATTTAATTTGAACTTTTGAAACTTATTATTTTTGTTTTCTAAACTAATTGAAACTAAAATTAATACTTATTAAAAGTTTTCAAATTAACAAGCTAAAATAAAAATTTTTAAAAATCTATAAGATAATAAACTCAAGTTTAAATGTTCCAAAGAATAAATACTTTTAAAACAATTAGTATATTAAAAAGTTTAAATTAAAAAAAATTAAAAGATCAATAAAATAATAAATTTCAAATTTAAATGTCTGAAAGAATAAATAATTTTATGAAATAATAATTAAATAACTTAGTATACAATAAATTTGAAAAACATTTTGTTATCAAATCTTTATATGTTAAGCATGAAATTTTGACGCATTAAAAAAAATAATAATTCAAATTTCAAATGTATTTTCTTTAATAAAATTTTGTACTAATATTTTTTAAAAATTCAATACTAAATGTTGCAAATTTATATTTTAAAATAACTTAATTTCAAACAATCTTAATTAATGATTTATATTTTAAGTTGCCGTTGGAATTGTTATATCAAGTTTTAATCACTTTGCCAAAAAATATTTATAATTAATTAAAACATCTTTAATAAGAAAACTTATATATGGTCTTATTTAAGGTTTCTAACAAAGGTATACAATTTAAAATATTATACTTCATAGAAATAAAAAAAATATAAATAGTTATTTTGTTGATTTCTATATTGATGATGACACAACAACAAATAAAGCAGAATGAAGTTTCAAAAATTTTGAATTAATAATAAGAAGATACTAATTGAATTAACTCACATATGTAAGAACCATAAAAATAGTATATTTAAATCATAATTCAAATATTTTGAGTCACATCTTTACCGTATTTTTTAAGTAAACATTAACTTAAAGTCATCATTTATACCATTGACTCAATGATTTTGTCTGTATGTCATCTTTTTATTGGTTTTATTAAATTTAATTTAAAAATTATTAAAGGATCTTAAAGGATTCCACCTCTTTATATATTTTAAATGTATAACTAATTTTTTATATCAATCCATGTGATATATGGGTATTAACCTAGTATGTGTATATATATATAAAGAAAACTGAACCATGATGGACTCTAGAATGATGATGACGGCTTGAAACGTATATAATTCCTTGAGTTGTTGATTTGAATATTATATTTTCTTCTGTTTGAAAACTACATTTTTTCAAGTTTCAATAAATTACTGTTTTTAACTATTGATAGTTTGATACCTTATTACGTATATTGTATAGTATTGTCTGTCCTTTTATCGTAGGGATGGCACCCGCGGGCGGCGGGCACGGATACATATCACCCGTCACCCGTGCCCGCGGGTATTTCAATACCCGCCACCCGCCAAAAACCCGCCAACGGGTGGATTTTCTTGCCCATGCCCGCCACCCGCGGATACCCGTGGGCACGGGTAAACCCACGGGTTTCACCTTTTTTAACAATTATAAACTTTTTTTGCCCAACGAAACATATTTTAGCACTAAAACACATCCAATTCCAATTAAACATAAAGATATTGCAAACACATCCAAAAAATAATAATATCAAACATAAATACATAATAATAATTAATGTTTCCAAATAATATTTATATATATAATGACTATATTACGCGGGTTTAACGGGTAAATCGGCGGGTATACCCGCGGGTGAACGTGACGGGTTTCACGGGTACGGGTGGCGGGTATACCCGCGGGTGAAATAGTAAACCCGTGCCCGCCCGTCACCCGCCAGCGGGTATGATTTTGTACCCGTACCCATGTCCACGGGTGTGTTTTCACGGGTTTACCCACCCATAACGGGCGGGTATCCACGGGTTTCGGTTTTTTTCTCGCCCATTGCCATCCCTATTTTATCGTCATAACACGTTTAATAACTCATGTAGTCATGTGCACTTAGTTTGGGCCTATTTTCCTACGTGGGCCAATAATTACCGGCCTTATATAAATATTACACTTGCATTTTTTTTTTCAGTCATTTCTATGATCTTGAGAAAAAAGAGGCAATGACACAAAACAAGGGTTGAAAGTTGAAACAGATGAATATGGTCCAACATTATTTCAAAAAAACCCTAAACCAAAATATTAAATTAATATGAAATAAGTCTACATGGGACCAAATATGAAATAGACCCAAAAAAAAGGGCAAATTACCAAGAAAGGTAATATAAAATTCAAAAATTGTCAATAAAGGTAATGTAAAATTTTTTAGGCCAAGAGAGATAACATAAAATTCAAATTTGACAAAAAAATGTATTGATGACAAATTAAGACGGTAAATTTGTAATTTTATGTTTCCTTTTTTGGTAAGCGAATAATATTTGATTATCTTTCTTGGCCTAAAATTTGAATTTCATGTTCTTTCTCTGCCAAAATAGAATTTTATATTACATTTCATGGCAAAAAAAATTTTACAATACCTTTATTGTCAAATTTTGTATTTTATATTACCTTTCTTGGTAATTTTCCCAAAAAAAAACTAGATTCGCTATAAAACTGCCAAAATGAAAAACGCAAGAAAACATGGATGGTTATTTAATATATATATATATATATATATATATATATATATATATATATATATATATATATATATATATATATGATTTAGGTTCAAGTGAGTACCACCTCTAATGCAGCGCACCAGAAGGTACCTCCCTTAAAAGTAATTTTTTTGAAATTTTTTTTCATGAACATGTTGTAATTAACATTACACAGATCATATGTGAATTTCACGCAAATCCGAACACTCTAAGTGGATGAAAACACGAATCACATAAATGCACGTTCACATGTCTTCAAAATTATGTAAGTGTGCGTTCACATCATTTTTTAGGAGCTAGGAGATGTGAATGCATGTGAAATTTACATATGATCTTCATAATGTTAATTAAAACATGTTTATGAAAAAAAAAATTTAAAAAAGTTTTTTTAAACGTGGTACCTTCTGGTGCGCTGCATAACGGTGGTACTCTCTCGAACCATATTCATATATATATATATATATATATATATATATATATATATAACAAAAAAAAATATTTGATGTAAACCTAAAATAATAATACAATCAAGAAAAATCAGTTAAACTCAAGCTTAAAAATGATGATTTAAAAGATAGCGAGTTAGCCCGGCTTGACCGGCCCATGGCCCGTTCGGTCTGTTAACCCACCTCATTATGTAATTTGTTATGTTTTTATTGTAAAAGTAGATCAATAAAATGTGACAAAACCTAGTGTTTCGAAATGTTATAAACTTAAGATAATGTGCTATACAATTTTAGGGGATATTATTATTACAAAATTATTAAATATTGAGTAATTAAGTATGAGCGATTAGATTAAAGATTGATATCGTACCTCATAACCATTAAAAACATAACATCATGTTGAGTTGTAATGTTGTCTAGGGGTGAGTGACGGAACCGGTTTTCCGAACCCGGCCCGATACTGAACCGGGACCGGTACCGACCGATACTGAATTAATATATTCGGTCCAGTACTTGGGTTTTGATTTACTTAAAAATCGGTTTTCGGTACTCACAGTTTTCGCTAGGGGTGTAAATGAGCCGAGCTACTCGTGAGCTACTTGAGCTCGACTCGTTAAAAGCTCGAAAAAATCTCGAATTAAACGAGCTCGAGCCGAGCTCGAGCCTAAATTCGAGCTCGTTTAATAAACGAGCTCGAGCCCGAGCTTCACATATCAAGCTCGCGAGCCTAAACGAGCTTAAACGAGCCTATATATAAATATACTTTTAAATTAATAAATATATAATATATAGATTAAATAAATATAAATATATTAAAATAACAAATTATATATATTATATAAAAAATATTATTTTAAAATTAATTAAAAAATTAAAATATATAATAAACGAGTCGAGCCCGAGCCGAGCTCGAGCTTGGAAAATTATTCACGAGCCGAGCTCGAGCTTTACATACAAAGCTCGAAACGAGCCGAGCTCGAGCCTGATATTTTTAAACGAGCCGAGCTCGAGCTTAAACGGGCTCGGGCTCGGCTCGGCTCGTTTACACCCCTAGTTTTCGCTACCATAGTTATCCCTAATCTGTAATTACTTTTAATATATATTATAAGCAAACTCTTTTATATGTTATTTGAAGGCCCTCTTATAAATTACACATTAACATCATTTGTTTTTCCAAACTACTTTTAATATATTAAAATAATAACCACATATTTTGTAATTTAACAAGTCTACTCAATAAAAATAAAATTAAACTTTGAATATCACTCGTCCTATATTTTAACATTTTCGGTATGGTTCTCCATTTTTTTTATTTTTCTTGTGTTTCTTGATCTCTGTAATTATTAAATACAATTTTTCAACCCTCTTATTAAAAGAAGGGTAGTCTAAATGGATCCCCAATGATCTTAAGGGACCCCTATTTCCTCGTTTAAACATAATCATTACACAATAATTTTATGTTTTTTCTAATGATAAATTACTTTTTTAAAGATGCATACTATTTTTAAACATAATTATTATATAATTATTATGTAAACAGTGTCCAAAAAGTAGGACCCTAACAGAAATATAGCAACTCCTGCTAATCATGTGATCTAAATATGTGATGTGTATTTTGGTCAAAGGGATGAAGGATAACTTGCATTTGTGGTTCAGTGCATCCTCTTTTTACTATACAAACATGTGAAATTTTTTTTAATGAACATGTTTAAATTAACATTACACAGATCATATGTGAATTTGACGCAAATCCGAACACTCTAAGTGCATGAAAACACACATCACATAAATGCATGTTCACATGTCTTCAAAATTATGTAAGTGTGTGTTCACATCATTTTTTAGGAGCTAGGAGATGTGAATGTATGTGAAATTTACATACGATCTTCATAATGTTAATTAAAACATGTTTATGAAAAAAAAAAATTTAAAAAGTTTTTTTAAAGGTGGTACCTTCTGGTACGCTGCATTTGATTGGTACTCTCTCGAACCATATCCTATATATATATATATATATATATATATATATATATATATATATATATATATATATATATATATATAATATGGTTCGAGAGAGTACCACCCAAATGCAGCGCACCAGAAGGTACCACCTTTAAAAAAACTTTTTAAATTTTTTTTTTTCATAAACATGTTTTAATTAACATTATGAAGATCGTATGTAAATTTCACATACATTCACATCTCCTAGCTCCTAAAAAATGATGTGAACACACACTTACATAATTTTGAAGACATGTGAACATGCATTTATGTGATGTGTGTTTTCATGCACTTAGAGTGTTCGGATTTGCGTCAAATTCACATATGATCTGTGTAATGTTAATTAGAACATGTTCATGAAAAAAAATTTCAAAAAAATTGCTTTTAAGGGTGGTACCTTCTGATGCGCTGCATTAGAGGTGGTACTCACTTGAACCTAAATCTATATATATATATATATATATATATATATATATATATATATATATATATATATATATATATATATTAATATTTTAATCAAATAAAATTACTTTCAATCACATCATCATTTGTAGATTTTTTTAAAAAGGTATCTTGTATTAAAACATCCATAATAAACCAATTGTGCCATAGTAAATCTACTTTTATCATGTCTCGTCAACATCCACAAATCATAAAATCTCTATTACACGACAGTACAATGTATGAAAATGTATAAAATAATAAGGTTAAAGTCATATAATAACATATTTTTTCAAATGTATCTATATGGTGCATAAATTTTTTTTTTATTACTTATACAATACATTTGCTGTGGCTTTCCATTGTAAAAAAACTTAGTTATCTTAAACAATAAATTGTTTAAGTTGATTATTTTTTTTTGACAATTAACCTTTAAGATAATAATAAGATCATATTTTCGAAATATAAATTCAAGGATCGTATTTACATTATATTAAACCCGCAACTTTTTTTTTTAAAATAACCTAATCCCCTTTTGTTTTAAACTTTTTATAAGTAATAATATAAACACATGAAAAATAATGAAAAAACTATGAAAGAAAGAATCTTGGATCTATCAATAACTTTAAAAACGTATTCAAAAGAGCTGCACGACACGGTTTGAGCCCACGAATTTGGATTTGATGAATGATGATGCTTACAAAATAAGACAGTACATATTCTTTTTCTTCTAAATTATATTTACAAACTTCTATGATTTTTTTAAAAGAAAAAAATGAACAGTTTTATTTTAAATAAATATTTATTAATATTAGCAGTTTAAACTTTTTATTCAAGATGAATCAACATGATTTTGTAAATTTTCTATAAAAAGTTTATTTTACGATATTACTATTTAATATGTCTGAGACATCTAATTGACATTTTAAACGTTCTAAATAAGTTACGTAGATGAAATAATATCATTAAAAGACTTACTATTTGACATTGAAACAACAAATTTATACTTATGTTAAGGTTAAAATCGTACAACATCATTGTATTTTTCAACATGTATCCATATAGTATATGAATTTTTTTTCCCTAACCATTTAATATATGTACTTTAGTTTTTCAATCAAATGTGGTACACTTATACATAAAGTCCGGTTGAAAAACTGAGTTCTATTTGTAAGTAAAGCCGGACTATATATAGATAGTATCATATCGAAATGGAAAACAAAATTATATGTATCATATGAGTAAGAAAATATTTATAATTATCGATACATATAAAAAAATACGCTGATACTGTGCAACATTAACCTCTTATATTAGTATATAACAGTTGCTAGAGTGTAAGTGGACAAATGTAATTTTAAAAAAATAGCATATGATAAAGGTTGCCCGTAATATAATCATGTATTCATAGTTACACAACTTTCTTAATCGATTATTAAAAATTCAAAATCTTTATGATAATATAATTTCTATAATCTTTGTAATATAATGTTTGTTTAAAAATTTTACAAAATTTAAAAATGAATACAGGTCATCTAAACTAGACATAAACTGAGAATTTATATATTTTGTCTCATCAGTGGCGGATCCAGGAAATTTTTTCGTTGGGGGCATGAGGTTTTATAAGGTATTCGTCGTGTTAATTTTTCGAAACACATAGGCTAAAAATTCGTCAAATTTACACACATCGTTGGGGGCCTTTCCCCCCGCTTCAATATATGTAGATCCGCCCATGGTCTCATCAACCATGTTTGCTTTTTTTGTAAGAAGATCTTCGAATCTCTTATATCTGCGAGCTCAAAGATGCGGGAAGATGTTTTATATAAAAGTGCGTTTGTTTCTTTTCGTCTGCTTGCGTCTGCAAAGGTCTTCCCGCGTCTGCGAAAACCGCAGATATTTAGTCCATCTCTTTTGATCGCAAATTTTACAGCTAAGTCTGCAGACCGCTTATATCAATCTCTTAAAAAACAAACAGCACCTACGTAATTTGTCTGGTTTAACACTTTTTATTTATTTATTATACAATTATATTTATATAAATTTTTAGTGATCTATAATCAATGCAGATTTGAAGAAGTGGACAGGAGACAGGAAATGACAAATAGATTGGAATATGAAACATTGTCTTTGTGTATTTTACCTATTATTGGAAAGATATTTTCTTTAAAAAAAAAAAAATCATACATGCATATATTATCTTTAGGGGGTTAATTGTATATTCTTTTAAAGCGGAAGGGTTTTTCTATACTATTCTTATACTCAAGCAAATAAATATCAACGGAAGTTATGGTCCCCACTGCGCCAGGCCGATTTCGGCAAACCTCACTTTATCCAGCATCTCACACGTGATAAAGCTTGACGATCCGTGTCCATGAAGCTTGCACGCCCCGCGTTTTATTTATTTACTAGGGTACTAGTTTACCAGTTTATTAACCCGTGTATTATACGGAAATTTTAATAAAATATCTTTTTTTTAAAACTATATAACATTAAATTAAAAAAAACTAATATATTCATTAATAACTTCTAAATTTATTATTATTATTAAAATATTTTTTAAATATTGTTTGTTGAGATTTTAATGGATATAGATAGAGATTTATTAATAGTAATAATAATTAAATATAGTAATGACACTTGTCAAACTCTCGTTAAGCCAAATGTCATTCTCTTCAACCGACACGTGGCATGTAGTTACTCATTTAATAGAATAGATAGATAGATTATCTCGTGTATTACACGGATTATAAAAACTCTTTGTTTTCTTAAAACATGTATATAAACTTAAAATCTTACTATAAATATAAAAATATCTTAAAATAGTAAAAAGATAGGTCTTTTCAAATGATAATTATTTGTTATTGATTTTATATAGTTGGTAAACAATTTATTAACGGTATAATAATTTAAATAAAATATTTTTTCTTAATATAAATTAAAAGTGTTTCACTTTCACTTTAAATACATACTTATTTAAAACCCAATACTATGTAACCAAAAGTAGATTTAATAAAAACATAAATTTTATTAAATAATATATCTATTTATAATATTATAATTAAATTAATAAATATTTAAAATAAAACATTTTTAAAACTTTTATCGTAAAATAAAAACTTAATAAAAAAAATTTATAATATTTATGATGTTAAACTTAAAATAATATTTTTATATTTTATTTAAATATTAGATTATTAAATGTACTATTTGTATAAAGATTATTATATTTTCACAATTCATATTTTTATTCATATCTTTTAAAATTGATAAAAAAAAAAGAATTGAAAATTTATTATAATTGCTACTAATTAGAAACTATAATACAAAAAAATTTAAGAATAAAAGTAGATTTAAAATTTCTAAATTAGTTTAACTTTTAAAACCCAATAATTTTGTAGAATATTTATGGATGACAATTTAAGAAATATTAGAAAGAAAAAATCTATCTAATTTGTCAACATATTATACTTAATATGATTTTATAAAAAAATTATGTTATATTAATAAGTAAATATTTGTTTTAAGATATTAATTATACAAAATAAATACAATTACAATATGTATGTTTCAAATTTAAAAAAAATATATGTTTTAGTTATTAGTAACCTATTATTTTAAATGTTATTAACATAATTAATTGAAGTGATTAATTTAAGGAGATAAATTAGGAAAGAAAGATAAAAGTCTAAAAGGTTATTTATATATTTCTTTAATTAATTAATTTTATCATTGAATTGTTCTAAATTAGGAAAAAGAGCGGGAAAATAAAATTGTAATGCATTGATTGAGTGACATGTGTCAATAACATGTTCTCTTTTATTATAATATATAGATAATCATGTATTATATGAGTTAATTTTAGAAATTGATACTTATATAATATGAATAATAAAGTTTGTTTAATTTAGTTACTTATTAAATTAATCCATAGTAGTTTTAAATAGATTTGATTTGCTCTAAAATTTAAAAATAAAATCAGAAAATGACGTGCCAAAAGGAGAGAGCGACATGTGGTAAATTAAATGTGAGCATGTCATGTGGCGTTTAGTTACTCTTTTAATAGTATAGATAGAAGATAGATTATTATTATTATTATTATTATTATTATTATTATTATTATTATTATTATTATTATTATTATTATTATTATTATGGTGTTTAAGTTAGGCTACATTGACCCCTTGATTTTGGTATGCACACATTACATGCTTCTGTCATTCGTCAAAATTACAATGACACCCCCTTCAAATTAAAATTATTGATATTTGCTTAATGTGCAAAGTTGCAAACTATGCAAGATTTCGAGGTCTAATGAATATATGGTTGGCTTTCGGTAG
This sequence comes from Centrapalus pauciflorus, assembly GCA_020465985.1. Lineage (NCBI taxonomy): Eukaryota > Viridiplantae > Streptophyta > Magnoliopsida > Asterales > Asteraceae > Centrapalus > Centrapalus pauciflorus. Next base: position 503,682 of record JAANYP010001252.1, read on the forward strand.
TTCTTACCATCAAAAATCATAAAATGCACAACTTTATGTACGAAATGCATAAATTTTAAGAAAAGAGTTAATTACAAAAATGGTCCCTGTGGTTTGACCTAAAATTTGGATTTGGTCCCTGAACTTTCAATTTTGCAGAAGCGGTCCTTATTTTCATAGTTTGTTTGCAATTTTGGTCCCTCAACCTATTAACTTTTCTAATATGACCAAATTACCCTTATTTTGATGCAAACTATAGGGACCATTTCTATAATTAATTTTTTAACTCTTTTTTATTCTTAATTAAAATAATTATTTTTTAGTGTTACTTAAATTTAATAAACTACAAAAAATAGAAAAAAATTATTTAATTATATATGTTGGTTCATAAATGATTTAAATAATTTTAGTCTTAATTAATTTTAATTTAATATAATCAAAGTGTAAACCAATCAAAATTTATAATCGAAAAAATCATTTATGTTTAGAAATTATTTTCTAGAGGTTTCGTATATAAAATATTATAAAAATATTTGACTCTATAATTATTTATGTTGGTTCATAAATTTATAATAAAAATATGTTTGTTGGTCAAATATATTTTACTTTCTTCTTAAATAAAATCGGCCAAAGATTCTATTTTATAATCCGTTAACATTTGTATCAAAGCAATGTGATAATGGTAAAGTGATAAATCCAAATGGTTTCAATTTTTAAGGTGTCGATTTAATCGGATGAAAATGAAAAGTCAAATTGAAATACGAAAAAAGATTAAAAACCTATTTATATTTCTCGATTTTTATGTAAAGATCTGACAAACCAAAGTTTGATGATTAATGTTGTTAATCATGAATCTCAAAGGTGTTATATGGACCTAAAATTTTAAATCATTTTTGGTGCAACTAAAAATTAAAATGATAAAATAATTGATACGTTAAATTAAAAAATTTGAGTTGTCTTAGACCATTTAGAAGTTTTTTTAACTCGGTCAAATTAAACGTTAAATTTTTATTTATTTAAGTTCTTTAATATTTTTAACTTTAACTAAACTGTTGGCTCATAAATAATTTTTTTTATAATTTTATTAAAGTTAATTAACACTAAAAATAAAGTAGAGTCAATTACATAAATGGTCTTTGTGGTTTGATCAACATAAATATTTATTTATTATACATGTATGAACCAGTATAAATAATTATAGAGAAAAAATTTCTTATTTATGAAGCCTTTAAAAAATAATTTCTAAACATAAATGATTTTTTCGATTATAAATTTTGATTGGTTTACACTTTGATTATAGTAAATTAAAATTAAGTAAGACTAAAAATATCTAAATCATTTATGAACCAACATAAATAATTAAATAATTTTTTTCATAGTTTATTAAATTTAAATAACACTAAAAAATAATTTATTAATTAAGAATAAAAAAGAGTTAAAAAATTAATTGTAGAAATGGTCCCTATAGTTTGCATCAAAATAAGGGTAATTTGGTCATATTAGAAAAGTTAATAGGTTGAGGGACCAAAATTGCAAACAAACTATGAAAATAAGGACCGAATATGCAAAATTGAAAGTTCAGGGACCAAATCCAAATTTTAGGACAAACCACAGGGACTATTTTTGTAATTAACTCTTAAGAAAAATAACAAATATGAAAAATTCACAATATATAAAATTAACATGAAAAAATATTCATAAATTTCATGTCAAATAATTTATGCATTTCCTCTGTAAAATTGTGTAATTTTTTTAAATGGCATTTAACTCAAAAAAAATCAAGAGAAAATGAAAGTAAATAAATGCCATGTAAGTATGAGTCAAAGCATCCATCCCTAATTTTCCCAATAAGACACCCACTTCCATGAAGTTAAAAAGACAAATATACATACACATATATTATATATATAACGGTGTTCACTAAAAAAAATTTATGCACTGAAAAAGTTTAAAAAACCATTGTGCACCACAAGAAAACTAGATGTATCAAAAGTTTTATTAAGGGTATTATTATAATACTCGTTTAATCTTATTTAATAAAAATATAGATACACACACATATCACACCTATCATAATTCAAATTTCAAATATTCTTAATATCATCATCCTTTCTCTTTAACAATGTGATCACCGACCACCACCATGTCGTCGTCTCGTGCACCGCCGCTGCCACCACCATGTCGTCGCTCTGTGCACCGTCGCTGCCACCACAATGTCATCATCGTTGCATCGCTATTGGCCCCACATCTGCACTGTAATCAAGTATCTCATGATGAACATGAAGATGAATGATGGACTCAAAGTTTTAATGAACAAGTGATGAATACGAATAATGAAGATAAAGATGAACCTTTTTAACGAAGATAATGCAATACATTTATAACAAAGACTATGCAATACATTTACAACGTTTTTGACAAAAAAATGATGCAATACATTTTTGGCGAAGATGATGTTTCCAACGTACACATTTAACGTTTTTTTTTTTTGACAAAGTTGATGAATAACGTTTCTCACGAAGATTATGCACACCGAATGATCAAAATTATAGTCATTTTTGTTAATGAACAATGATGCATCATTATTTACTTGATGAACTATTGATGCATTGTCTTTATTGTGTCTGAAGGTGATGAAGATGAAGATCAAAGTTTATATAAATTGGTTTAAAAATTCGTTAATTTTGAAAATGTATTATATAAATTTATTTAGCATTTTACACACACACATATAACACTAACATGTAAATTAATGTGTCTGAGTGCCTTCAACAACTTGTCTAATGTTTATTAAACATAACATTATCCGCCTTAATACACATCTCTTTTAACTTATAATGATCCTTTTTTGATCAATCAATGATAATGTTTTATGGTTATAGAAAAGATAGACATGACTAATGTTATTAATAATCAGCTATCATGGACCTGATATAAATGATAGATTAAAAATCAAAGAAACAAAACTACACATCTTCTTTGTATCCATGTGTCATGTCTAGGACAATCCTATGGATTTCGGAGAGTCTGTACACATAAATACAAAATAGGGTCTTAAATAAGAAATTTTAAATAGTTATTGGTAATTTTGAGAGTGAACATTAATACGCAAATCAAATATCGTGAAAGACGTATTTTATCGTTTGTATTGTATTCAATGAGATTTTTAAAAATGTTATATAATATACTTAAAATGTTTTAATGATTAATGATTAATGTGAAATTAATATTCAAAGTAATTCATCTAATATAACTTTATTGGAACTCACAAGTCAATTATATTGTCTCGCATAAATAAAGAACTCAATGTTATTTCTCCATGTGGTCGGCTTACCCACACACTGTAAAGAACATGTCTCGTCATGTTTATATCTGATGGCTATGGCTATTTGAAATCCCTTCTATATGCTATTTGAATCTCATCTTATGATGTCACATTTTATTATTTTTAATGTATCAAAATAATGATTATATATTTTAAATTTTGACAAATGTCAAATCTATTCCATAAAAGGGGTTCATATAGCATAAACCTTGTGAGAGTCCTTATTAAATTATAGATATTACACGGTCAATTTACCCACACACTTTAAAAAACGACTGATAATGCTTGTACTTAATTTAACATTGTTTTTGGACATCTCGTAGTCATTATGAAAAGAAGGATTGGTAATCCTTTTTACCTTTTGTCATTATGAAAATAATGATGCACTCATAGGTCTACCTAACCTTAATTTACCCAGTTATCCTTGATGACAATTGACAAAAGTATTGTGCTGTGCATTCTTATTGCATAGTGAGTAATAAGTAATAACATCAGGGACCATTTTTGTACCATCTAAAACATGAAGGTATTGCCTGTCAATCATCATAAACGCCAGGAGTCCCTAGACTTTCATCGCATTTTTAAGAATTAAGATTAATATAATTTGACTTGCAACGTCTTTTAACTCTTTTTTCCTCCAAATTTCGAAGCTCCTCATACTCACTCTCTTCAACCTCCATCACCCATCTCTTCTCTCGAGATATACACTTTGCATATCCCTATTATCCTGATCAAATCTCAAAGGTAAGATTTCATAAAAGTTCACACACAATTCGATAATCTCACAGCCTTTCGCTTAAGTAATCCGATTTTTCGTGTGTTTTTGTGTAAAATTCACGTTATTTTTTCAATTGATCAATGTATGTATATCGATTGAACTGTTACGGTGTGTGTTGCGAGTGATTTTTATTGGCTGTGGATGGATTTATAGAATTATAGGTATGGTACTGATTCTTGCCCTGTGACGAGGTTTTCTTGGACACTGACATACTGACATTGAATCAATTAAAGGAAGGGGGAGAATATGAGCAATTCTGTAGGGCACAGTTTGCTTCGACCGACGGTTTTAAAGCACCGAAGTCAAAAAAATTCCACTTCCATTGCCGGAAATACTTTGTTCAAAACTCAAGCGACTTCTCATATACGGAAATCATCGTCGTCCGCTTTGTCTTTATCATCCAGCGATTTCAGTGGTCATAGACTGACTGTGCGAAAATCAGGATCGCAGACAAATCGAGTGGTTTCTGGTCGTGTTTTAACCACGGATCCGTCTTCAGAGGTTCTGTTTGAGGTACTACTTATAATTTGTCACTTATATTACTTGTAGAACAACTTAATGATTTTAAGATTACTGACATGTTATATGTTCTGCAGTGGATAATAGCATTAATTTATGAAAATCATGTCTTCTTTTAGTGCACAGTTATCTTCTTTTTATGAAACTTCACTTAAGGTGATAATTTAATGCCTAATCTTTTGATTACGTGCTTTCATATGTATAACCAAACAAGGAGCATGCACCCTAGTGACATTGTATGAATGGCATATGACATTGGTAATTTAATCCTTATCTTTTGATTATATGCGATGTACATAATGCATATACCACTCCACATGGAAAGTTTGTAAAGGTATAATGATATGTGCTTGTATTATCGAATAATTTTCCCTTCTCATGTGAGTATATATATTGGTGGGATGGGATCCCTAAGAACCTTTAAAATTTTTCTTAAATTAAGAACTAAAAAAACCAATAAAAAAGATGACACAAAAGCAAAACCATCTAGTCAATAAAATGATGACTCTAAGTCAATATTAAAGTAAAAAAAGACGACTAAGAGGTGATTCAAAATATTTGAATTGTTGATTCAAATATATTATTATGAATCAATAAATTAAAAATATTGAATCATCAGTTATTATTGTTTTTAACATTTTTTATATGTCTTACATATGCGATTCAAGATATTCAAACCGCCGATTCATTTTAATTATCACAATTCTATCTTCTTATTATTGATTCAAAAAAATGTTGCTGTTACTAAAAACGGCAAAAAACAATCAAAAAAATGAAATATTTTATAAAAGTTCTTAATTGGTTCCAACACCCCCCCCCTCTCTCTCTCTCTCTAGACACACACACACACACACATACATATATCAATGATTTGGTAGAATTGTGTCATTCACCATGTGTACAACACTACAACCACTATGACTAGACATATACATTCTCATGGCTTGTAAACACTAATTCAGATGAATCATAATTCATACTTGGTTTAATAGACTCTTTTTCTCTTCTTGTAGCAGCTGGGACAAAATTTCATCCTGGGAGGAGATATTGAGATGCAGGTATCTATGGATCAAGATATGAGATTTACATACGGCTACCTGAATACTTCAATGATGCACTTGTTAAAAGTTCCTAGGAAAATCAGTTACAAAACTTTTGTAGACACCTATCTACGAATAAGCAGTCATGTTTTTTGTTTACAGGTTGATGTTAAGATCTCTTCTATTCCGCTGGTAGAGATTCAGCTCACCAATAGCGTTGACCATCTATATCTACATTGGGGCGGTCTACGAAATATAAAGGAGTAAGTTGTGACTTGTGAAATATGTGAGATTCTACTAGATCAATCATTTATTTGCACCCTATCACGATTTTTATTTTCTTCTGTCATTTCTCCAGGAAATGGGTACTTCCCAATCGTCGTCCTGAAGGGACTAAAGTATACAAGGACAGGGCTCTTAGAACTCCCTTTGTAAAAGTAAGTTACAGTTAAAACATGATATTCATTGTTGGTGCCTTGTCAATATACAAGATACTGAAGCAAAGAATAAATTGCCAACTAATTCTATGCCTGTGTTTTTTTTTCCTCCTAGTCTGGTTCCAATTCATTCCTGAAAGTGGAGATTGACGATCCTTCAATTCAAGCTCTAGAATTCCTAATAGTAGATGAATCAAAGAATAAATGGTAAGCATGCCTCTTTTGGAACTTGTTAGTGTCGGAATAAACCTTTGACATCGTGTCAATCTCCCCACCCCACCACCCATGTAGGTACAAAAACAATGGCCAAAACTTCCATGTTAAGCTGCCTTCAAGGGAAAAGCCAGTTTCAAATGTCGTAGTTCCTGAAGACCTTGTACAAATTCAAGCATTTTTAAGATGGGAGAAGAAAGGAAAACAAATGTACACTCCAGAACAGGAAAAGGCAAGTAAACTTTCACAGATCTTGTTTATTGCATTTATTGGAGTTGGAGCAACCTGGTTGAGTAGTTTTGATACAGCTTGTGTTTCAGCATGTTCAAAATTTGCCGGTTAAGAAGTGTGTTCAATGCAATTTATGATTTATATGTAAGCATATAATATTCTGCTCACTAGATATATATACCAATGGTGGTTAAAGTTATAGGGTTAAAAATGTCTTACTACCATGGACAATCATCATATAGTTAAAGATGGGTTCGTGGATCAAGAATTTACAGAAACATAGAGCTGGAGAGAGATATATTATGTCAACTTGCCACAGAATAAGTAGATACGAGTCTTCCATAGGCCATAGGAGTTAGATACGGTTAAAGATCTTCCAATGACACTTAGGTTGTACACCCGATGATCAGATATTGGATTGTGAAATTAAATTTTATCATTTATATAAGAAAGTTAGATACAACAAAGGCTGGAACAGATTTGGCAGGTGGTAGCAAGCACCAGCACACAACTCTATACTGTCTTTCCTATTTAACAAGTACAACTCCCCAACCTGCAGAAATTTGTATTTGCTAATTGGATCTCAGACATTTACACTAGTCCTCTAGACAATACAAATGTTCTTTCTTTAAGCTAATCATTCCTTTCACATATAAATTACACAGAAGATGGGCTTCAGGGCTGATAGTAATACATGGCAGACAGTCACATTTAGTGGAAGATAATGGTGAATGTATGATGTATCACACTGCTGATGCAGGAGAGGCTGATATTCTTTTCTGTTTCCCTTAAAACTAAATACACTTTCGTGTTCCGAATGGGTTCAGAAACCTGCATGGCCAGGCTTTATCTGTAGAAGAGTGATAATTTAGAAGTTGTCGCATATGGTGCAATGATACAATTATTCCATCAACACTACATATAATATTTTTAATTTATTCATAATACTACAGGTTCAAGCTAGACAGCCGAACAAGTTATGGTGTTTTTTTATACCTAGCAGATTGCTTCTGCGTCCATTTTGCATTTGGCTATTCATAGAACTGAAGTAGTTTAATAAGTCACAGGTGGAATATGAGGCAGCTCGTGCAGAGCTATATGAGGAAATTGCTAGGGGCAGTTCCATAGAGGACATACGAGCAAGGCTAACAAAAAAAGATGGTGCAAATTCCGAACAAGATACTGGTAATTTGCAGCCTGTTGGTTCTGGAAGAAACATCAACATACCTGAAGATCTTGTGCAAACACAAGCTTATATACGTTGGGAGAAAGCAGGGAAACCAAACTATTCAGCCGATCAACAAATTGTAAATCTCAAATTCACTTTGTCAATTGCTCTTGTATTTACTCAAATCTGCCGGTGAACATTTACATATTTGATATCCTTTGATATTGGCTCCTACAAAATAACTAAGGTTTTTTTAAAGGTGGGTTCACCATCTGGGATCATAAATAAGCAGAGGTTACATGCTACTCACCACATCGTCAAGGTTTTTTGTACCTATAATTGGCTTGTCTTTTTGCAACAGATTGAATTTGAAGAAGCGAGAAAAGATTTGCAGAAGGAATTGGAGAAAGGCACTTCTCTGGATGACATACGAAAGAAAATTACCAAAGGAGAGATGCAAACTAAGGTTCAAAAACCACTGGAGAAAAAAAGTTACTCTGCTAAAAGGATTCAGCGGAAGAAGAGGGACCTCATGCAACTTCTCAACAAACATATTCCAGTTTCCGTAAAGTCTGTAGGGGAAAAAATCTCAGTAGAACCAAAAACTTTGTCTGCAGTGGAACTTTACTCTATGGGAATAGAAAAACAAAGTGACATAAACATTCTAAACAAAAAAACATACAGAGTTGCTGACGAGGAGCTTTTGGTAGGATTGCCTTGCTTTATTGGTGTTCCCCTGCAGGAATTTGAATGCATTCTTTCTAAAACCGTAGTATGTTGTAGGTACTTGTAACAAAGGCTTCTAGTAAGATTACAGTTCATTTGGCTACAGGCCTGAAGGAACCACTCACCCTTCACTGGGCATTGTCGAAGAAAGCTGGGGAATGGCTGGCAAGTTTTTATATTTTTAGCTGTGTGGCACTAAACAAGTTCTTATAGCATTTTCTATGTAAATCATCTACCATTTCCTATAGAGAGTAAGAAAATTGATGTACATATTGCAGGCACCACCTGAAAATTTGTTACCACCAGGGTCAACTGCTTTAACTACATCTGCTGACACACAGTTTTCTTCTAACTCTATTGATGGTTCTACTAACAAGGTCAGCCATGAGAAGAATAAGAACATTTTAAAGATGACTATTAGATGAAATGAAGATACCATCCTTGCTATTCCAATTATGGGTGCATTCTTGTGTATAACAGATACAATCATTAGAAATAGAAATCGGAGAGGGAATGTTTGTGGGGATGCCATTTGTTCTTTTTTCTGGTAGTAAATGGATCAAGAATAATGGTTCAGACTTTTACATTGAGTTTGCTGGACCCAAGATGGAAATAAAGGTTTCTCTCTATCGAATCTCTTTAATTACTATAGTTTATATGCATCCTTGTTACCTAATTTTGATTATTCCATTATTTTCTTTGTCATTGTCTTTTTGCCTTATGAATAGGATGTCGGTGACGGGAAGGGTACTGCCAAGGCATTGTTGGATAAAATAGCTGGGTTGGAAAGTGAGGCACAAAAGTCTTTTATGCATAGGTTAGTACTCTGTTGATTTCACAGGACAAGATTTTGATTCTAATTCTTTTTACTTCAGATTTCTTATATGTACATTTACGGAAGGATTTGTTAAAGGTCATCTTGTTCATTCCACATGATTTGATATCATCACTTGCCAACTGATATTAGTGAAAATGTGGACTTCTGGCTTTTGCTGCTCAATAGTGTGGCGTGTCAGGAGCCAAATCAGCATATTCTTAAACCTCTATGCCTTACACGGCACTTTAACCTTGTGTCTTATATTACTATATCATTCACAAGGTTGTTCCCTAGGAGTTTCATCTGAAATTTGACTCTGTAAAAACATTGATGGATTCTATGTTTCGGTGCGTTTCATTGGGATTATATACACGACTATTGAAGAAAATAAAGTTGTCATAATGAGGCATATTTCTACTTTATGCAGCCCTTGCTGCTGCGAACTTTGTAGTGGCATTCATGGTTTAGCCATCCTATTATTATGAATCCTCCTTTTCCATATATACTCATTATCTTAGTTGCTGGTTTGTATTATTAATCAGTCACAAATTCTTCCTGCCTCTCTCAGATTTAATATTGCAGCTGATTTGATAGTAGAAGCCAAGGACATTGGTGAGCTGGGTCTTGCAGGAATTCTTGTGTGGATGCGGTTTATGGCTACAAGACAGCTAATTTGGAATAAAAACTACAACGTAAAGCCACGGTAAGGCTTGTAGCTTAACTTCCTTTGCATACACTCATTCCTCCTGTGCACTACAACTTTAATGGTTTCTAATGTTTCTTGTTCACATAACAAATTTGGTTCTCCAGATTTTTTGAAACATCTTATTAGAGGTATGACTCAAATGTATGATCCTGTCTCCTTCTAATGTTTAACACCATCTTCATGTATTTTTTTGGTGCAGTGAGATTAGTAGAGCTCAGGATAGGCTAATAGACTTGCTTCAGAATGTGTACGTGAATTATCCTCAATATTGTGAACTTTTGAGGATGATCATGTCAACTGTTGGACGTGGAGGTGAAGGGGATGTTGGGCAGCGCATCCGGGATGAAATCCTGGTGATTCAGGTAGCAATTGTTTTTGTTATGTTATGTTTCCTGTCTTCAAATTTGCATAAATCGCTCTAGTCAGCACTTGCATTTCACCTATTTTCCAACTGTAGAGAAATAATGATTGTGCGGGTGGAATGATGGAAGAATGGCATCAGAAGCTGCATAATAACACAAGCCCTGATGACGTTGTCATCTGTCAGGTATGTTGCATGAGAAGCTAATTTATATTCTTAAAACTTGTAATATTCCATAAATTGTCACACATTGTTGCTCACTTTGTTGCAGGCTCTAATTGATTATATTAAGAGTGACTGTGACATCAGTGTTTACTGGAACACTCTGAATACGAATGGAATAACAAAAGAACGACTTTTAAGTTATGACCGGGCCATTCGCAACGAGCCAAAGTTCAGGAGAGACCAAAAAGACGGCCTTTTGCGTGATCTGGGGAACTACATGAGAACATTGAAGGTTTTACATTTTTTTTTCTATTCATTCTTTAGCTCAATCTCTGTCAGGCTCCCGATCTTTGTTGCATTCTTGACTTCTGCAGGCAGTTCACTCAGGTGCAGATCTTGAGTCTGCAATTGCAAACTGCATGGGCTATAAAGCTGAGGTAATGCCAGCATCTTGGTCATGTTTCTTAACAGTCATATGAAGATTTTATGCTCTATATTTGAAAAGGGAAACATTAATCCCTATTCACCTTTTCAAATTTCAGGGAAAAGGATTCATGGTAGGAGTGAATATAAACCCTGTTCCTGGTCTCCCATCTGGATTTCCGGTAATGATCTTTGGGAGTGTCATCTTCAGTAATGTCAATCATCTAGGAGTAATTTTTTGAACTCCATGATTCCCATGCAACTCAGTGACTCATGAAGTTTCAAACAGGAACTGCTTCAATTTGTTCTAGAGCATGTTGAAGATAAAAATGTGGAAGCCCTTCTTGAGGTACTCGACTGTTTCTTTGGGCTTCAGTACCTGACTTCTTGCACATAAAAACCATTCTGTATTGTTTTCTCTTGCCATAATAGAACCATAATGACTTTCTTTTTCCAGGGACTGCTAGAGGCACGTGAGGAACTTAGGCCCTTACTGTCTAAATCAAATGATCGTCTCAAAGATCTTCTCTTTCTGGACATTGCCCTCGATTCTACTGTAAGGACAGCCATTGAAAGGAGCTATGAAGAGTTGAACAATGCTGAGCCAGCGGTAAATCATTCTTATCAGCAGGTTTAAATTTTGTTAGCATGTCGAGACAAGTCACAAACATCCTGTTACACATTTCTTGAGGATCAGGATTGTCATCCTATTATCTTCTGACTTGATGGTTAATTAAAGAAGTATTATTGTTTGTTAAGTTTGTCATTAATATCTCAAGGTTGACCTCATGATTTGGCAGAAAGTTATGTATTTAATTACTCTTCTGCTCGAGAACCTCATACTCTCATCAGACAACAATGAGGATCTGATCTATTGCCTAAAGGTAATTTCAGTAACTTGTCTAATCATGTTCTCTCATTCTTGTGTTAGAGAAGGAGTCGAGGAGAGTTAAAAAATTGGATACTTGTCTTTACGAGTATATCGTTGTCTCTTCAGATGTCAAAAGATGTATGAAAATAATATTTTGGGGACTATTTTGTTATTATGTTGAGTACTTGATTAAGCCTAGACGTCCACCAGTTAATGAGGAATCTAATACATGCAGTCTAGATGGTTTAGCGTATATCCTCATTGCATTCAGTAGCAGAGCAAGTTTGCTAGAAGTTGAGGGTGTTAGGAAAAGGAGTATGTTATTTTGGAGCCATTCAGAATTATGAAATTGTTCCAATAAAGTTTATCAGTGACTTGTTTAGGATAGGAGGCATGGGGAAGAACATAATTCAAATAGCCAGGCTCATGTTGCTTTGCTAATCTTTATCAGAACCCTTCACTTCAACATATGATATTGGGTTCAAGTCCTTGGTATGTCAATTCAGGTCACCTAATCTGGAGATTGATGAGACCTGTTTATATATTAAAAATTCATAACTTGAAACACACACACAGTTTTCTCAACTCTGGGAAGTGTGGTTTCCCACTGACAACTGCTTCAAAATACTAAAGGACTAAAATCCACACTCTATCTGTTTTGAAGGGATGGCATCTAGCACTTACCATGTTGGAGACTAATGATGGTAGTTGGGCATTATTTGCAAAATCAGTCCTGGATCGAACCCGACTTGCACTTGCGAGCAAGGGAGAGTTGTATAATCAACTATTGCAACCTTCTGCCGAATACCTGGGGGCACGCCTTGGATTGGACCAATGGGCGGTATGATATGCTGTCATGATCTTTTTTCTTCTTTTAAATGTTTATGTTGTGCTTTTACTAATATAAGGATCTATGTTTTGTTATTTCATTACAATTGGATTCTGTGTGACTATCTTGATCTAACTTGCTCTTATATTCCATATAGGTAAGCATATTCACTGAAGAAATAATTCGTGCTGGATCAGCTGCTTCTTTATCATCATTGGTTAATCGACTTGACCCTATTCTTCGCAATGTGGCTAATTTGGGGAGGTTGGTTAAACTTCCTTGTGGTTGATAAACTTTTCAGTTAGATATGCTTACAAAAAATTTCCGGATTCATGTCAACTTATGAAATGCAAATTTGCTTCCTGTGGGCAGTTGGCAGGTTATCAGCCCAGTTGAAGCTGTTGGGTATATTGTGGTCGTTGATGAGTTACTTTCTGTTCAAAATAAAACTTATGAATTGCCAACTATTTTAGTTGCTAAGTCTGTGAGGGGAGAGGAGGAAATTCCTGATGGTACTGTTGCTGTAGTAACACCTGACATGCCAGATGTTTTATCTCATGTTTCTGTTCGAGCAAGAAACAGCAAGGTAGTAAATGGAACTTGATATGAGATATGCTTTGAGACATGCCTTCTGAATGCATTTTCCCGGCAGGTTTGCTTTGCAACATGTTTTGACACCAGCATTTTGGATGATCTTCGAGCAAAAGAAGGGAAACTGTTGAAACTAAAACCTAAATCGGCTAATATAACTTACAGGTATTGTAAGTTCTGATTGTTCAATAGAGTGCATGATTAGCAATAGGAACTTACTCTCTCTGCCCTGTGTATATATATTATCTCAGTGAGGTGCAGGAGGGAGATTTGAAACAATCAAATAACCTGGAAGAAGTTGGTCCGTTACCAGGTATAAAGTTGGTCAAAAAGCAGTTCGCTGGTAAATTTGTTGTATCGTCTGAAGAGTTCACCAATGAAATGGTTAGGTTTACGCTATCATTGTTATTTTACATTGTAAATATTCTCATGTACTCCCAAATATATTTCCACTTTGTTCTGTCTTGCAATTTCTAATATAATGTTGTTTCATATGCTTTCTTTGAAAATTTTAAGGTTGGAGCTAAATCACGTAATATTGCCTACCTTAAAGGAAAAGTCCCATCTTGGATTGGCATTCCTACTTCAGTTGCATTACCTTTCGGAGTTTTTGAGAAAGTTCTTTCTGATGAAATAAATCAGGTGCTCCACATTTGTAAATTTATATTCATGTGATGAGATAATTTTGTTTTCTGCAGTCATTAATTATGAAGGTTCAATTCTCCTCGGAAACTTAATAAGAAAATTTTGAGAGCAGGTGCCAACACCTCTACTCTGGCTCTCTTGTTCATAGAACAAAGCTCCCTCTGTTCCGTAGCTAGAGTCCACTTTTTACAAATAGAAAAGATTAAGGATGCATGTATTTTTAGTAAATTTGGTTACACTTTTTCAAGTTTACACGTGATGAGATTCTCTTTGGAACAAGAAAACTGGCTAGTGGCACTAATTATGGAACGTACATAATTTGATAGACCTGTTTGTTTGTTAGATTTTAACCAATAATGTGCTAAGGTGAAGGGAAGATGCAAAGGTCAATTGGGAAATTCTAACTTCAAGACTTCTATCTAGTGTGTTTACAAGCATAAATTCCTTTTGAACAGTCTTGATGCTATTAACTCTTCAATGTATGGAAACATTTACATGTTGGACATGATATTCCCACTTGGAAATGTGCCAATATTCATGTCGTCTAAAATTCTAACTTTCTCTTTGGCAGCCGCCTCAAAATTGTAAAAGGCTCAGTTTAGTTTTGGCTTTACCTAATGTTCCTGTTTTAATTTTTACTTCTGTTAATCAGTTATCCCCTTCACTAGTGGTCACAGCTAGTAGGGCAAGCATGGTATCAACACAAAAGTGAGCCTTGGTGCGAGATGTAAAATATGGTCTTGATGCAAATTTATACTAGACAGACCAATGCAATGATTAAATCTAACCAAAAACTGAACTTGTGCCATTTGCACTAGGTCAAATACACCACACTTACGCCCATGGTGCATGCTTTTCTGGCAATGTTCTTTTCTACTAATTTTCTTTTGGGTACATTGGTTCCTGTAGCATTATATAATCCAGAATTTCCCATAATAGACATCCAATACCTGTCAAACAGTCATTATCCTTTTCAATTGCGCCTAAGTATAAAATTTCTGGATGCCAAAAACTTGCATCTGAATACATTAAATTTGCAGGGGGTGTCAAAAAAGTTGCAAATATTGAAGAACAAATTAGCAGATGGAGACTTTGATGTCCTTGAGGAGATCCGCAAAACAGTTTTGGAGCTTGTTGCATCACCCCAGCTGGTAAGTTCCATTTTGTTCTTTCAGTGTTCACTGTATTGGTTTTTTGAACTGCTCATTTCAAATTGTAAGAAGCTGATACTTGTGGTCATTATTCCAGGTAGAAGAGCTGAAATGCAAAATGCAAAGCTCTGGCATGCCATGGCCTGGTGATGAAGGTCAGAAAAGATGGGAACAAGCATGGATTGCTATAAAGAAGGTTAGAAAAGCGTTCTAATTATGCCACGAGTACTTTTCCTATGCCAAACAATCCTATAAGTAGCGATAGTTGCTTTTTTATATAGAACACCATGAGCACGTAACCAGACACTGCACAGGGTGTTCCACTTCAATTTTCACTTCCATTTTCGTAAAGAAAATTCACTTTGCTTATTATGATAGCCCTGCTGGCTGCTGCCTTTTCTCCTGCCTTATGTTATAGAAGATTCAAGGTTTTCAATCACTTTATGTACACACCTTGATATACATGAGGAATGCATTTGGTTGTGATTTTTCAGGTTTGGGCTTCAAAATGGAACGAGCGAGCATACTTCAGTACAAGAAAAGTGAGACTAGATCATGACCTCCTATGCATGGCTGTCTTGGTTCAGGAAATAATAAATGCCGACTATGCATTTGTTATTCATACAACAAACCCATCTTCAGGAGATCCATCAGAGATATATGCTGAGGTTATTTAAGCATTTTTTTTGTAGTATCCTGATTAATTCTCATGCTCTTTGCTAACACTAAATGCAAGAATCCATGGAAAATCAACACAATTCTAAAAAAGAATAGCTCTGTGGAACTCACATAAACTAGATAGCAACTGTCTTTGTCATTTGTATCATTCAATTGATCAAAAGGATGCCAATACACATCACACAATACTGCTCCTTGTATCCTCAAAACTGAAGGTATATGGCTGAGGCTAGGTAACAGAATTGGATCTAGGCCACTACTAACATGACACCTGACAGATTAGCTAAATCAATAGGAAATAGAAAAACTTGTTTAATAATTAATTTGTAATATCGAATCAATGTTTTATCGGTGCTTTGGCCAAAATTTAAATTGTGGTAGCTGTCCAGATCATCTGCTGGTATTTGCCAAATCTTAGATAAGGACCATGCTCGTAAATTATAGACCTAGAAATTTGTATTATATCATGTAGAGTACAACTTGTTACCCTCAAGATCATGACAAGCTTTTGCAAGAATCAGCTGGGTATGATGCATTCCCTTTTTTCCATTGTTTCAATTCATGATCATCAATTTTCCCTTTAATACTTGTTACAGAAATGTCAAACGGTATTGATCTTGGTTCAGAACACTCCCCTATCTCGTCATCCTGGAGGGTCACTTCAAATAACTCAACTAATTGTCGAACACTTGAAAAAAAAATGTTCCACGTCACACATTGCATTTATATTGCGTCAGATTGATTGATCAGATGTTGATATCTGTTCGTTATGCTACAGGTTGTAAAGGGTCTTGGGGAGACTTTGGTAGGAGCTTATCCAGGTCGTGCTTTGAGTTTCATCTCCAAGAAAGACAAACTTGATTCTCCAAAGGTACATAGTATGATTTCTTAATCTATATCCAAAGTTTGTTTTGGGAATCTGAAGCTTCAAATAAAATGTATCAACATAATTGCTTTATTCAAGTCTAACTAAAAGGATAAGGGTGTCATTACAATACAACATGCCAACGTTGGATATGGAGTCTAATTTGATTGCAAACTGGTCTAGATCTTTGAAATTTTCGCTTGTTAACTGTTAATACAGTTGTTATACAAAAACTATAAAGGCCCTCAATTCAATTTGTGCAGGCCCGCAATCATATATGTGACCAATCAAAACTCAAAAAGAAAAAGCCCACAAAAATACCCCATTTAGAAAGCTACCTACTCAACATTTTTCTGACTTCAATTTATGAATATTGTTGTTTCCTCTCAATCTCTCATTTTTGGCTAACTTAATGTCTTATTTTAGACTTTTTAGAGAGAGAGAAACTATAAGTTGCTATTGTTATATTATACATTTATTTAAGTAGAACATTAAAAAGATTTTTTATGAATTATGTATTTTTTTGATTCTGAATTATGACTTTTTCATTGAAAACTTGAAGGGTTTGTGTTTAATTTAGCTGATTGTTAAATTACTTGGTCAGAATGTTAAGATTTTTTACTTGATCAAGTTTGTTGATAATTTGTGAAGAGATATTAATTGGTAAAACTGCATGGTCTTATTTATTAGTCAACTTGTAAATTGTTAGGGTTAAATTTATTGGATTGGTTGAAAAAAAATCTCAAACTGAAGAGCCCAACCAACACTCAGCTTGGTAAACCTAGAAACTGAAAGGATTAATACCCACATACATGATACATGGTGCCCCCAATATAAAAAACTTTCTGGACCCGCCATTGTCTTGAACATAATTCATAAATCGTGTAATAAAAGGGTAGCAAAGGCTTGGATGTGAAGACGTTGTCAACAGTGCGATTGTAATTGTGTGTGATTATCAAGTCATGACTCATAACCATGTCAAAGCAAAGGCTTGGATGTGAAGACGTTGTCAACAGTGCGATTGTAATTGTGTGTGATTATCAAGTCATGACTCATAACCATGTCAAAATTTGCAGATTTTGGGTTACCCAAGCAAACCTGTTGGTCTTTTCATAAGAAGATCCATTATCTTCAGATCTGATTCCAACGGCGAAGATCTAGAAGGCTATGCTGGTGCAGGACTGTATGATAGGTAAAGTATTACTTTCTTCCTCTCATGAAAACAATTATAAATTGCATGTTGATGTACTGTACCATATTAGTTTCGTTTCAACATTTCCTTTTAAGCTAAAATGACCAAATTGTACCTTATAATCCTATGATTATTTATTACGAACTACCCATTTGAGCTGGGTCCAGAAGATCTATTGAGTTGCAAGTTTATCATACATGCTCGGTCCTCAATTTTTCATGTTGGGTGTTTTTTTTTTATATTTTTGTTTTTATTGGTGGTGTTGTTGGGGGCCCGCCCCGGGGGGGGGGGGGGGGTGGAGCTATCATCCTTTACGTGCATCCAGCATATATCTTATCTGCATCTGTCCAAGCTCAACTTGTTTTTAACTTGATAATTTTCAACATATAAATTGCATATACACTAGGATTTGGAGTTATAGAAAAGAGAACATTTCATATAATAAAAACAAAAGATGCTGAAATATAGCAAACCGCTATCAAGCCTATTAATTCATACGAGGTACTTTGTAAAATGATACACATATGGGATGCATAGCCGTACCCAGAACACCTCCTCCCCCCCCCCACCCCAAAAAAAAAAAAAAAAAAAGGTAATAATAATAGTAACATGAAAAAAGAAGCATGCTGTACTTTTCTCTACATATTTCAGTCTACTGGTAGGCAAACATCCCTGTCATCATGTGTGTAGAGTCAATTATTATATTTTGAAGGCGTATGAAACTTCAGTAGAGTAGATTTATTCAGATATTTCATCACGTACAGCAAGTTTCTTCTTTTTGGATTTTGTTCCATATCAACGTAGGCTCCCCCAGGCCCGGTTCTTGCCGAGGGCAAAAATGGGCTATGACACAGTATCAAATTTTTGTAGGGCCTCAAAAAAAGTTAACCTACGTATATATATTATTTAGTCTAACCCAAAATCTATAGTAATCTTTATAATATTAGTGAGCTTTATAAATATATATAAATGGTCTTTCTTATGATTATTGCTCAGAGCCTCCAAAATCTAAGTGACGGCCTAGTGAACTTTATAAATATATATAAATGGCCTCTTTTATAATTATTGCCCAGAGCCTCCAAAATCTAAGTGACGGCCCTATAGGCTCCATCTTGCAACTTATGCTGCTCTCTAGATATATGCCAATGAAAAATATTTACATAAAAGACGTTTGTTAGATTTACTTGGTATTATGAGCATACCTCCTGTGTCCTGACCTGACTTTCCCACTTGTCATTTCTGATCTAATAATTCAAACACACTGATGGTCATCTTGTCTCTGCAGTGTGCCTATGGACGAAGAAGAAAAGGTTGTACTTGATTACTCCTCTGACCCGTTAATCATTGATGGAAACTTCCAGAAATCGATCCTCTCAAGCATTGCTCGTGCAGGAGATGCCATCGAGAAGTTATACGGGTCTCCACAGGATATTGAAGGCGTGGTACGGGATGGGAAAATCTATGTCGTCCAAACCAGACCACAGATGTGATCCTGATGCGTATCCATTCATTGTTATGTCAAACATTAATTATTTATTTAGTCCATACAATTCCACACATAGAAATATATATACTTGTAAGAATAAATCGGTTAAGAATAAAGCTTGATTAAGTTCTCAAGTAAATGTAATAGTTTTTTTCACTTAATGGTTGATGGTTCATGCTAACATGTATACTTTTATTATTGTACAAGTCTGAATAATCGTGTTTGTAAATATTCAGAAGAAAATAAACCTCGGATCATCTCACTATGATGGTACGAGCTTAAAAACTCCATAAAAATACTGGATAAACGAAATTACAGACACTTGAAACATAATAAATAAACAACCCTTATTTAGATCACACACCAAAAGGCATTCTTAGACACGTAGAAACGGGCAGGACAAGACGTTGATCCACACTTCATTTACACGTCCACTGAGATGAGACGGGGAATTGTATTGCGCAATGGCGTAGGAGGTTTTATCCTCAGTAACAGAAACGTTTTTCCCGTTAAGCAAGAAAGATTTGGCCAAGCTAGACACAAGAGATGATATTTCTTTATAGATGTTATCATCTTGAGCAAAACCTGAAAATGTTCTAACTGCTATGCAATGGGTTTTCCAATTGGAAACTTGTAGGTTTAGTTGAGAGGAAGGCTTTGCAGGCCTTGATGGCAAATACATGCTCACCAAATAGTCTGAATTACCATTGGTTGTTGGGGTGATTGTTGTGAGGATTGGACTTGTTATTTTGACTTTGGTGTTGTCCTCATTTGAACCATGAATGTATTGATACAATCTGAGGCACAAACAATTACATAAAAGAAAATTGTATTAATAATTAATATGTAATTAATGCATAGATTAAATCAAATGGGTGCTAAGTAGAGGTCTAGCCAACAACATGAAGCGGGCGTTTGGTCTGCAGATTTTTTTCCTGGGGTTTGCATTTTGTCAAATGATTTGCATTGTGCAGTATTTTCATCTATCAGGATCTTGACAAAGAATTTGCGTTATCTTTTAGGGAAAATTTGTTAATATGAAGAATGTAAAGAAGGTTGAGATTTTAAATAACAACGAATGATGGGATTTACAAAATCCCAGGATTTTAAATCATTGCTTAAATCTGTTAACCAAACACATGATTTTAAATGTAAATCCTAGTGAATCCCAGGAAATCCGCAAACCAAACGCCCCGAAGTGTCTTTGGTCTATTGGTATTTAATTTGCTTCTCAATCAAACAATTAATTTTTCAAGTTTCACACGTGACAACAATGTTCTGTATGTTAGGTTTGTTGTTGAAAAAAAGAGTTTAACCATATTCTCTATTTGTTTTGGATTTAATAAAATAAATTCAAAAGATTATTATACTCCGTATGATCAAAATCTAAATAACTTTGAAAACTTAAAAACATTTATATACACATCAAAATTACCTGATTATTTCCCACAGTTTTACTTTCTCAAACATGTTTTCTAGCTTTTTTCCATGTTATGACGTTGTTGGAAGTAAAATATAATTCGAATCTAGAACAGATCGAGAATATATATATAGTGAAATATATATTTACAACCTGTGAAAGCCGTCGTGAGTGGATTTGTTGAAGGAGTTGGCTCCGGAGATAGCAGCAGATATCCACACCGACTCACGGTATTGTCTGATCTCCACATCTGGTGCCGAGAGTATAACTGTGTACGGTGGGGATTCCGTTGCATTCACATGACCAAGACTTGAATCATAGCAGCTTAATAGTATCATCAAAGTAAGGAAGTGCACTACTAGAATCTGCATGTATCCTGCAGCCATTTTTGTGATTGATGATGATACTTGCATTGATGTGGTTCCTATATATATATATATATATATATATATATAGGGGTGGGTTCAATGGAAAACCACTATGCACCGGAAAACTGTGGAAACCTACGCATACCGTCCGATTTGATGCATTTCATGAAAAACGCGGTGGCATGATCGTAAATAAAGTGATGCATCACGCGGGAATTTGCTGCATCACGCGGGATTTTGCTGCATCACGCGGGAAATTTGATGGATCACGCGGGATTTTGATGCATCATGCGGGAAATTTGATGCATTTGTGGTGGTGCAGTGCGGTTTTCACAAATTTTCAGGTGCATTATGCAGAAAGACGGTGCATCACGCGGGAATTGTGATGCATTTGTGGTGGTGAATGGAGGTTTTCCAAGGTTTTCCGATGCATGTTGGTTTTCCATTGAACCCCCCTCTATATATATATATATATATATATATATATATATATATATATATATATATATATATATGGTGCAACCATGCAAGTCTTTGAATCATTAAACTCAAGTTATACAAATTTTAATACAGTAAACAATATAACAAAAAATATATAATTTATTTTAATCAACTATTCAAAAATCTATAATTAGCAAATTGCCTAATTGTTTGTCCACATTTTATTCCCAATTTTATATTTTAAGCATGTATTTTTCTGAAAAATTATTTTAAAGATGTACAAAAACTTGATTACTTAAATCTTTTAACAAATATATTCTTATTGATCTTTCTAAAATATATAATCAGTCACAAAAAAACCAGTTAATCAGTCACTTTTCATTTTGTCACATGTCGTTATAATTGATAGCACAATAAAAATGATTGTTGTTATTAATTATTAAAAATATGCATATTATTATATTGATAAAAAACTGGATTTATAATCATATTTTCGATAATAAGCCCCTCAGACAATTTCTATCACACCAAAATAAAAAGTATATAGATCGATACTAAATAGTAGTAATTAAACACTATAGAGATTACATATTAATAAACATTCATAAATTATCATCTGGTAGGGACTAGTTTTTTTTTTTTTGAACAACAAAATGTAGAACTAGCTGAGAGCTTCGGCAATACCATCAGTCCATCACCCCGACTAGAGCACCCAAAATTTATTATCATAACAAAAAACAAAGATTTATTTAACCATTTTAACTTATAATCCGTGTGTTATTATTTGGATCCTTTAAATGATCAATAATTATGAATTAAATATATCTCATATGGCCTATTTGTCAAGGAACATCAATTAATTCACATTATTGCCTTTTAGATCCTAACATTGTTTTTTTTATGTAATTCTGCAATTCTGACATTGAAAAATTTCGTATTTTGGAACTTATATTCCATATATTGTACAGGTTAATTTTGGTAGGCAAATTATACTATAATTGTTTAAATACTTTTACAAATGATTCATTTGTTTAGCATCTCTTGTAAATTTGTAATACAATTAACAAAACAATAATATGCTTTAATATGTGTTTTATATGTTGCTTTTAACCCTACACAGATTTTAATATTTTTGTCAATTGTTTTAATCCTCTATATTATGAGAGTTACGACTAAGGCACTGATATATCTTTATAATTTACAATTAAAGGATAAAAGATAGCACACATCATGTAATCATTTACTCTAAAGCCCTGTTTGTTTACCTATTAATGGAATCATTAAGAAGACATTTTACCTTTAAGTGGCTTCTGAATGTTTTCATTAAGAAGCAAACAAACAACCCATAAGTCTTAATAAAAATAGTAAAAATTTATTGTTTTTATTTATTTATTTTTTGAACGGCTGGTGTGGTGGTTATTGCCTAGGCCTAAGTGCCGACAGATCCCGGTTCGATCCCCACCACAAACTCCTAGTTAGATTAAAACATCCATAGTTAGATTAGTTCACCTGAAGGGAAAACCCCAAAATCCGCCTCAAGTGAGGATCGAACCCGGGTAACAACCCTCCCCAAGCCCCTTATGGAAACTTGGTGGCCACCAGGACAAGTCCTGATGGTTATTGTTTTTATTTATTTAATAAATCGGAATTTTCATGTGAATCAACTTTGATGAAATGATTGGTACATCTCTGAGCTTAGATATGATTTTATATTATTTTTTATCATTTGTTTTGACCACTCATCCAATTTCAGTTATTGTCACTTGATTATGTCTATTAATTAGACTCAACTGAAAAAAAAAATATTAAATTCATGATAAAATAAACAAACCTAGTACACCGAATGAGTCAAAACTTGTACATATCTCACTTAGAAAAAGAGAGAAAAAGGAACTTCCACTAAATCATGGCTTTCACTTTTTTAAATTTGTGGTTTTATTCAAAACCATGTTCTGTTATTGACTTAACCATACTCATAACTTATTCTTATTTTGAAGTTGGATCTCTAATAATAGATGAAAAATAAAAGCAACAATTTTGAGTGGGTTTTTTTTTTCTTTGGTTGCCTTTTAAGTTTTAAAGCTAATGTTCAGCGCCAGTCCATTGGGGTATGTAACCTGAGCTATTGCCCTAGGGCTCAACAGCCAAAGAGTCCAAATATTTTTTTTCCTCTAATACGTAAGCTAATACTAATAGTTTACTTGTTTTGCTAGTTATTTGATTGTGATATTTACATACAAATCTACATGGTTGTTTCCTTTAATCTCTAACTGTTATATATACATACATATTTAGAGGCCATCTATAAGTTTTTTGCCTCGAACCTCAAAAACGATAGCAACAGCCCTCCTAATGTTTCTGTAAGTTATTGTTGTCCATTTTGTTGATAGCTTTGTTGTTAATAGTATTTTTATTTTATTTTTATTTTATCATTTGTTATTTATATTTAAGTATCAGGTTGTATTTATCAATATATGTTATTGTTTATGTGTTTTTTATACATTGATATAGTTCTTAGTTATTAATTTTCTGTGTAAGTTGTGTTATTATAACGTTAATTAGAATTTATTAGCATGTTTTATTGAAACAGATTTTATGTTGCGTTTGATTATGCAAATTGTAGTTAACAAATATATCTCCATTAGTTATAAATTAAGCAAAACCAAATATAGTGCTAGCAAAATTAAGTTTTTAATTATTAAAAGTTCCACAATGTATCTTGAAGATGTTATCTTTTAAATTAGATAAATTTTAAAAATACAACTGGGTTTAATTTTTTAAAAAGTTTCATACGAGCAAGTATATGTTATAAAATTCCCCAAATTTATTCACGATACATAAATGGAGAATTTTTCAACTCTATTATATATATATAATATATATAGGCTAAAGTACCATTTATAATTAAGCATCGGTATATACCAATCAAAATAAGGGTTCATACATTCAATTTTTTATATATACAAGCTTTGAACAATTAGAAATGAACTTTTACCGGGTTCATTGCATTCATTGGCTTTAATATATACAAAATTCATTAGATTCATTGCATTTTTATGCTTTTATTTTCATTAGGTTCATTGCATTCATAAGCTTCAATATACACAAGATTCATTAGATTGATCACATTCAAACTATGTAAATAAGTTATCTGTAACATGCAAAGATTTTAATTGATGCTAATTTGTTAAATTTTTATTGGTGTTCATGTAAATAAGTTATCTGTAAGACAACGTCACAAATAGCTGAACAATATTAATATAAGGGCAATAAGTTAAAAAAAAATAAATAACTCTAAAAAAAATTAATAATATATAATAAA
This sequence comes from Centrapalus pauciflorus, assembly GCA_020465985.1. Taxonomy (NCBI): domain Eukaryota; kingdom Viridiplantae; phylum Streptophyta; class Magnoliopsida; order Asterales; family Asteraceae; genus Centrapalus; species Centrapalus pauciflorus. The sequence continues at coordinate 528,429 of JAANYP010001252.1, forward strand.
GATTTCAATACAAGTATCAAATTTTTTTTCTATTATTTTTTTACAGCAGAACAGATTTACCTATCTAACCTTACTTTTAAAGCTACATCTTTTATCCACAATAAGACTCGAATCCACAACGTTAAGGTAACCTTTAACACCCGGTATGACTCTTTTCTATATGTGAATATAGAAATTATATACACACACATATATAATTTTTTATGGTAAAAAAAAAAAGTAAATGCAATCAATGTTTATCATTTATGGATGAAAAAAATGTGACATTTAATTTTTAATTTTTCTTGAAAATCCAACCTTATTAATCGTTGACATTTAGGATTTTCAAAAACTCCTGATGGGATCAGAGGTCACGGGTTCGACTTCCGTCGGAGGCAAGTTGAAGTCTAGGTGGAGAAAGTAAGTCTTAAGGGTAAATGAATAGTTTTGGAGTAAGAGTAGTATAGTTTGTCGTTAAAAAAATGGATTTAAATTCCACTTTACATATGTTTTTTTCGTAATGTCGCACAATTCATGTATTAATTGTTGTGAAATCTCATATTGTACTAATGTATTAATTGTTGTAATGCTATTTAAGAGCCGAGTCATTTAATTTGTAGATATTAAAGGAAAAGACAATTAATTTCTCTTTCATTTATTGGCTTTTATTAATCTGAACATCCATATTTGATTTTTTTATGGAATTGCATATGTTAGTGATTAGTTATTAGCATTATTGTTAGACACCTTGAGGATGAGGAGACCAAACCCCACACCTCTACCTAAGGAGAAACGCTATTAGTAAGACTCGAACTCAAGACCTGAACCAATAAAAACCCCTCACATCTTTGGCGGTGGCTGGCCACTTGACTTATTTCAAGTGGTTAGCCATATTTGATGCTCGGTGGTCAAATCCTTGACTGTTCTTATGAAAACAAAGATTTAATTCTTAGTAATATTACTCTTGCATTTATTGCTTAAAACCCAATTTCAATTTCTCTCTCGATTTTCTTCAAAATCACACATTTTGATTGAGCCTACAAATATATTCATTAAACTCAACTTTTTCAAATAGAAACAATGTATCATGTTTTCTAGAGATTTGCTTTTGCTTTTGTTTTAGTTACCAAAATTGATCGTTATCAACATAGTTCTTTCATTTAATAACAAACATAAAACAATGGAGTACTCTAATTCTTGTCTAAACAACACACCAATCATTTCAACTTTTATTTTGTTTTTCTTGTTGTTTTCTTCTGTTTTCTCAGCGACAGATTTCGTTGGTTTTGAACCGACAAACCAAGCTTCCAACATAGATATCGGGCCAAAGAAGACGAAACCAATTAAATCTCTTCTTGCCAAGATAAACAAGCCTTATGTCAAATCAATTAAGGTAACTCTCAACTTGTTTGAATTTTATAAATATTTTAAGTTACATAATTTTGTTTTATTCTTCTTTCCATTTTAATTACTAAATTTAATTAATTTCGTTGAATTAGAGTGCAGATGGTGATACTATAGATTGCGTTTTGTTTCATCTTCAACCGGCTTTTGACCTTTATCAGTTGAAAGGAAATATGAAAATGGTATACATATATATTTATTTAATATAAACTCATGTTTATATTAAAGACTCATACTCATACACATACTTATAATATATAAGTGTATGTATACATGTACATACATGTATATTAAATGGGTTTTTGAATTATTTATTAATTTTGTATGGCAATTATTAAAATTATTTTTTTCACATATTTTGTTTTTCAATAAATAGGATCAATCATCACCGGAGATGCCTAAAGGGATTGAAAAGGTTGGAACGAAATCAGAGGTTAAACAGTTATGGAATTCAAACGGGGAGTTCTGTCCAAATGGAACAATTCCAATAAGAAGAACAAGAAAAAGAGAAATTACTCCCTCTCATTTCGGAATGAATGTTACTACACATTTTAAGAAGACAAATTCCGTTTACAGTCGTCCTGGGCATGAGGTACGTACACAAGTTTTTAGTTTTTTATTTGGGGAAAGTGACATCTAATAGTAGGGGCGAACACGGTCCGGTTTGGCCTGTTTGATGTCAAAATTCTCGGCCAGACCGATAGCCTCAATTTGAAAAATTTTCAAACCAAACCGGCCAAATACAACATATCCACCGAATCGGCCAAGCGATAAAAATTCGGTTTGGTTCGGTCAGTTTTATAGTTTTGACTAAAAAAATTAAAGAAAGATTTATGAATATATATTATCAAATGTCTATTTTATGTGTGAATATTATCAATAAAAAATACTTAGTTATAGAGTATAAAGTATTAAATGTTTTATTTATATACCCTTTAATCACTATATGTGATAGTTATTGTATAATTTATATCGTGACTTTAACAGACAATATGGTGATCTCTTATTAATATTTATTATATATAGACTACAAATAACTTTAACAATAAATTATTTGATAAATATAATAAATCACTAGATTTTATAAATATTTGATGAGTAATAAAAGTTCTTTTTAAACAACACGTCAAAACGAAGTCTAGCTTACCATTTTAATGAAAATTATTATATGTCAAAACCAAGTCTTACCAATTTGAAGATATATTAATCTTTAGAATAAAAACTTGAACCAATTTTGTTTGGTTTGAATTCAAATTCCATTCTAAACCCAATCTTTATTGAATTTAGGAAAACTGTATTGTATCAAAATTGAGTTTTGTTCGTTCATACTTTACCAAAATCAAATTATTGATCGATATTATCAGTATTATATTGTATCATAAGTCTCAGTTCGATATAATTTCGGTTCTATCTCAACATATATGCAAACAGTTTTTCAGTTTCATTTGGATTTTTATACTTCCTAACCTAATCAGTTATAGTTTTTAACTGCAGTTGAACTAAAAATCGCACCACATATAATTGTACTCATTGATTAATTTGGACTCATAGTTATTCACTCTTGTTTTTAGCTTGAAGAATAAGTTGTTTTCTCTCTCTAATACCCATGTAAGATGAATACTTTTTAACTAAAAATAGTTTATTATGAAAATAACCAACATATATTCATGGTTTTTTTGTTCTTGTCACTGCATGTTATTTTTTTCCAAAAATAGTTCTCATGTTAATTTTTTTTGGTTCAGTAAAATTTGAGTATTAGAAAAAATGTTCTCATTAATTTTTTTTAAGTTTGAGAAATTTTCTGGAAAGAAATAACATTTAGAGACGAAAACGTAAAAATATTAAAACAAATGTTGGTTTTTTTCATAATAAACCTTAAAAAAAAATAAAAAAAAAGTTTGAGTTTTGAGTGAATTTCTATTAATATATATAAATTAAGTGGGTATAAATATAAAATATATATATTTGCAGCATACAGTGTTAGCAGTGAAAGCTGATGAATATTATGGAGCGCAAGCAGTTCTAAATGTATGGGCCCCATCTGTTGCACACCCAAATGAATTTAGCACTTCTCAAATTTGGGTTATTGCTGATTCTCCCTCTCTTGATCTCAACACTATTGAAGCTGGTTGGCAGGTATATATTTACTTTTCATCTATATATGTTTTTTAATTACATTAATTAGGTTTTTTCACATTTCTTCAATGCAAATTACCACTTTAATAGAATACCCATAAATCACTCGTATTATTTTTAATACTTTATATTATAGGTAATTAGAAGGTTAATTAATATTCCTTATTCATCATAGTTACATATTTGATTACATTTTCCATTAAGTGTAGTCAGGATTTAGAGAGCTGTCTGGATTAAGTAATGCTGATTAGAGAAAATTTATTGGAAAAGATAAAAAGGGGTAATATTGGAAAATAAATGGTCTGAATGAAGAACACATAGGGTCTCTTGGCTTATTAATTGGGCTGATTGAATTTGAGTTCTGGTTTTAATAAGTCATTATCAAACAAAGCTTATTTCAAATGGACTGACCGAATTTTTTAGATTATGCATAATAAGTCGTTATCAAACAGCCCCATTTAGAGGTACTTTTTATATCTATGATAATATATATGATATAATGATTACTGGTGATAGTTTATAACTTTCTTTATTTTTACAGGTTTACCCACAGATTTACGGAGATAACAGGCCTAGATTGTTTATTTTTTGGACCGTAAGTTTTTGTCTTAATTAGAGAATGCGAAATTTAGATCTTTTGGGTTGTTTCAAGGAGATGCAAACTTATTTAAAAAAATAAAATTAATTTACTTATGTCTATTAATGAAAAAAAATACCTAAAGTTTTAACTATTGTTATATTATTTTTTTATGTGCTTGCTTAGAACAACGGGTATCAATCCGGATGCTACAATTTGCAATGTTCGGGGTTTGTCCAAACAACTCAACAATTTGCCCTAGGAGGTGCTATATCCTCGGTATCAACTTATGATGGTGAACAGTTTGAAATCACCGTATTAATATGGAAGGTACTTTCTTAGTCATTCAAGTTAACAAGAGAATTTTTATAAGAAAACTCGTACACAAAAGTCATTCATTTCATATCATTGAAGTCTATTAATAAGGCAGTCGAGAGAATTCAATGGATAAAATCTAAAGATTGTAAAATCATTTATTTGTTCGATTTTAAAATCCTCCAAACCAAAATAAATTCTCACGAATTCCATATACCATGCTCTACACATTTTCTATCATATATCACACATTATGTTAATTAGAATTTCAACTTTGATAAAAAAATATCTATATACAATGTGTACCTATGAAACAAACTTTTTGAATCTTTGATTGCAAACTACAAAGTGGGTCTTTCCCTCTGACATTAAAAATTGCAACATCCTTATTTTTTTTCCTTTGTTACAACATATTATGCCATACAATATGCATTTGGAACATGAGACAAGACATTTGTATTACAATTTAGATGTGATATGCATAAAGTTTAGAGTTAATATTGAAAAAACGCTATGAACTTTCATGAATTTATCGATTAAGTTGTTGTACTTTTTTCCGAGTGTTTAAGTCCCTAGACAATTTTTGTCTTATTCAAAACTATATATTTGATCTGTTTAGCAGGTTACTAACCGGTAAACGGTACATGAACCTAAACAAGAAAAAAAATCCAATGACTTAATAGTGAAAATAGGAAAAAAAAAATTGGTTTTTTAATAATAAACTATTTGAGAAACTAATTGTTTTACCTGTTAAGCAGGTAGCATATCAAAAACATATAGTTTTGAATATGACTAACTTTGATTAGAGACTTAAGTACTCGGGAAAAAAGTTCAGTAACTTAATCGATAATTGCATGGAAGTCTGTGAGGTTTTTTCAATATTAACCCTAAAGTTTATGTTGTGGTTGAAGTTTATTTTACCCATTTTTGAAATATATTAAGAGTCTAACATGGTTTTGATCTATATATGTTTGATGTTAACCTTTTTTGCAGGATCAAAAGACTCAGAATTGGTGGTTAAAGGTCGGAGAAGTTACGGTTGGATATTGGCCATCAGCTTTGTTTCCACAACTTCAAGATCATGCAACGACACTTGAATTTGGGGGCGAGGTGTTCAATAGTCAATCATCCGGTCCACACACGTCGACCCAAATGGGCAGCGGTCACTTCGCAAACGAAGGGGTTAGGAAAGCATCCTATATTAAAAACATTAATATGGTTGATCGGGATACTACTATAAGATCAGTGGTGGATGTGACTTTATTAGTAGAACAACCAAACTGTTATGATGCTAAATTAGGGTTTTCTGAACCGGTTGGTGATTATATTTACTTTGGAGGACCGGGAAAGAATCCAAAATGTCCCTAAGTTAATGCTGGATTTTAGTTATTTCCAATTGAATCCATAATAAATAATATTTACTTTTCGTTATTTGTATAGGTTAATTGCTTGGTTTTATTTTGATTTCAAGTAATAATTAGTTCAGAGTTTACATAAATATTGTTAACTGAAAAAATCAATTATACTTGATATAACCACACAAATCATCTTCTGGATTGTTCTATAAAAAAAACTTTTGATTTAGGAATGACATAAATACATAATGGTTTGACAAAATTCTACCTTATCTCAATTCGCAAAGAAGAGTGATACTATTCAATTCTTACTATCATGAATTCTCATGATATATTGTTAAAATATGTTATTGTTAAATTCTGTTTTATTTCAAGAGATAACATATGATAAAGTCAAATGTCTTTTCATTTTATTATATAAATTATTTAAACCCCGTTGATAACTTTTAAATCCACATATTTTGTTTGAAGATTGAACTGACTTGTCTGTATTTTATGATTCAAATCCACATATTTTGTTGATTTCTTTGTTCAAATCTGTGTTTTTTTGTTGGAATGTACTTCTTCGGTGAGATTTCGGTAGTCATTGATGACTTGTCGACGGTGACCTGTGATTTTCAGTCGGTTGCAACCGATAATATTTTATTTCTGTAAGATTCTACTGGTTGGGGGTTTTTTGTGCATTGAAAAATAGTTCGGAGTTTTAATCCCAAAACGATCCAACTTGAAGGTTTTTTTGCACAAATATCACTTTCAATGGTGGCAATTCCAGTCCATTCAAGCAAACGAATCAAACGAGTTAATGACCAAAAGTCATAACTTTTACATAATTTTGAAATATTTTTCAAAAAACTATTTGTTTAATACACCATTTTATAAATTTTCATTTTTATCTTAGATTTTACTAGGAGTCAATTTAACCGTCCGGCTTGTTGAGTCAAATTGACACCCCTAATCCCTTTAATATAATTGATTTGAATTGAATTTTAAATTAGATTCTAAAAGATTGCGTGACAAATTAAAAAATTGATAAGTGGCAATATATATATATATATATATATATATATATATATATATATATATATATATATATACACACACACACACACACATATATGGGTTCAAATGAGCACCACTAGTTTTGCGGAGTACCGGATGTACCTCGCTTAAAATTATTTTTTTTGAATTTTTTTTTCATAATCATGTTTAAATTAATAATAGAATACTAGTTGCAAAAAAAATCACACATAAACACCCACTAGAAATATGTGAAACGTGTGTGTTCACATGACTTATATTGTGGTGAACGTGTGTTCACAACTAAGCATGTTCACATAAATTTTTTCACCTTTATATGACTTTTAAAATGATAGAAAGTGTAAATGTATATAATTTTTTACGAATAGTCTTATATTATTTGTATCTAAATTAATATGAAAAAAAATTCAAAAAAAACTTTTTTTCCGGAGCAAGTTCAAATCTGAAACCCGTGTGTTCACAGGTACTCACGTTACTCTGCATTTTTTAGGTACTCACACGAACCATATTCTATATATATATATATATATATATATATATATATATATATATATATATATATATATATATATATATATATATATATATATGAGTTCAAATGAGTACCACTAGTTTTGCGGAGTACCGGAGGTACCTCGCTTAAAATCATTTTTTAAAATTTTTTTTTCATAATCATGCTTAAATTAATAATACAAGTCTACTTGCAAAAAATCACACATAAACACACACTAGAACTATGTGAAACGTGTGTGTTCACATAAACTGTACTGTTGTGAACGTGTTCACAACTAAGCATGTTCACATGACTTTTAAGATGATAGAAAATGTAAATGTATATAATTTTTTACGGATAGCCTTATATTATTTGTATATAAATGAATATGAAAAAAAATTCAAAAAAAAAACTTTTTTTCAGAGCGAGTTCACATCTGAAACTCATGCGTTCACAGGTACTTATATATATATATATATATATGTATATATATATATATATATATATATATATATATATATATAGAGAGAGAGAGAGAGAGAGAGAGAGAGAGAGAATATGGTTCGAGAGAGTACCACTCATTATGCAGCGCACCAGAAGGTACCACCTTTATAAAAACTTTTGAAAATTTTATTTTCATAAACATGTTTTAATTAACATTATGAAGATCATATGTAAATTTCACATACATTCACATCTCCTAGAACCTAAAAAATGATGTGAACACACACTTACATAATTTTGAAGACATGTGAACGTGCATGTATGTGATGCCTGTTTTCATGCACTTAGAGTGTTCAGATTTGCGTGAAATTCACATATGATCTGTGTAATGTTAATTAAAACATGTTCATGAATTTTTTTTTCAAAAAACTTACTTTTAAGGGTGGTACCTTCTGGTGCGCTGCATAATGGGTGGTACTCACTTGAACGAATATATATATATATATATATATATATATATATATATATATATATATATATATATATATATATATATAACTCAATTACGTCTATCGCCGACATCTTTGCCGGTGGTCGCGCTGTTGCCGACATCATTGATTACGTCTATCGCTAGGATCCTAAAATTATGTGAACGTGAAAAAATATACATGAACATGTGTAGTGTGAAAATACGTTTAGAATGGTACCGTTTATATGAAAATGCGCGATTCATATACTACCAGTGTATGTTATACATGTGATTTTTATAAGTTATCTTGTATTTTTATTTTAAGCATGACTATGAAATAAAGTTACAAATATTTTTAAGGATAATACCTACGTTACTTTCCAAAATTAATGGTATTCGTTTTGACTTTATATATATAAATTTGTGTTCACTTGAGAACTTTTATACATCTAGGAACTTCATGGAATTTTTATACATTTGATGGTTGATCAATGGTACACTAAAGATATTTAGCGAATACTAAATATATGGTAATTAATTTAAAAGTTTAAAAAAAATAAATATATTTTTGTGTTAATTATGTGATTTGAATCCACATTAACTAATTTACCTCTCTCTCTCTCTCTCTCTCTCTCTCTCTCTCTCTCTCTCTCTCTCTCTCTCTCTCTCTCTCTCTCTCTCTCTCTCTCTCTCTCTCTCTCTCTCTCTCTCTCTCTCTCTCTCTCTCTCTCTCTCATGATTTCAACCACCACAGGCAACCACTAGACCATCACCACCACAAGCACGAGACCATCACCACCGTCACCTTTTCTCTCTCCCTATTTTCTCTCGCTCTCAGCCTCCTCTCTCTCTCTCTCTCTCTCTCTCTCTCGCTCTCGGCCACCGCCACTACCGGAAAGCATCACCACCACTAAAACCACTAAACCACCGACCACCACCACCAACGATGCACACGAACAATGAATATGATGATTTGATGAAGATGAACACGATGAAGAAGTGATGAATATGATGATGAACGATGAACTTAATAAAATGGTTGAGTGAACGATGAAGTTTTGAATGAACAATGAATGATGAATACAATTCATAGCAGCAGTAGCACGTTGCATCGTGAACACGTTGAAGATTCAGATGTTTGAATGAATGATGAACAATGAACAACGAACACGATGCATCGTGATACACGTTGAAGGTTTAGATGTTTGATTCTTTCTAGATGAACACGTTGCATCATGTTAGATTAAAATTTTTGAATAGACATTTTGATGCATCAAAAAAGATGAATATGAAGATGATGAACACGATGATGATAAATACGAATAATGAACAACAACGATGCATCGTGATCTTTATCAGTTTATTTGAATTTGTATAATTTTTGGTAATTTTAGAAGTGTATTAATTAAATTTATTAAACATTTATTATTTAGATATTTAATTCAATATTCAATTAATATTAAGTTCAAATTAATTAATCTAGATATTTTTTCCTAAACTACCATTCACTAAATGTATCTGATATGTTGTATCACGAGATTGACTTGATCTAACGACTGTAAGATAGATTTTTAGGTTCCTATATGCATAATAATTTTCAATTGGTCAAAACCTACTATATTTTTGATTTTCGAGTGCACCCGAGTTTACATCTCTTAAAATATATTTTTATTTTTTTCATAGTAATATATGTTTACATTAACGTTACACACATGCTTTTTAAAGACTTAAATGGCGTGAAATTTATCATGTGTGTAATGTTAATTTATATATAATTATAAAAAAGTTAAAAAAAAAAATTTTAAAGGTGATAAATTGGGATGCACATAACATCGAGTGATTCTTGTTTGAATATAATCCTACACAGTACACAGAGTAAACATATAGTAATGAATGCAAACCGTAAATCATTTAAAGTTTTTTTTATTTTTAATCAATATTAAATTTTTGTTGTTAATTTTTAAATATCTATATATAGTGCACTCACACACCGTACGTATCTGTGTGTGTGTGTGTCGGGAGTGATGGATAGTGAATTAGTGATACATACAAAAATTCATGAACTTTAATTATAGTAGAAAGTAATATTTGTTATACTTTAATTAGTGATATATATCATTGGCTTTTGTTTAAAAAAAAATTTATTACTCTTAATTACTCCTACATTTATTGGTCAAAACCCAATATTTATTTCTCAATTTTCTCCAAAATCATAATTGTGGATTGAAGAGCTTCACAAATATATAGATCCATTGATATGAAAACAACATTCATATTTTATTAACCTTCATTTTTTTGTTTTCACAAAGAGAGAAAAAACCCTACTGCATGTTTCATTGAAATTTGTTATTGTTTTGGTTATAATTATTCGAACACAACATAGAATTTATATATATGAAATAGAAGACACAAAGAGATGGAGTCTAGTTCTTGTTACAACATCACACCAATCATTTACATTTTTATTTTGTCGTTTTTGTCGTTTTCTTCTGTTTTTTCAGCATTAGATCTCAAAAATTTTCAACAAAGAAATCAAACTTTAGAATCAAAGAAGAAGCCTATCAAAGTTCGTCTTGCAAAGATCAACAAGCCTTACGTAAAGTCAATTAAGGTAACTCTTATGATTTATTTGATTTCTTACAAATATTTTTTGCCCATTTATGTTTTTATTCTAACATTTTTGTTTTGTTGAATCAGAGTCCAGATGGTGATATTATAGATTGTGTTATGTTTCATCTTCAACCAGCTTTCGATCTTCCAGAATTGAAAGGAAAGATGGTATTGGTATGTCTACTATATTTGACCGCAAGACTCACAAAACAATTACAAATCTCGTGCTTTTACGATTAAGGTTCATTAAAAGTATTCTAGACTCGTATTATTAGACGTTCACAATTGTTTTTTATTGCTCTCTAAATACACACACAAACATGTTTAGTATCTATATATTCACACGGAAGTTTCGGTCTTTCTTCGAAGATTACTATAAATATTAGTTGCAAATTAATTCTAAAAAATATGAAATTTAATTTTGTATGGATAAGTATTTATGTTTTATTAAATAACATATATTTATGATATTTCTAAATAAACAGTATTTGTAAAAGATAAAGATGTGATATTCTTCTATGTAATGACTTAGGTTTAAACAAGTTTTGTTTAACATTTAATTGAGTGGAGGGTTGGAGACTGGAGAAACAAAAGACAGTTAATGAAAAAAGAGAATGATATATACAAATTTCAAATTAATTTTAGAGTATATGTGTGTTTGTTTGTGAATTTATTAACTCATTTAAAATAAATTATATTCTTTTCTAACTTGTTTCTTTTTCTAAATAAATAGGATCCACCAGAGTTGCCAAAAGAAAATAAAAAAGTTGGAATGAAAACAGAAGTCAGACAGTTATGGAATTCAAATGGAGAATCATGCCCAAAAGGAACAGTCCCAATCAGAAGAATAAGGAAAAAAGATCTTACGTTTGCTAGATTTGGAAAGAATATCAGTTCTCTTTCTAAGTTAACACGTGATGCTGAATCTGGTCACGAGGTATATATACAATCGTTCTTAAATTAATTTTGTGGTTATTTAATCTAATAATAATAATAATAATTAAAACGATCATCCTATATAAAAAAAGTACAATAAAAAGTGTGTTTGTAACACGTAAACTATTTTGTTCATAATTTGTCAAGTCCTTTTTTTTTTCATCTAAAATCAAAGATGTCTTTTTTTTTTAAAAAGATAAATGGAAAATCACCCTGAGTCCATTTTTAGCACCAAACAAAAATTGATGGATGTTATAAAATTAAGTTTAGGTAAACTACTTGACAAAATTAAGTATCACAAATTTATTGTAACGGATCTATATTTTTCATTTTGTTAAGATTTAAATATATAAATGTCAAATGACAACTACGTTATGTTGATGAAATTAAAAAACTTTATAACCAAATAATATATATATATATATATATATATATATATATATATATATATATATATATATATATATATATATATATATATATATATATATATATATATATATATATAGGTTCAAGTGAGTACCACCTCTAATGCAGCGCACCAGAAGGTACCACCCTTAAAAGTAATTTTTTTGAAATTTTTTTTCATGAACATGTTTAAATTAACATTACACAGATCATATGTGAATTTCACGCAAATCTGATCACTCTAAGTGCATGAAAACACGCATCACATAAATGCGCGTACACATGTCTTCAAAATTATGTAAGTGTGTGTTCACATCATTTTTTAGGAGCTAGGAGATGTGAATTTATGTGAAATTTACATATGATCTTCATAACGTTAATTAAAACATGTTTATGAAAAAAAAAATTTTAAAAAGTTTTTTTTAAAGGTGGTACCTTCTGGTGCGCTGCATAAGGGTGGTACTCTCTCGAACCATATTATATATATATATATATATATATATATATATATATATATATATATATATATATATATATATATATATATTATTTGGCTATAAAGTTTTTTAAATTCATCAATATATATATATATATAGATTTAGGTTCAAGTGAGTACCACCCATTATGCAGCACATCAGAAGGTACCACCTTTAAAAGTAATTTTTTTGAAATTTTTTTTTCATGAACATGTTTTAATTAACATTACACAGATCATATGTAAATATCACGCAAATCTGAATACTCTAAGTGCATGAAAACACGCATCACATAAATGCACGTTCACATACATTCAAAATTATATAAGTGTGTGTTCACATCATTATTAAGAGCTAGGTTATGTGAATGTATGTGAAATTTACATATGATCATAATGTTAATTAAAACATGTTTATGTTAAAAAAATTTAAAAAGGTTTTTTTAAAGGCGTTACCTTCTAGTGCTCTGCATAATGAGTGATACTCTCTCGAACCATATTCTATATATATATATATTTTCAAGTGAGTACCACCTATTACGCAGTGCACCAGAATGTACCACTCTTAAAATTATTTTTTTTCATAAACATGTTCTACTTAACATTACACAGATGATATACAAATTTCACGCAAATTCGAACACTCTAAGTGTATGAAATCACGCATCACATAAATGCATGTTCACGTATATGCAAAATTATGTAAGTGTAAGTTCACATCATTTTTTAGGAGCTAGGAAACTAAAATGTATGTGAAATTTAAATATGATCTTCATAATGTTAATTAAAACATATTTATGAAAAAAAAAATTAAATTTTTTTTAACAATGGTACATTTTGGTGCGATGCATGATAGGTGGTACTCTCTCGAACCATATTTTTATAAACATGTTTTAATTTGCGTGAATATAAGCTTCTTCTTTAAATAAAATAAAATAAAATTGAAAATACAAGTTAATTAATTTCTAAATATTCATTCACAGCATGCAGTGTTATTTGCAAATGCTGAAGAAATATATGGAGGAAAAGCAGTTCTAAATGTGTGGTCTCCACATGTTTCAAAACCATTTGAATTTAGCATATCACAAATTTGGGTTATTTCTGATATAGCATCTCCTGATGTTAACACCCTTGAAGCTGGTTGGCAGGTAACATAGGCCTTTTTTGTTTTTTGCAATATGATTTTTTAGAGCACTTATATCTTAACGTGGAAAGATATTTTGTTTTAACTGCAGACATGAAAAAGACTTCAGACATTTAATCTCTAAAAAACAAACAACACCTTAGTTTCATATAATTAGTGTATGTATATATGTCTTTTTTTTTTATATAATTGTATATACTTCATAATCAATCTCTTGCTTGTTACGACAGGTTTGCCCAGAAATGTACGGAGATAATAGGCCTAGACTTTTTACATTTTGGACTGTAAGTTTTAATCGTTAATTTGTTGATTGATTCACTTATGTGACCATATATGCAAGTTTTACTTACGTTAGATATGTGTTATTATTCGATTATTTACTCGATCCATTAATTTATGGGTGTGCACAGAACAATGGGTATCGATCCGGATGCTACAATTTGCTATGTTCGGGGTTTGTCCTAACGACTCATAAGTTTGCCCCCGGTGCTGTTTTGGATCCGGTGTCGGTGTATAATGGTATACAGTACGAACTCACCATATTAATATGGAAGGTACCTATTTTTTTTTTTTTTTTTTATTTTGCAAAAGAATTTTAATAGAGATATATACTCATCCATAAAGAATTTCATTTAAGCAACAATATTTATTCTTTTTACCAAACCATGTGACAACATACAATATTTTTTTATACATTCATGCAATATTCACTTGTAATTCCTTGTCATATTATGCAACCAAATTGTAATTATTTATCATATTATGCATTTTACCTATAACGTAGATAAAATTTTAGTCTTAAAAATGTTATTTGCACTTTTATACTTATTTCCTAAATGGAAACAGCAAGAAATTTATGTTTGTGATTTCTAATAATTGCGTGAAAAACCGTCAACTTATCAGTTTTTTGTGATTAAAACCCTAAACCATTTTTCATTGCATAGGAAACTCCGAACTAACTTAAAATCAGTAAATCAAGGTTTTATCAATGGGTAAACGGTTATTAATCCTACGTGGACCGGTAAATAACCTACGTTGAATAAATTTTAATTGTTGAAACCGGTTGCCAAGTATTACACATCATTTAAACCCTCCGTTGATGATGTAATATATCCTATTTAAAAAATTACAAGTAAAAATTATCAATTTAGGTTTAACTTACATCATCAACGGAGGGTTTAAATGATGTGTAATACTTGCCAAGCAGTTTCAATAATTAAAATTTACTCCACGTAGGTTATTTAATTACCGGTCCACGTAGGATTAATAACCGGTTTCAACCGGTTACTAATTTATAAAACCTTGATAATTTGCTGTTTTTTAGTTAGCTTGGGATATTCTATACAACGAAAAATGGTTTGAGGTTGTAATCACAAAAAACTGACAATTTGAGGGTTTTTTTTTGCTATGCCTTATAATTACTAAATTTTATTCTTTGAAAGTTTGAATTAAACCATTCATCCCAAACACAATATCCATACAATTTAATTTTTTGCTACATTAAAATGAAAGTAACAAACTACATAAATCTGGTATAAAAGTAATACTAAATATCATAACTTGATTATTAAAAGTTCAAGTTAAACAAACTCAGACTAGACTCATTTAATTTGATTAACCTGCTTAGGCAGTTAGGTTTATAAGCATAGATGTCTCATGTATGATTATATGAATATAAATTATGATTAAGATCTTTTAAGAAATAAAATATAAAAAATGTGAGAAATAATTCTAAACACAGAATAATCATGGGTCCATTAAATTTTTAATTAAATAATCTTGGACCCTAATATTTGTTGATGGATTTTTTTCTCAAATTTTATTAACATTTAACTTGTACACGATAAGAATGAAATAGTTAATGATTTTTAATTAAATAATATTGGACCAAAATTTTAATTTATGATTTTTTTTCTCACATATTATGTTTTAACATTCAAGAAATAGTTAAGTCTAAAGGTCTAGCTTGTTTGTTTACCTTTTAATGGAATCATTAAAAGATCATTTTACATTTGAATTAATGATTTCTCTTTCATTAAAAAGTAAACAAACAACCCATAAATGTATGTTATTTTATATTAGAGGGTGTTTGGATTTGCGTTTAAAAAAGTGCTGTAGCGTTTTGAAAACTAATAATCAGATAATAGCTGTAACAAAAAGTGCTGCAGGAAATGTAGTGTTTGGTTTAGCTTCTGCTGTTTGCTATCATAATTATCAAATAATCAGTTTTTAAAGTGTTTGGATTTGCGTTTTTACTTGTAAAATGACCAAATAATCACTTATTAAGCAAATAAGCTACATTTTTTAACTTATGAAAAGCTGTGGTAAGATTAACGCTAAACGCAAATAATCACTTATTAACGTATGCAATCCAAACACTTTAAACTAATTATTTTCGTTATTGTAACGTAATAAGCTGATAATCTGGTTCATAACGCAAAACCAAACACCCTCTTAGTATATTTTTGCATGCAGGATCCAAGGAGCCGGGATTGGTGGTTAAGGGTGGGAGAGGAAGTAGTCGGATACTGGCCATCAACATTGTTCCCACAACTTCAAGATCACGCAACACTCGTTGAATATGGGGGAGAGGTGTACAATCTTCAATCACCAGGTCAACAACACACGACGACCCAAATGGGCAGCGGTCACTTTCCAAGCGAAGGGTATGCGAAAGCATCGTATGTTAAGAACTTGGAACTTGTTAATCAGGATAATCAGTTAGTATCAATATCTGATAAGTTTTTAGTGGTAGATAAACCAAATTGTTATAATGCTGAATTAGGATTTTATAAACCAGTTGGTGATTATATATTTTTTGGAGGACCTGGACAGAATTCAAAATGTCCATAAGATCATGATGCATGGTTTTTATTCGATCATCCAACTAAAATCATAATAAATAACATTCACTATTTGTTATTTTATTACTTTATTTCTTTTGATTTTCTATTTACAAATTACATGAAAGATTTTGATTGTTTGATTATTTTTTTTCCCAAAAAGTTCGATTATAATTAAGGGCTATTAGCCGACATCGGTTTATGAAGCCTTTTGGGATGTAAGTATTTTCTTTAAGTCTCAATTCTTTATCTTTTCGATCCGGAAGGTTCACTTTTATTTATAAAAGAAACTCAATGAAAAAAAAAAAAGCTTTGAGGAGGAGAGCCCTAAGTAGGGGTGAGCTCGGTACTAAACCGTATCGAACCGTATAATTTTATATGGTGTCGGTTCGGTTCCGAATACCGAATTTTAGCTACTTTAAAAAACCGAATACCGAATTTTAGCTAATTTAAAAAACGAATACCGAACCGAATATATTAATTCGGTATCGGTCGGTACCGGTTCGGGTTCGGAAAATAGTACCCGTCGCTCACCCCTAGCCCTAAGTCCCTAACACCAAGACACAAATCAAAGAGGGAAAAACAAAACAAAAACAAGGCAAGAAGAGAAGAGAAACGGGTCACCCCTCTACCATCATTGGTTTTTGAACTAATAATGACCACCGGTTCGGAACAGGAAATGAAAATCTCGTCCATATTTAAAAAACTGCATGTATTAAACGGGAATCCCCAACAAGTACGCGAAGAATCGGGGAACCCATTTATAAATCAATGATATGAAATTTAATTGGTTCATAATTTAAGCTTAAAATGTCCATGTATGTTAAAACTACAATACTAATATTAAATTAAATTTGTATTCCAATCAAATGATAACGAAAAAACATTAATTCAATAAATTATATGTAAATAAATATGTTCTCTTTAAATTGTATATATTAATTTTTATGTATAATATATAAGATAGATAAATTATTTATCTTTTACATATAATATATATACAATATAATAGCATCTTGCTATTAAAAAATTAATCGGGGTATTTGGGGATTTAAAAGGGTATTATCAATATCATACCCGCCACATCCTCCGTTTAACTTAATCGGGTTCTGGAAAACCCGCCCCGATTAGATCAGTTTTCGATTTTCCCCGTCAAGTTCGGTTTTTTTTTGTCATTCCTACTCCACAGCAATGAGAACTTTTGGATTTAAGAGAATAAGTCTTCAACAATAAATGAAAAAGTTTCTGGCTCCGAGTTAAAAACTATATTGTTCCTCTGATTCCGTATACACCAAACCAAATAGACACTAAACATACACATTGAAGTGCCCTCCTAAATTCCTAATTAACCCCAATAGAGAAAATACAGACCTGTGTCCGATGTTTGTCTTTTAAAGAAAGTTTGCAAATACCAACAAGTTAGAATCTTTGTCTGTGTGCCTTGTCATAAAAGTATGTCTATGTCTGAGTCACGTAAGAAAATTTCCTGATAAATAAAAAGGCCAAGGGATATTCCGAAATGTAGAATGTTTAAAGGGGTAAAATACCAACAATCGGCTAAATGGGTATGTCACGACAAACAATCAAAGGGATCAAAAATTCCTAAGTGTGAAAGTTTAAATACTGAAAGTTAGTATCAGACATCGCTATCTGATTGAACCTCTCTTAGACTATACTCATCAAAAATATGTTGTTTAGTATTTAGCTTAGCTTGTAAATTTTTTTTTTAGCTTAAGTCTAGATTAAATTTTTTAGTCAAAATTTTATTTTATTTTATTTTATTTTTACCTTAGTTTATTTTATTTTAATTTTATTTTATTTTAGTTTAGTTTAATTTTTACTTAGGTAAAAGGTCAAAAGTTACTGAGGGTGCATTCAAAGTTGGATAAAATAAACAATGCGTGAACTATCTTGAGCTTAGGGGAAAAGAATTGGCATAGTTTATCTGGTTACACAATACCGTAGAAAAAAATTGGAAAAGTTGAAATTATTTCAAAATTTTCGAAATTTTTCAAAGTGTTGGTGGTTTCGAATCTAAGACAGACTCGAATAAGGAGTAATTCGAATCTGTCAGTAGATTCGAATCTATGCTTAGACTCGAGGGTTGGTGGTATAAATAGGTTAACAGTAAAGGTCATTCACTCCATCTGTTTTCGAATCTATACTATCGAATCTGTCAAGGCGATCTCGAATCTATTTTCTCGAGTCTATCGGATTTCTACTAAACGACATTTTGTCGAGTTTGAAGATTGTGTATTCGATTCTACAGATACCTCTAGGTATAATCAACCGGATTGTAAGGATCAGGAGGTGCAGCGAATAGATAATGATGATGAAGGCAATGATCCCGGTGCAAATAAAGAAAATGAGTCTGTAGATTTTCCTGCAGCTCAAGCTACACAAATTCAGGGGGAGCCGAGTACAGAAGGAGAAGTAGGAGGATCTGGAAAAGAAGCAGGTTCCTCGAGGGTTCTGGACAGTGACATGATTGATGCACTGAAGGACATAGAGGAAGAGCTTATGGATTTTGACGATGAAGAAGAAGAGTTAGAAGAAGGAGAATTTATTCCAGAGGAGGTTGTGTACTGGAAATCAGACGATGAAGTGTTGGATGATGAAGACGATCATGTCAATGAAGTGATAATCAATTCACAACCGGTCACGGAGCTATATGAAGGACAAAATCATAATGTGATTGACATTGACTATATCAAGGTAGCCTCAGTCGAGGACAAAGAACTTGAAGAGGCCGAGAAGGAGCCATCTAGAGCTGACTTGAAAAATCTTTGGTTCAAGAAAGAGATAAAGAAAGATCAGTTGAAGATGAAGAAGAAGAAGAAAATGAGAGTTCCAGGTGCTGGAAGCTTCTCAGGAGGCATTATAAGCTGATTCTTTGACAAAGAACTGCAGCTATTTATCTTGAAAAGAAGAGATGGACTACAATACTTGAGGCGAACACTAAAAGCGTTTAACTCATTGCCCAAGATTGAAGTAAAGGAGCTTGCATGGAAAGAGTTAGTTAATATAGGTGAAGACCCATACGCTGAAGTCGTGGCAAGAATTATAAGGAAAGAAGGAAGATCAGGAAAGTTCGAGCGACTCAAGTCAAGGACCGGAAAGAGGGTCGAGGATCAGTCGAGAATAGATCCTCATACAGGTAGGCCATGGGCCAGGATGGTATACAAACCTGTGAGGTGTCTAAAGAAAGTGCCAATGAAATCGATGCCACAGAACGTTTTGAGCAACATGAAATGGTGGTACCTCGAGATTGACACTGCTGAAGCCATCATGGAGGATCAAGACGAGCAGGTCATTTTGAAGGTATATGATCCACTGCATTTGATAAACCTATCAAAGGACGACCTGAAAAAGCTTCATGATCAGCCTATTTTCTTTACTGAACCATGGAGATCTGAAGCCAGGAAGTTCCAAAAGGTAGTTAAAGTTTGTATACATGCTGGATTATATGCAGGCAGTAGTATATATAGCTCTAGTACTTAAATTTGATGTAAATAATTAGAAGCTATCGTCAAGGGGGAGTCTGTTGGTACACCCTGTGTGACGATAGCAAGTCTAATCAATCAGTATTTTGGTTTAAGTAATATTCTGAGTATTGAGAGTTAACAAGTGTTTTGATATATATGTTTATATGTGTTTGTCTGTTATTGATAGTGTGTTTGAACTTGATGTCTAACATTACAATAAGTTCAAACATAAAGGTCAAAGATTAACTCAAGCATAAGTAAAAACATAAGTTTCATCACTTAAGTGTTTAAGTGTTTTGGCTAGATTCGAATTGCATAAGGGAAGACATTCGAATCTGTGATAGATTCGAATGTGACCTTAGATTCGAATGTGCCAGATTCGAGAGTGTCCTTGTGGACAGACTCGAATGGGCCTTGGGCCAGATTCGAGTTTGGCCCATAACAGACTCGAATCAGGGTCTATAATTAGGGATAGACTCGAGATATTATCAGACTTTAAGCAGAATTCGTGAGGAATTAAGCTTAAGGCGATCTCGAGTTTATCATCAGCTTTAGGTCCGTTTCGGAGAGAATTAGTTCGTAGGATCGTTCGTCAGTCGTTCGTTCAGCGTCTAATAGTCTCCGTGTTTCGTAGTTGAGAGTTGTCCGTCTAACCGTTAACGAGGATTCCGCACTCGTTCACGGATCCGCGTCTAGATAGATCTTGCAGTTGTAGACCTTACAAAAGATAAGTTCAAACATAAGTTCAAAGGTAAGTTCAAACATAAGTTCAAATATAAGTTCTAGAACAAGTTCAAAGACAAGTTCAAGAATAAGTTCAAAGGCTAGGTTCGAACTTGTAGTGGACAAGTTCGTGGGCTTGGGCCTTCACGAACTTGTCTAGGCTAAGTTCGATCTTAAGCTCTATAATTAAGATTTAATCAGTTTAATTAAGGACTTTTGCAGAGATAACCGCCCAGAGCTCGTATTGTGCACCTACGAACTTGTGAGCAATTGCAGAAAGTCGTTTGGAGAGATTCACATGTCGGGACGTTCGTCATTACGTCTATCACTGTGTTAGTCTCCGTGTTTCCGTTTGCGTGATCGATCCGTTAAGCCCCTAACGAAGATTCCGCACTCGTTAGACGGTGTCACGTCAAGATTAGATTCGAAGGTAGGTGACCTTAGGGGTGAGCTCGGTACTGGACCGTACCGAACCGGTACCGATCCCGAAAATATGGAAACCGAATTATTAGTTTTAAAAGAACCGAATACCGAACCGTATAATTTTATATGGTGCCGGTTCGGTACCAAATACCGAATTTTAGCTAATTTAAAAACCGAATACCGAATTTTAGCTAATTTAAAAACCGAATACCGAACCGAATATATTAATTTGGTATCGGTCGGTACCGGTACCGGTTCGGGTTCGGAAAATGGTACCCGTCGCTCACCCCTAGGTGACCTTACATTATTATATAAATATATTGCCTACAAAGAAGAAAATATTATATTTCATCATCTCAACCGTTTAAAATGTAAAAAGCGTTAAAGGTGACCCTAACATCGGAGATTTGACTTCCATAATAAACCAATGTATAGATTTAAAAGTAGAATTGGATGGCGTGTTGTTTGATACTTATCTTTTACATGATTTTTGATTTTTAGTTAGTCAATTTCAACATTTGTTTAAAAAACTTTATTTTCATATTACTAAATGTAATTTATATAATTTTTATTTAAATACTATGAGTTATAATCATTAAAATGTACAAAAAAATTATTATTTTTATTTCAATTTTATAACGTTTCAATTAACTATATATTTTATTATTTAATTGCATAACAAAAAAGTAAACCTATAAAATATTACATATTACTTATCAATTTTAAAATTATTTATTGTAAATATTGAGTATTTATTTCAATTAAATCAATGATAAGATTTATTGTTTTGTGTTATTATTTTTATTATTTTAATAAGGTAAATTAATTATAAATGAATTAAATCATAACAATAATAAACATGTAATATAATTCTATACTAATAATTATATGAATAAGTAATAAAATTTATATTAACTATATATACACAAATTTGTAATAACTATACCAAATTTTTATTTGCAGTTAGTTTTAAAAAATAATTGACTATTTTTAAAACAATTCCAAATTTATTAGGTCTTTACACCATGACAAACGCAAGTTACACGCAATGATTAAATTAATTTTTTAGAAGGTTTAATTATAAAATTTGATTAAATTAATAAAATCAAGAAATTATAAATATATATTGTTTTTGCCGAAAAGTAAATGTGATTAATCATTTAGTCTTAGCCGTCGAATCATGGGTTCATAATAAAACGAACTCCAAAAAAAGTTATAAGTATTATCAAAATATACAAACATACATTACATTATTATAAATTATTAAAAAAATATAAAAATTTTAAAACAAATAATATGGGTAACGTATGAGTAAAATATTACAATAGGGTGTTTGGTTTTGCGTTATAAACGAGATTATTAGCTTATTACGTTACAATAACGCAAATAATTGGTTTAAAGTGTTTGGATTACATACGTTATTAAGTGATTATTTGCGTTTAGTGTTAGTCCTACCACACTTTTTCATAAGTTAAAAAATGTAGCTTATTTGCTTAATAAGTGATTATTTGGTCATTTTGCAAGTTAAAACGCAAATCCAAGCACTTTAAAAACTGATTATTTGATAATTATGATAGCAAACAGCAGAAGCAAAACCAAACACTACATTTCCGACAGCACTTTTGGTTACAACTATTATCTGATTATTAGTTTCCAAAACGCTACAACACTTTCTCAAACGCAAATCCAAACACCCTTTAAATATGACTGAGGTATAGAGTTTTTAAATTAGAAAGTCACAACAAATCAAACATTGTAAGAATTTTAATGGTGGTTAAAACAAAAAAATCCATCCCATTAGAGAGCTGCTGTGCATTGAATGCGCTTTTTTTTTTAATATCATCACCGGTTATTAACCCACGTAATACGTGAATATTTTATAAATAAATGTTTACTAAAAATCTACATAAAACGTCAATTACATACAAAAATATTTATTTTTTCTAAAAAAATACGAAAGTTTTATTATCTTTTGTTATTAAGAATAATTAAAAAAAATTGTTTTTTTAAATATGTTTGAATAGTATTTATCGTGTCTCATCTTTTTAAAACTTTTTATTTTTAGATTTTTATGTATAAGTAAAAAACTAAAAATTATCATTTTACATAGAATACAATTTAAAAAATTTTAAGATTTAAAAAAATTATAAAACAACTCATTCTCAATATTGCATTATTTTCACTTTTAAATGTGTAAATAAATGCATAGTTAACTACTATTAGTAGTTAAATTTAAAAGTTATTTAAATCAATTAAAAAGTTATTTAAAACTAAAGTTAGATTAAAATTAAAATGTTTATGAATCTATTTGAATTAGATTCCATAAATATTCTTAATAATGAATTAGTAAAATTAAAAATATAAATATGGAAAAAAGGCGGGAAATCAAAAATTTAGAGGGATGAAGGGTAATTATAAGTTAGTAGATTTTTTATATTTCTAAATATATATGAAGGGTAATTATTTTCTTATATATTTTTTAAAACTTTTATTATATTATCTTATAATTAATAAGTTAGTAGATTATTAGATTTTGTTTGATTTGATTTGATTTGAATTTAAAAGTGGATTATATTAGATTTGGATAGATTTAATTAATAAGTTAGTAGAGTATTAGATTTTGTTTGATTTAATTTGATTTGAATTTAAAAGTGGATTATATTAGATTTGGATGAATTTGATTTAAATTTCTTTATTGTTTTTAAAATCTATAAATGTCACGTGTCGATTCATGATGACGACACGTGGCTTTACCACAAATAAGTATAATTACTCTTTTAATAGTATAGATAGATATAGATAATTGACAACAATCAAATAATAGCTTCTATTTTTATCTCCTACAATCATTCCTTTTACATTGCATCAATTTATCCTACCATTTTGAAATGTCATCTATCTTTCTCTCTCATATTGTTAGCATCACTCGTTGAATTGAACTTGTACAAGTACATAGAGATAATTTCTATGTAATGTTATAATTCTTTTCTTAAAAAATATATAAGAAATCATATACTTGCAGCAACTAAACATGTTTATCAGTTGAACATGTTTCTGCAGCAACTGAACATGTTCATATACGTAACCATACCCTGTTGCAACTGAACATGTGCATATACTCGTAACTAGTTGCACATGTTGTCATAACTGAACATGTTCATATACGAAACCATACCATGTAGCAACTAAACATGTTCATAAATCTGCGCCAGTTGAACATGTTTCTGCATCAACTGAACATGTTTGTATACGAAATCATACATTGTAGCAACTGAACATGTTCATATACGTAAATGTGCATACATAGTAATATAACTCGTAAATAAAAAAATCAATAAATATGATATGATTTTCAATTTAAAAAAGATATCAATAAAGATACGAGAACTATAAAGAAAAAGATGAAAGAATATTTTGTTTTATGGTATGGAATCTTAATTATGGAATATATGCTACTATTTAGGGATTGATTTTTATTTTAATTTAATTATCATTTAATTTAATGATATTGTTTGACAATTTTTCCTTTTACCTATTGAAACAAACACGATGAAACTCCAGGACTCTACTCTAAGTTAGGATTTCATGGAACTATATATATATCTGTGTGTGTGTGTACCACTATTAAAATTGAGTTTTTGAAATTTTTTTTTATAAATATATGTTTTAATTAACATTACAAAGATGATATATAAATTTCATGTACAATCACACATTTTAAGTAAATGAAATCATGCATCACATTTATATACGTTCAAATATATGCAAATTAAGTAAGTGTACATTCACATCATTTTTAAAGAGTTATGAGATGTGAATGTATGTGAAATTTACATATGATCTTTACAATTTTAAATTAAACATGTTTATGAAAATAAAAAATAAAAAAGTTTTTATAAGGATGATATCTTCTGATGCGCTGCATATTAAGTGATATTCTCTCGAACCATATTTTATACACACACACACACACAGAGAGAGAGAGAGAGAGAGAGAGAGAGAGGCAGAGAGAATATGGTTCAAAAGAATACCACTCATTATGCAGCGTATCAAAAGGTACCACATTTGAAAAACTTTTTTAAAATATTTTTTATAAACGTGTTTTTTTAACATTATAAAGATGATATGTAAATTTCACATACCATGTAGCAACTAAACATGTTCATAAATCTGCACCAGTTGAACATGTTTGTATACGAAACCATACTTTACAGCAACTGAACATGTTCATATACGTATCTGAACATGTGCATACATAGTAATATAACTCGAAAATAAAAAAAACAAAAAAATATGATATGATTTCCAATTAAAAAAAGATATCGATAAAGATACGAGAACTAGAAAGAAAAAGATGAAAGAATATTTGATTTTATGTTATGGAATCTTAATTATAGAAGATATGCTACTATTTAGAGATTGATTTTTAATTTAATTATCATTTAATTTAAGGATTTTGTTTGACAATTCTTCCTTTTACCTATTGAGACAAACACGGTGGAACTCCAGAACTCCACTCTACGTTAGGATTCCATGGATATATATATATATATATATATATATATATATATATATATATATATATATATATGAGATTCAATGAAAAACCAACATGCACCTGAAAACTTGTGAAAACCGCACTGCACCACCACAAATGCATCAATTTCCCCGCGTGATGCATTAAAATCTCGCGTGATTCATCAAATTTCCCGCATGATGAATCAAAATCTCGCGTGATGCATCAAATTTCCCGTGTGATGCATCAAAATCCTGCGTGATGCATCACCTTATTTACCATCATGCCACCACGTTTTTCATGAAATGCACCCAATCGGATGGTATGCGTAGGTTTCCATAATATATATGAAGGTACCACTATTAAAAGTGAGTTTTTGAAAAAAAAATTTCATAAACATGTTTTTATTAACAATACAAAGATGGTATATAAATTTCATTTACAATCACACATTCTAAGTAAATAAAATCATGCATCACATAAATATACGTTCACATATATGCAAATTTAAGTAAGTGTACATTCACATCATTTTTAAAAAGTTAAGAGATGTGAATGTATGTGAAATTACATATGATCTTTATAATGTCAAATTAAACATGTTTATGAAAAAGATATTAAAAAGTTTTTTAAGGATGATATCTTCTGATGCGTGCATATTAAGTGATATTATCTCGAACCATATTCTATAAATACACACACACAGAGAGAGAGAGAGGGAGAGAGAGAGAGAGAGACATGCAGAATATGGTTCAAAATAATACCACTCATTATGCAACGCATCAGAAGGTACCACCTTTGAAAAAAAATTTTAAATTTTATTTATAAACATGTTTTTTTTTACATTATAAAAATGATATATAAATTTCACATACATTCAATATCCTGACTCTTTTAAAAATAATGTGAATGTACACTTACATATATTTGCATGTATATGATCGTACGTTTATGTTATGCATGATTTGCAGACACTTAAAATGTGTAAATATGCGTGAAATTTATGTCTCATTATTACAATTTACTTAAAATATGTTTATGAACAAAATTCAAAAAAATTATTATTAAAAGTGGTATTTTCTGGTGTGTTACATAATAGGTGATACTTACTTGAATATATATTGTGTGTATGTGTGTATGTATATGTGTGTGTATGAGATTCATGAACTATTAATCTGGAAATTAATATTTGATACTTAAAAGAGCCAAATCATTAATTTTTGTTTAATTAGTGAGATAGCACAATTTAATATGATTTAATAAATCTTATTTGTATTGGTCAAAAGCCAATTAATACTCATATCTCAATTTTCTCTAAAATAGGATATGTAAAATGAACCTCATGTATATATAAATGTATTGGTAATTTGATATGATCATAACCTTATGTGATAAAGATATTTCCATGCTCCGTTAAATTGCTTTGGTTTTGGTTTTACATAGTAGATTATAAAAGCAACCATAAAAAGTACCAATAAAGCAATGGGGTCTAGTGCTTTTCACAACATCACACCAATAATTTGCACTTACATTTTATTGGTTTCGACTGTTTTTTCAATTTCTGATTTTAAAGAATTTCAATTGGAAAATCAAACTTTCAAGACTAAAAAGAAGTTTTTTGATGATAGTCTAGCAAAGATCAACAAGCCTTATGTAAAATTAATTAAGGTAACTCTTTAATTTATTTGATTTTTAGTTGATATACAGTTTTGCTCATGTTATCATTTTACTTATTTTTTTATGTTGATTTAGAGTGCAGATGGAGATATAATAGATTGTGTTTTATTTCATCTTCAACCAGCTTTTGATCTTGCAGAGTTAAAAGGAAAAATAACATTGGTATACTTAATGTACTTTTTTATGAATTAATTGCATTTAACTTATGTCTATAAAACACACACACACACATATATATTTATATATATATATATATATATATATATATATATATATATATATATACACACACACACACACACACACACACAGAGAGAGAGAGGAGTTAAATAGAAAACCAACATGAATCAGAAAACCTCCATGCACCACCACCAATGCATCACAATTCTCGCGTGACGCATCAAATTCTCGCATTGACTTTCTGCGTGATGCAACACCTGATACAATAGCTATAAAGTGGTTCCCGAGTTTTTCGATGCATATAGATATTCTATTCATATATATATAAATATATATATATATATATATATATATATATATATATATGTGTGTGTGTGTGTGTGTGTGTGTATGTGTGTGTGTATATATATATTTATGTATGTATGTATGGTTATTATCCTAAAAAGTTGTAAACAATGGCTTGGTTTTTCATAGAATTTGAATGCTAGGTTCACAAAAAAAAAAAAAGCTACAAACATTTGTGATTTTGTGTGGTTCACAAAATTTTGACCTTTTTTTTAACTAATAAATGAATTTAGATTTCAATTATTCTCAACCTACATCCTTACCAATACTAAAATCAAATATTCTATTACTCATTATTTACATAAAACTACACACTAATAACTAAAATTTCAATTTAAATTCATTCTAATTACATTGTGAGAGAAAAACACACCTTTGGTTGATATGTTTTATTTGTTTTGGGAATTAATATGTCATTTAAGTTACACTTATAATTGTTTCGTTTTAAAATAAATAGGATCCACCGGATATACCGAAAGGGAATATGAATGATGATTATGATGGAATGGAATCAGAGGCTAAGCAATTATGGAATTTGAATGGGGAATCATGTCCAGAAGGAACAATTCCAATTAGAAGAACAACAAAAGGAGACCTTGCATTTTCCAATTTTGGAAAAAATGTTGCTAGACGTTCCAAGAGGGCAAATTCGGTTGACACTGGCCGCCATGAGGTACAAACTACACAAGTGATTTGTTCACGACAATATTTTGTCACGCACAACAATTGCACTTAAAATGACTGTATTACCCCTTGCAAACCTTTTTTTTTATCATTGAAGTACTTAAAAGTTACTTTTAAGGATTATCAGTCATTTTTTAATTAGATTGTTGTGTATGAAGAATAAATTGTTGTGTACAAATGATCACTCTTTCTTAAATTAGTTATGTAGTTATTTCATAATTGTAGTGTTTAAGAAAATTCTAAGTTGAGTGCATTTTCTTTCATACGATGAAACACATTGATTAAGATTGTTTATCTGATCTCAATTAAAACTTGATTGATTTAACCCAACTTTCTTTAAACATATGTCAAACAATATTTTTCAATTTTGAGAAATTCATAAATAACACACTTTAATTAAGGAGTTCATGATCAAGAACCAATAAATGGAATTTGTTTTTCATACGATATACAACTAAGAGGGGTGTCATGTAAGTGAGAGGTTACATGTTCAACTCCTGTCGAAGACAAATTAAAATTTAGGTGGAGAAAGTAAGTCTTGCGATAAAAAAATTGTTTAGGACTAGAAATAGGATAGTTCCGATTCAAAAAATAAAATAAAATAAAATAAAAACCATACAAATCATGGCTGGTTGTATCTATAATAATCTTTAATGGTTTTATTAATCTCGATTGATTTTTTATGCATTCTTGTTTTAAGCTCAAGCTAGTGATTATAGGCTTACCTTTTTTTTTTCCTTTTACAATCAACTAGTTTATAACCCACGTATTACGTGGATATTTTTTATTAAATTTATTCATATAAAAGTATATGAGTAAATATAAAAACATACAAAAATAATAATTGTGTATATTTTTTATTATTCACAGATTAAAAAATAAATTATATTTATCTTTTTTAAAAATATTAAATTGTATTTATCTTTTATTTTTATAAGTTGTAATTATCTTTTTGGTGAACGTAGAGGTGACACGTGACATTTGATGTTTTCTTTTATTATACATAATTATAATAATAATAATTTCCACAACTAATTCAAATTATTACATTTGGATCTAGTTATGATTATTATGGATAATAATGATAGATATTTATTTTAGGTAAACATTAATTTTAAATGTTACAAAATCTAATTTATTACTAATTAATTAATGTAAAAAATAAAGTCAAAATTTAATGCAATTAAGTTACTGTGTTAAATTTTGAAAAAGAGGTGAAAAAATAAAATTTTCTTGTATGGTAGAAGTGACATGTGACATGAATTGTTTTGTTTTATTGTAATATATAGGCTAATCAACCATGTATTACATGGGTTGATTTATAAAATACATATTTTTTATATTTAAATAAATTATTATAAAATTTATATATAATTAAAATAAAAAAATTGAAAGCTAATTAAATTAAAGATAAAAAATACTTAGTTGTTTGGTATTAATTAAAAAAATATTATTCTATTGTATTATTAAAAACAGATAATATGTGTTTGCAAAAAATATTTCTTTTAATTTTTATGAACTTCAAATATGAAATATCAATGTAAGAAACAAAAACTTCAATTATGTGAATGTGTATATATTTTGAAAATGATAAAATATAAAAATGGAATATCTGAAAATCAACAATCAAAATTTAACATATTCACAATTGAAGTTTTATCAATTAAATTTTAAATCTTGTTAGCAAAATAATTAATAAAAATTTTTAACTTTATTTACTACACTTCTACATTTAAATTCAAATTTTTCCATTTGAATTTAACTATGATCATTAAGGATAATAATGACACATATTTATTTTAGGTAAATATTAATTCATTAATTAAAAAATTAAAATCAAAATTTAATGTAATTAAGGTAATGTAGTAAATTTGGAAAATGAATTAAAAAAATGGCATAGGTATAATTATTGATTTTAATTAAGGGTATAAGAGACATTTCATAAATAATTATGAGTTGTCATTAATCTGGACCATTGATTTCTTTCCATCCAACGGTCCAGAAACTCCAATTTGTTTTCTTATTATATATAGTATAGTAGAATATGGTTCGTGTGAGTACCTAAAAAATGCAGAGTACCGTGAGTACCTGTGAACACGCGGGTTTTAGATGTGAACATGCTCCGAAAAAAAGTTTTTTTTTTAATTTTTTTTCATATTAATTTAGATACAAATAATATAAGCCTATTCGTAAAAGAATTACACACATTCACACTTTCTTGCCTCTTAAAAGTCATGTGAACGTGAAAAAATTCATGTGAACATGCTTAGCTGTGAACATACATTCACAACAGTGCAGTTCATGTGAACTTGCACGTTTCACATAGTTATAGTGTGTGTTTAGGTGTGATTTTTTGCAAGTAGTCTTATATTATTAATTTAAATATGATTATGAAAAAAAAATTCAAAAAAAGTGGTTTTAAGCGAGGTACCTCCGGTACTCCGCAAAACTAGTGGTACTCATTTGAACCCAAATCTAGTATAGTATATATATATATATATATATATATATATATATATATATATAGGAGAGTTCAATGGATAACCTCCATGTATCGAATAATCTTGAAGAACCTCCATGCACCACCACGAATGTATCACAATTCCCCGTGATGCATCAATTTCTACGTGATGCACTACGATTTTCTAGCGATTCATTGTGGCTTCCCAAGGTTTATATATATATAATTTCGAAAGGATTATTATATATACAGCATGCAGTGGCATCATCAACTTTTGATGAAGTGTATGGAGGAAAGGCAGTTATAAATGTATGGTCTCCATATGTTTCAAACAGACGTGAATTTAGCCTTTCACAAATTTGGATTGTTTCTAATGATACACATCCTGATGCTAACACTCTTGAAGCTGGTTGGCAGGTAATTTCCGATCCATCTAGTGTGTGTGTCTATATATGTGTGTGTATGCATATAATAAATATGGTTCGAGAGTGTACCACTCAATATACAGTGCACCAGAAGGTATTATCGTTAAAAAACTTTTTAAATTTTTTTTATATAAACATGTTTAAATTAAACATCATAGAGATAATATGTAAATTTCACATATATTCACATCTCCTAACTTCTAAAAATGATTTGAATGTACACTTACATAAATTTGGATATATGTATGAACTTGCATTTATGTGATACATGATTTCATACACTTAAAATGTGTGAATGTGCGTGAAATTTATAAATCATCTGTATAATGTTAATTAACACATGTTTATAAAAAAATTTAAAAATAATTATTATTAAGAGTGGTACCTTATGGTGCGTAACATTATATGTGGTACTTACTTGAACATAAATCTGCATATAATTATATAAATTTGTTAATAATTTTGTTTGTTATCACAGGTTTTCCCAGAGTTATATAAAGATAATCGCCCAAGATTTTTTATTTTTTCGAGTGTAAGTTTCTATTGTTAGTCTAAAATTTTTTTACTAACTTTTCGGTTGCCTCAATATAAGATGCAACAATTCTCTTCAGAAATTTAATTTGAGTTACCTTTGTGTCCATTAATTAAAATGGCATACATATAAAAGAGATAACTTAGATATGTATTGTCACTTTATGATTCTTTTTTATGGATGTACACAGAACAATGGATATAAATCAGGATGCTACAATTTGTTATGTTCGGGGTTCATCCAAACAAGTCATAAGTTTGTCCTCGGAGGTGCTTTAAATCCAGTATCAACATATAATGGTGAACAGTTCGTAATCACTGTATTAATATGGAAGGTACATAGAATGTTAATCCTTAATTAAAGTTTATAAAGGTGTTCTAAAAGAAAATTCATCAATAAACAAAATGTACTCATTTTGTCAATTAAAACTACAAGAAGTGTAATTTTTTTATTTATTTATTAATTTCTAATAACTAAAGTTATTGAATTTTATTCTTTAAAATTTTGAACTAAAGTGATCATTTCATATCTCTTTAACCCTATCAAGAAAGTATAGTACAGTTAAAATTTTATCTTATTAGAAATTAATCAATAAAAAAAACCTGAACTAACTAAAAATCAGTAAATCAAGGTTTTATCAATAGGTAGTCGGTTGTATCGGTTATTAATCCTACATGGACCGGTAAATAACCTACGTGGAATAATTTTAATTGTTGAAAGTGATTGTCAAGTATTACACATCATTTAAACACTCGTTGATGATGTAATCCCGTTTAAAAATTACATTTAAAAATTATTAACGGGGGTTTAAATGATGTGTAATATTTGGCAACCGGTTTCAACGATTAAAATTTATCTCACGTAGGTTATTTACCGGTGCACGTAGGATTAATAATCGATTTCAACCGGTTACCCATTGATAAAACCTTGATTTACTGATTTTTAGTTAGTTCGGTATTCAACGAAAAATGGTTTGGAGTTTTAATCACAAAAGGCTGATAAGTTGATGGTTTTTTGCGTAATTATCCCTTAGGTTTTTATCAAAATTTATAATCAATTCTTAATAAAAAAATTTATAATATTTTTTTATTGTAAAAATGTAAATGTTATATTAGCTTTATATTCATTTTTCCTTGTTATTATCATCTAGTATTGCATATTATGTTATTTAATGTATGTTGGATGACAAATATATTATTGTAGGATCCAAAGAGTGAGAATTGGTGGTTAAAGGTGGGAAGTGAAATAGTTGGATACTGGCCATCACATCTTTTCCCGCAACTTCAAGATCACGCAACGTTGCTTGAGTTTGGAGGAGAGGTTTATAACACTCAACCGTTGGCTCCGCACACTACCACCCAAATGGGCAGCGGTCACTTCCCATACCAAGGATTAAAAAAAGCAGCCTTTATGAAGAATCTGGAAGAAGTTGATCTGGAAAATAATTTAAACCCAATACAAAATGTAAAAGTGTTAGCAGAAAAACCAAATTGCTATGATGCTATTTTAAGATTCAATAAACCATGGGGTCAGCATATTTACTTTGGTGGGCCGGGAAAGAATGGGAGGTGTCCCTAAATAGGTTACGTATTTTATCTTGTTTCCAAATAATTAATATCATATTATATAAAGATGCACTTTTTGTTATTTTAGATACTTAATATGGGTTATATGTCAAAAATAACAACTTTTTGTAGTTTTACTGTTTATACTCACATTATTTATTTTTTTATCATTAATAGCAACAACTTTTGTATTTTTTACCGATTATAACAACTTTTGACCTGTAAACCTGCTATAGCAGATTACCATCCATTAATACCAACAACTTTTATCTTTTTACCAATAATAGCAATAACGTTTTATATGTTTACCAATAATAGCAGCGACTTTTAAACCTTTTATCAATAATAAAACATATCAACTTAAAATTTTGTTTATCTTTAATTAATCATTATTTAAAAGAAATTAAATTTATGAAAATCAAAACACGATCAAATAAGTTCATAATTCATTTTTTTGTTTAAATTTTGTTAGAGATAAATCAAATGCAATGTGTGCCCATAAAAGTATAAGAAATATGTTTTCTATAGACATTAAAAAATAAAGATTATTTTGATTAGGGGTGAGCATGAATCGGTTTTATGCAAAAACCAAAAACCAAACCGAATTTCGGTTTCTATATACAATAAACCGTTCGGTTTGGATTTTAAACAATT
Source organism: Centrapalus pauciflorus (assembly GCA_020465985.1). Lineage (NCBI taxonomy): Eukaryota > Viridiplantae > Streptophyta > Magnoliopsida > Asterales > Asteraceae > Centrapalus > Centrapalus pauciflorus. The sequence continues at coordinate 562,725 of JAANYP010001252.1, forward strand.
TTATTTTTTGGTTTTTATTTCGACTCATATATATGGATACATAAAATCAAAATATATAACAGTTTATGTATTTTTTCACAAACAATATTTAGACATTAAATCATTTTATCAACGATGACAACATACAAATGCAATAATAATACAACAATAATAATTATCATAATATTCAAAGTGCGTTTTGATCACATATGGAATTTAGACATTGAAAAGTTATAACTTTCAATAAAAACTTAACTGAAGAAATGTAACGAAGGAAGAGAATTTATAAATTTTAAAATTACAAAATGTCGGTTTGGTTTGGTTTTTTCCGGTTTATTTTGACCTCCAAACCGAAATCGAACCGAATTTTTTGGTTTTGAAAATTGAAAGTCCAAACGGTTTAGTTTTTTAGTTCCGGTTTTTTGGTTTTTTCGATTTCTGTTTGGTTTTTTTGCACACTCCTAATTTTGTTATGTCATATTTTCATGCAAAACCTTATAGCGGTATGATATGGACGACCATTTAAGTGTAACATGACAACGTGAAACTCAATTCATTTTGTATAAGATGTCACAGAATGTCACGACCCAAATATTTAATATAATTGATAATTCATATTTACTACAAAGAAATACAAATTCGGAATAGTAGTTAATATCGTGACATATAAATATATAGTTGTGTAAATTATAATAAATAAAGTATTGATTTATGATATAGGGATCTTAAAAAAATGGAAATAATTCCAGGGAGTTGATAGTAATTATTGAAAAGTATAAGGACTAAAAGAAAAAGGAGAAATAAATCTTCTTTTTTGCTTAATGTACACGCCGAACACACACACTTCAAACTTTCAAAATAGAGAGAAAAGAACAAGAAGAAAACAAAAATCGGATTTTGTTGGAAGCTTTTCACGGTTTTGAAAGATCCAAGAGGTACTAACTTTTATTTTTGTAAATCTATTACAATCCTAATCTCTTCACCATCTTCATATGAGGAATATGAGAGCTCAAATGGATTTTATGGAGAACTCTTAAAGTGGTTAGATCTTGAAAGAATATGATGTTTATGTTAGATCCATCCTTTAAAAGTATATTATGCAAGATTTGATGTGTTGTGTTGGGTTTATCTCAAAAACCCAAGTTTGAGTTCATATGAACTCTTGATAACCCAAAAAAATGAAAATGATGTTTTGATGGTTAAAATGAGCTTAAAAGTGTGTGTGTGTGTGTGTGTGTGTGTGTGTGTGTGTGTGTATGCTTGGAAATGATTTCCAATCGTTGTATTAAATGTAGAGAAGTTTTGGTAGTTTTGGAGCATTAAATCCGTAAGGCAGAAAGTGCAGACCTGCATTTGACTCGGCGAGTCGGCGTTGAGTTTTGAAAGAAAATTTCTAAGTTAAGACTCTCGAATGGTTTGAGATCCGAATTTCGGATTTGGGGATCCAAATTTCGGATATAGGGTTCCGAATTTCGGATGGGTAGATCCGAGATTCGGATGAACCTTGAACCGAATTTTGGATGGCTTCGATCCGAGTTTCGGACCAGTTGTGATCCGGTGAGACCCGAATTCGGATGGGCTACTCGACGAGTCGGGTTTCCCTGACTCGGCAAGTCGGGCCCAGTTTTGGTCCAAAATTGTAATTTTATTTTTTCTTTGGCATCTTTTGTCATAATAATTTATGACATCAATTATGAAGAATAATTAGATCAAATAATTATTGAGGTCTAATGCCGAAATTAATTAAGACTTACGACGAACATGTTCGGATCAAAGTTAATGAATTATAAGTCGTAAAACTTATAAATATTATATTATGAACCTATTTGTAGGGGTTTGACGGGTTAAAGTTCTTTGGATACTATTAATCATATTTTGACGATTATAACTCAGTTTCGAGGCCGAGAGGTGCACTGTGAGTTCTAGCATTAACGTATTTGCATGCATATCATGAATTGTATGTTATTGCTTTCGTATCATTCTTGTCACCTTCATGTTTGTCATCGCATACATTATAGTTGTTGTTTATCACTCGGTTGATAATTTATTGATCATTCATTTGACCTCTCCGCTGAGACGGTAAGCCTGTGCGTGTGGTAACCTAGCGGAATCATAATGGTAAGCCTGTGTGGTAACCATTATTGCCTGTAAAACAATAAGTCTGTGGTCTGTGGTAATCGTATGACATCACTGTAAACTGCATAACGATAAGCCTGTGGTCTGTGGTAATCGAGAAGTAGATTGTAAACCCATTGTACGGTAAGCCTGTGCGTGGTAGCCGCAATGTGGTAGCTTTTTAGCCATTAGTTGGCCTCCTGAGATCGTTGGTTGAATTCATGGCATTGCATGACATCGTTTATATATCACATGATACTTTAATCTAGAATATCACTAAACAACTTTGTTGTTTACCCGTTAGTTGATATTACTTTTTAGGAACTGATAAGGGCAAAGGCCCGGTTGGCCCAAATTGTTAGACACTGATTGGAGCATGGATAGGAGCTCTATATTTTGTTGGTGATTGGTGTGGGAGTAGCAGACTTTCATTTTGGACTTACGCGAAATAGTTATGATTATTAATTCGTTTGTAATCAAATTGATGAATTAACGATGTAAACTCAGTTACATTACTCCGTGATTTCCGACACTCTATTGTGTTATATGCAAAGTGTTTGGAATCACGTTGATGATTATTAAAGTATTATAAAAGTTTTAAGTTTGACCGTATTTTCGCAAGTACTCTGTATAAATTGATGTATAATGATATCGAAATACTCGTAATAGTTATATGGGTGTTTCACAGAAATATAATGAACACATTATGCTACATTTGTATTATTTTTAAGATACTTATTACAACAATATTTGCATTATATATTTATTTGATATATAAATTAATAATAATACATAATTATGGTCTGGTTATGGATAATTAGTTTTTTAGTTATTTGATAAATAAAATGGTAATTTTTTAAAAGATACATCTCTTTATTTTATGGATGATTATATATGATTTAAATTTATGAAAATCAGATGACGTTCAAATAAGTTCATAATTTATATTTGTATCCCAATTTTGTTAGAGATAGAATAATTGGATTATTATATAATATATAACGAGTTATTGAACACCTGCGCGTTGCTGCGGTGTCTATAATATTAATTACAAAAATAAATATGAAAAACAAATGAACAAAAATACTTTTCAAACAATTCAAATAACGAAATACAACTGAATCAGGATCGAATAGTGAAATTGAAAAGTTGATATCGATAAGGAAGACAAATGATACTGTTAGTTGGTTCTTATCATTGGTTTTCTAGATTTTGCAATGTTAATATTACAAACAATGTCTTATTAAATTGGATCGGAACCAGAATTAAGTAATTAAAAATTCATAACCATAATTTGAAAATTTGACATTGATTAGGTTTAATCGTCAATTTAATTTGTTGGTTTTACGATCAAATCAAATAAATTTATAACGGTAACGTCTCTAATACATTGATTAGGGTTTGTCAACGGTATAATGTTCAATGTTATACATTATATATTTAATTAAAAAAATATGAATATTAAATGGTTACATTTTAATTATAAAACAATTTCATTAGAATTTTGTATTGTGCATTTAAATAATAAAGTTTTCATACAATTAAACATAACATAATAGTTTCAAAAGACAACTCCGAACATAAGTATTATTAAAATCATAATTTTAAGTGTGTAAGAAAATGTTGTAATAATAAATGTTAAAATAGGACTAAACAAAAATTTATTAAAATAAAATGTCTAAATAAAAAATAACCCTAAGTTAAGGGTGTGTTATGAAAAATTTAAATCTAAAATTAAAAAAAAAAAACGGCATTGGCATACTCCATGCATATGAATTGTAACATCCTCATATTTTAAAATGTTGTAATTGAGGTTTATTAGCTTAAATTTTGTAATTTATGAAATCAAGTTGGATTTTGTATTTGGAAAATTTGAAAAGTTGGTTGTTATGTTGAAAAATTTAAGAATTTCAATTTCAACTTATTAAGAATTATGAAATTATAAATGATTAGTGATGTTAAAATAAATAAATAATAATAATTAAGATGAAATATTTATTTAAAGGAATATGATAAGTGGAGGGGCTATTATGTCAATAACCATGGTTCTCTCAAACTTCAACAATCCAAGATCATCAAAAGTTAGAATCAAAAGACGAAAATCTGGATTTAAGCTTATCGAAAGAAACTATAACCATTTCAAGCAACGATTCGAGATAATAATTCTTCAAATTTACGGATTTATAAGTTTTATATTCGATTTTTATGATAAACCGAATCATAGATTTAGGTTGCAGATGTTGTTGCATGTTGTTGATTCAAATGGATATGTTTAAATCGAGTATTATTGAAACTTTATATGTAAACCAATGTTTGTCTTATTCAAAACTATATATTTTTGACCTGCTACTTCTTAACATGTAAACCAATCAGTTCCTCGAATAGTTTATTGTTAAAAAAGTCAACTATCTTTTTCAATTTTCACAATTAAGTCACTGAACTTCCTTTTTCTTGTATAGGTCGTTTACCGGTTAGTGACCTGCTAAACAGGTCAAATATATAGTTTTGAATAAGACAAAAATTGTCTAGGGACTTAAACACTCGGAAAAAAGTACAGTGGCTTAATCGATAAATTTATAAAAGTTCGTTGGGTTTTTTCAACATTAACCCAAAAATAAATAATGTGGGTATAAACGGTAAAATAAGAATTTTCGGTTAGGAGTTTTTAATAAAACTGAAAACATGATGGTTTTAAAAATATATTTATTTTAGGGCTAAAGCCGTGGAATAGTTGTGTACTTTTTAAAATGTATCGATATGGTACGTGTACTATTTTAATTATTCATATTACACGTGTACTTTCTAAATCGTTCAAATTTGATACGTGTACTACATTTTTTCATACCAATATGATACCTTTGGTAACCGGTTACTGGCTATACATGTTAAGAGTGAAATTTCTCTTTTTATTAATGTTCAAATTTCCATAATTGAAGCATCAAATACACTTTCTCGTCCTTTTGATAACCTGGTAGGAGAAATCACACAGCACAGCCAACTTCAAACACCTACAGACCTCTGTAAAAATATCCAATGGCGATCTCCACCGTCCAGATAGAAGAACTATGTGTTGTGAAGTTTCTCCTCAAATTTCACGCAGATCCAATGGTGAACAAGTTCGTACCGACGATTCTTCCACAACTGCGCAAAGCTAGGCGAAATAATCGTTCATAAAAAGTAAAGGTATCATATTAACAATATAAAAAGTACACGTACTATATCGATACACCTTAAAAAGACTATATTTTCGGTTAGGAGTTTTTATAGATAAGAATGTGTGTAGATATGATGCAAATACTTTTTACATTTTCAATTTTTCACTCCTCTTTATCGTATATTATAGTAAGATTTATGTGACTATATTGAAAACTAATTAAAGACAAAAACCTTAAAAGTGAGTTCTCAAATTTATTTGTAATTTTGAAAACTAAAAAATAAATATTAAGAATTGAAAACATAAAAAACAATGAAATCTCAACGTGTTTTCAGAAACCCATGATTTTTACTAAAATTCTCGCCAAAAGGAACAATGAAGAACAATCGAGATAGACCATACGTTTGCTAATTTTAAAAAGAATGTTTCTAAACATTCCAAGAAGACAAATTCCATTAACACTGACCATGAGGTACACACTATACTTCAATTAGTGATGTAGTTATGTCATAATATAATAATAATAGACTTCATAATAACATATATACCCAACCTAAAATTTTAATATCATATATATCCCTTCTAAACATCATAATATCATATATACTTAATTTTAATTATTAATATCACATATATCCCTCTTAAACATCATTAATATTATATATACCTAAATTCATTAATTTAATTATTTTTAAAACATTTAAACCTCATAATTAATATTGCTTATTAACTATGACCATTATACCCTTACTCATTTTTTCTATCAACTAAACTTCAAAATATCATATTTGTCCAACTTAAATTAAAATATCATATCTTTTTTAATAATTTTATATAATTTACTTTTGTAAACTTTACTAAATAAATTTTTTAACTAATACAAATTAACATTAAAAATAAAAATAAAAAAATGTATCATGTTTTTGCTCGTTTGTAATCAAATCGTATCATCTTATTATATTTTCTTATTTGTTTTTTTTCTACTGTAATCTATATACAATTAACTGATTACATATTATGTTCTTTCGTTTCTTTTTCTTTTAGAATTTTATAGTTGTATCGCATTTTGTTTTTTTATTTAGTATATATTTTTTGTTTTCTAATACATTAGTTTCAAATTTTTTTCAAGTTTGCATTCGTTTTATAACTATTGTTTATTTGGTTTACTTTTTTGAAATTTTTATATTTAATCTAGTATATGAGTTATAACTTGTAATCCGATATAATTAGTTGTGTATATTTTGTGTTAACGATATAATATTATATATATATATATATATATATATATATATATATATATATATATATATATATATATATATATATATATATATATATATATATATAGGGGTGGGTTCAATGGAAAACCTATATGCATCGGAAAACTCGGGAACCACTTTATAGCCATTGGATCAGGTGATGCATCACGCAGAAAGTCGATGCATCACGCGTGAATTTGGTGCATCACGCGGGAATTTGGTGCATCGCGCGGGGAATTTGATGCATCACACGGAAATTGTGATGCATTTGTGGTGGTGCATTGAGGTTTTCCAAAGGTTTTCCGATGCATGTTGGATTTCCATTGAACCTCCATATATATATATATATATATATATATATATATATATATATATATATATATATATATATATATATATATATATATATATATATATTAATTACAAACGAGCAAAAACATAATACAAATTTTTTCATTTTTAATGTTAATTTGTTTTAGTTTGAAGAATTTATCTTATAAAGTTCAGAAAATAAATTATATAAAATTATTAAAGGGATATGATATTTTTATTTAAGTTGGATAAATATGATATTTTGAAGTTTAGTTGAAAGAAGAAATGAGTAAGGGTATAATGGTCATTAGTTAATAAGCAATATTAGTTATGAGTTTTAAATGTTTTAAAAATAATTAAATTAATGAATTTGGGTATATATGATATTAATGATGTTTAAGAGGGATATATGTTATTTTAATAATTAAAATTGGGTATATATGATATTATGATGTTTAGGAGGGATATATATGATATTAAAATTTTATGTTGGGTATATATGATATTATGAAGTTTTGAAGTAGCATATATGAAATTCTCCCATAATAATAGTAATAATTAATTATGTAGTTACGGGTAATTCGTTTTATAACGGAACAGAATAATTAATAGAGTAAATTACACAAATGGTCCCTGTGGTTTGATGCTTTTTGCTCTTTTCGTCCCTCAAACTTTTTTTTCACCAATAGTCCCAAAATCCCAAACGTTTAACACAAATGGTCCCTGCCGTTAAATGGAACCGTTAGACCAGTTAAGTCACAGGGGCATTCTCGTCATTTTCATCTCAGGGACCATTTACGTAATTTTTTAATAGTTTATATTTTTTTGTTTTGTTTTTATTTTATATATTTTTTTTGTTCAAAATCTCACCTCTCTTTTTCACTCCCCAAACACTCGTACGATTCCATCCATGGTCGTCCATTAACAGTCAACTCACTACACAATCCCCAAATTCCAATCACCGGTTTCCCCCAATTCGATCGACTTAATATGTCGACGGCGGCAATTCATCGGAATCCACCACTTGCACTACCACTAACATCGATTCATCTCCGTTAGAGGTCCACCTTCACTCCGTGGCACTGCGAGGTTTCTCCGTCGCGCCAGCAGTCGGAGAATGCTCCGTGAGCCGTCAATGCGAGTGAGGGAATCAGCTGCTGAGCAAATTGAAGAGAGACAAAGTGAAGAAAAGGTTAATCCATCGATGAACCAGATTAAACGAATACCATTTTTATTGAATAAAACCCTAAAACAACCGGTCAAATAGACCACCCTATTACTTACACAAAAAACCTCACTACAACTCTCTTGCAATTCAACACCAATAGGTGAAGAATTACACACACAAAACAGATTACAAAGGAAACTAAAAGATCTATTATTTGATCTTGTACAACAAACCTAACAAACTGTAAACCCTAAAAAATGAGAAAGACGAAGAGAACAGTAGATGAAGAAATGATGATACAAAAATGAGAAACAATATTCTGCCCAAAGACATGAGCCTCCAGATGCTTATATAGGCCAACAAACAAATGTCCTAGCAGAAATAACCCCTTAAGAAGCATCGTGAGAAGCCCAGACAAACACAGCCCAATCATTGGCCCAAACAACAATCAACTTGGACCACAGCCCAAAAGAAGACATTCTTTTAACATCCCCCCTCAAGTTGATTGAGTAAACACACCTTTTAAAAACTGTAGTTTTTTTTTTTTTTTTAATCCTTTATTCAAGGAGACTATCTTAATTGGTTTAATCTCCAACAAGCGTCAATCATTGGCCCACCAAATGAATGACCCTTTTTATAGCACTGAAGCACACAAAAGCAACGCATGTGCATGTGCAAACTGATGGCTTTTTCCAAATCCAACACAAATAACATGCAGGAGCCCACAAATCACACAAACATGACTCCATTAAGTCCATACAAACCGGCCCAACAGAATTAACAAAACACAGCAAACATGAGCCCACAATTAACTTGCAAGGATGCAACATTTTAACACCCCTCCTCAAGTTAATTGAGGCTTCTTGTGAAAGAAAATTATCAAGCTCAAATTTTCACATAAAAACTCATGATACTGGACATTCAATACCTTGGATACCCCCAGCCAAATAATATGCTTACCCGCATTAGCCACTCCGTCAACCACAAGGAGGAAACTAGGCTAGAAAACAAAAGTTGTGTTACAATATAAAATCAACACAATTAGCTTGAACTTAATTCTGAAAAATGGACACCATCTAGTAAAAATTATCAACATTATTTTAAGCAACAAATATTTAAAAACAACAAATATTTGTAACAAACTTTCTCAACATTACATGACCTCTTTAAGCAAACCTTAAGTGAGTTTGCATAGACCCACACATGAACAACACATGTTATGTATAGACTAGACAAAGCTAACTCAATTAACATTTCCAACAAGTTACTAATATTCAGTAACATATTTTCTCCACACATAATCAGACAGGAGATCTAACAAGATTGTCTTTGAGTTAAAGTTATGCCACTTTGAACATTAGAATGTTTTAAATTCCAATTTCACTAACATTATTCCCAGCAACCACTATATCATCCACACACATAACTGAAGCAATGAACATTAACCTTTATTTTAATACACATAGAGCAGCATATTACTTTCTATCGTTTTATAACAGGCGAGAAAAACTCCTCAGAAGCCAAGCCATTCCTTTTGACAAACTCCTTGGCAACTAACCTTGTCTTGTCCCTATCTATCTCTTCGGTGGCTTGAACTTAACTTTCTATGTCCACTTACAATCGATAGGGTTTCTATCTTTCAGTAATACAACAAAAAACCATGTATCATTTCTTCAAAGATTAAGAACCAAAGACTACAATTTTGTGTAATATACAACCTTTTTTATCTTTCCCTTTCACTTTAACCATATAACCATCAACTTTAAAAATTAGATTTTCTGGTTGATTTTTTAACAAAACTATCAAAATAACAGTTGATAGTTTTATCCAACCAACATTTTTTTTTTAACAACCAACTTTTTTAACAACCAACTTTAACAACCAATTTTTTTTTTTTAACAACCAACTTTAACCACATTTTTAACCAACATTGAACATAACAACAGTTTTTCACAATTAACTTGAACCATAACAGGAACCAGACTTTACCAATTTATTTTTTTTAACTGGAATCACACTCAACCAAATTATTTTTAACTTTAACCACACATAACCAATTAACTTTTAACTTGAACTGATTTTTACCAAGAACTTTAAACAACATATTTACAAAAAAAACCTTAACTTTCTTTGGAAGAGAAAGAACTAAAACAATCAGTCAAAAGACATAAAAGGGAATATTTTCATAAAAATTTTAATCCCTAGAAAATATGAACACCTTAACCACACACTTGTAGAGCACACTCTACAATTTACTACTTATAAGACAACTAGCACATACTTTTAAACACCTTAACCACATTATCAAAATGAATTTCCAATAGAATATAAATGCCATTAATAATTTTCAAAGGCCTTGTCTAGATAACAATTTTCCATACAAAGCCTCTAATATACTAAGTTTTGAGATTCAATATATCTTTCAACAATCAATGTATGATCAGAAGAGTAACCAAACCTATTATGTCACAAATCACACGATTGAACACTGAAAACCAACCAACGTACTATTTACCAGTCTCCAAGGTCATATTTGACTTCAAGCCTTGAGAACAATAGATGAACCAACAAACCAACATACAATAAGCCACTATTCTTAGCAGGACAATACATAAGACAGCAAACTCACATAATTTGAGAAACAATTTACACACCAATGAGGTGAAACTAAAACCCATATTAATCACTTAAACAACATATTTATTTAGACGGGACTCAGTTAAATTCAACCCAGAACCATTCACCACATTAAAACCCAGAATCAACAATATATCCCTTATAATAACTACTAGACCCCAAATCAACACCAAACCCAAATTACAAAGGAACAGGATGTAGTGGTTATGGTGACTTAGATCTTTTAATTGCATGTTACTACAATGGCAATTTATTATTATAAAAGCTTTATCATTAATCACAAGGTGATACATCAAGAACTAAGTCTACACCAACACGACCCATGAACCACAATACAAGTAACAATAAAAAAATATAAAAAAAAAACCATATGGCAAAATGCAAGATTTTCAATACCCATTTCATATAATCAATAAGAAATCATCATGCAGACGAAATTGAAGTAGATAGCAAGGGCATAATAATATCATTACATCGTAAGGATAAATTTGCATGTTATGAAGAAAAATGAATCACATTGATATAGCCAATGTCTCTAAAACAAGGTCATAAAAACACAAGGGATTTTAATTGAAGAACTGGGTTTCTATGATGAGAATGTTGGGCAATGCATCTATTATTATCAAGATTGATTATGGGCATATACATACAATTACCATCTACGCACATAAGCAAAATCAATCACTGCTACGTTACAACTTCAAAACTGAAAAAAGATTTAATTTTCACATGATTACTTCTTCTAGCATAGCAAAGTCCTCAAACTTCAACCAAAATCCATAGAACTAGAGTAGCTTAAAAACAACCCATTTAATTACAATAAAAAAAAGAAATATAACAAACACAAACAGCAGATAACCACCTCAGAAAACAGAATCACACCGCACATAGTAAGGACAAGCCAGAACACACACAGAGATCAAGTCGCTATTGGCAGGATTCCACGAACGTTCAAACGTCAGGTCAAGCCAGGATAATATCTCACACACCCAAACACCACCACAAACAAGAACACAGTTAACCAAACAACAGAACCTCGTCTATAGGCCAAGTATGATTCTCAGGGCCAGTTGATTCCTGCAACTACGGAAACTCCCAAGAACAGGAACTTGCTACAACACGAGAGAGATAGAAAATAAAACTTACAGTGTATTCAACCAAGGCGTAGGTTTAATCATAGCCAATCTGAGTCTCCTCTAAATGAGAATGCTTTCTTGTTTTCATTCCACTGTCGACAAAACACCTCATAATCAACTCCTTGGATGTAGGCATAATCAGGGACTCAAGGTCAACTGACGAGAAAAATAATCTCGTTATCTCATATTTCAAACAGTTCGCCCATCTTGCTACGGCTGACCATCACTTGAGGAGTTGCAAAGTGCATAGAGAATATCTCATACAGAACCACAAATTCGATGTACACAACTACCATTTTCTTCTATTCTCAGGTCCCATATCGGCATCTTTTCTTATGCAACCAATGACTTCGTCTCCATCACTTTGGGTGTTCTCTCATTGCTCCTGTAAATCTTCGTTTTTTCATAAAAACTCTCAACGAATCATCACCAACAGGAGATTGCAAGAACTAACCCAAGTATTTTGTGAGAAGATGAGAGAACCTGATGAAGTGATGAAGTTTGAACAATGAATCTGACCAAATGAGCGTGGCAGCGGAAGAACACTCACAGTGCAACAATTAGGGTTTTGAGGACGAACCCCACACAACGGCCAGTCAACAAGAACAGTTCACCACAACAAAGCCAAGAAGCCTAGGGCATAAAACACCCTAATAACCCATCGCAACCTAGGAGAAAACTCCACATGACACCAGTTCGCAGCGAAAGAACATCAATTAGAAACCCAGTATTACCACGAAAATACAACGAACCCAACTCGCCCTTTGAATCTTCGCAGAAACCCACAGAGAAAACAGGATTCGTATACACCAAGGACCACTTCGAAGCAGCGGAATCAAACCGGAATCAATCACACCAACGAGAAGGAAGACAGGCTATGAAGGTCTTGGGTCGAAATTGCCAAAACCAGGAGAACGCAGATGAGAGGATGGCTAACCCTAGCCTAAACCCCAACAACGAAAAGAACCTGAAGCTCTTGATACCATGAAGAAAAGGTTAATCCATCGATGAACCAGATTAAACGAATACCATTTTTATTGAATAAAACCCTAAAACAACCGGTCAAATAGACCACCCTATTACTTACACAAAAAACCTCACTACAACTCTCTTGCAATTCAACACCAATAGGTGAAGAATTACACACACAAAACAGATTACAAAGGAAACTAAAAGATCTATTATTTGATCTTGTACAACAAACCTAACAAACTGTAAACCCTAAAAAATGAGAAAGACGAAGAGAACAGTAGATGAAGAAATGATGATACAAAAATGAGAAACAATATTCTGCCCAAAGACATGAGCCTCCAGATGCTTATATAGGCCAACAAACAAATGTCCTAGCAGAAATAACCCCTTAAGAAGCATCGTGAGAAGCCCAGACAAACACAGCCCAATCATTGGCCCAAACAACAATCAACTTGGACTACAGCTCAAAAGAAGACATTCTTTTAACACAAAGTGATTGGGTGTATTCACGTCCACGGCCACCGTTACATTGGGTACCGGCCGGACCTGAAGCAACCTCCGGACACCAGGGACGACCCATTCCGGGAACTCTACATCGCCTTTAGTGAATCCCCATATATACATATTAATATTACATACATATACATATATAGAGAAAAGAGAAAGTGTGTGTGTGTGAAGTTGAAGGATGAGGAGAAAGAAGAATCGAAATCCGTTCGATCTCTAACATACCCTCCGGGTTGCCCCGCCAAGATACGGGCCAAATATCAACCTATGATTGAATATGATGCTCGGATAACAATCCATACAGAAATCAATATCATTGCCATCTCCAAACATCATTGCAATCGTCCGTATACATACAAACACACACTGTGTACATACATAGTTACATACATAGAGAGAGAGAGAGAGAGTTAGTAAAAGAGGGACAGACAGACAGCGTCATATGGCCATAGTGTGTGTGTGTGCGCTTTTTGCTCTTTTCGTTCGTTTTCTCCAAGGAGGAGGACGCCGTCGCCGGGGGAAGTAGCCGGTTGGAGGATGAGGAGAAAACAAAAATAATAAACTATAAAAACAAAAGAGAAAACAAAAATAATAAACTCTTAAAAAATTACGCAAATGGTCCCTGAGACGAAAATGACGAAAATGCCCTTGTGACTTAACTGGTCTAACGACTAAAATTAACGGCAGTGACCATTTGTGTTAAAGATTTGTGATTTTGGGACTATTTGTGCAAAAAAAAAAGTTTGAGGGACGAAAAGAGCAAAAAGCACCAAACCACAGGGACCATTCGTGTAATTTACTCTAATTAATATTTGATTTTAATATTTTCAGGTGGACGTAATTTTACGTTTTTTAAACTAATACTGAAAAATAAAATAAGTTATTATTTTACGCTATTTTAAGCTTTATTATTTTTATAATTGTATTTAACAAGGGAATTTGCCTGCGCTTCACAGCGGGGTTAAATGTTATTTAAAAAATATTAAAATATATAAAAAAACATATTAACATACATATTTGATATTTGAAGCAAAATGTTATGTTATTATTATTAAATGTATTACAATTTTTGAAATTATGTGTTATTGACTTTGAATACAACGTTCGATTTTAAAATTGTTCATACAAACCACCATCAAAACCCTTTTGAATATAACTTTTTCTTCGGACATTGAATCTTTCACGTAATAGATCCATAATAGAGAATATTGATTCTAACATATCATCCGCTTTGCATCGCCAACTTCATACTTTTCTACAAATGAAGTCCAACATTGGATTTTTTTTTGTTTTACAATGTTTTTGATTGATTATGTGTTTAAAAATCAAAACCATCTTATTGTTATTGTTTGATCTACTATCAAACCACATAAAATCATCATGGAAAAAATAATTTAACACATGCATTATTTCTATTATTATTTCTACTTTATTAAATAAATAATAAGAATATTGCTAATTAAAATATTTGATTAATAATATACAATAGTGCAATGATAAAATCAAAATATATAATGCAATGATAAAATCAAATTATATTATTTAATCTTTCAAATATAAATGAAACGAAAACTTCCTGCTACTTTCAAATATATTGGTGTAAAAGTAAAACTATAGAAAAAATTTTTTTTGTATCACACATAATTTTTGTATACCTTATATAGAGTTATATGATAAGACATATCATTCATTGATATCAATTAGTTATATCATGACAATCAACTTTTTCTAACTTTTTTATACTTACGACATGCTTCCATCATGAATTGTGTGAACAAAACAATTGTTCATTCGAAAAATGTAACTTAGTTAATCAAGTATGTTGAAAAATATTAACAAAATATCAATGGCAATTAAAAAAATATGAAAATGAATAATGATCATCAAAATCTTCTATAATACTTGTTTTTTTTTAACTTTTTCACATCTATACAATTCTGTCGATTCGAAATTTGTTATCCGTCACAGCTCCATTTAGTAATATTTATCAACGTCAATTAAAATTTAATGTAATAAGTAAATTATTAATAATGATAACGATAAAAAAACATGTATAAAGTAACTTAACATTTTTTTTGGTTTCAAATACCTGGTTCAAATAAAAAGTGATCATAATATAAAATAAAAATAGAAATGTAATTGCATAATTATTATTAAACATCAAAAAAATATTTATACAAAATCTGTAAAAAGAATCTCATATACTCATGAATCATGATCATCATTTATCGACATAAATTCTTGTCTCACATTATATGTTTTATGTAGATACAATTGGCTTTGGAGTTTGGGTGGAACTAAAAAAATCATATAAACAATAATAAATATGCAATTGTATTTGAGGGAGTGTATAAAAAACAGAGTCATTATTATTCAAGGATAAAGTGTTTGTCAGCTAGCCATTAAATATCATTTTATCAAGTTTTAAATTATAAAAAAACATAAAATATAAACACCGTTCTTTAAAATTAAAATAACAAAATTTGCTTAATGTTTTAAAATTATATATACTATTTATTTTTTAAATATATATGTGTTACTTATATAATAACATAGTTTAAAATATAATAAATCAAAATATATAGTGAATAATCTTAGTTTCTTTTTATAAAATAAATTGTATATTTAATATTAGTTATTTCTAAAAAAAAGCTATATACATGGATAAAGGAGCCATATTTTCTTAAAATATATTTAAGAAATAAAATGTTTAATAGAATTTTTTTTTTAAATTTATATTAAAATAATATTTTAAAATAAAAATACATTAGTTTAACTCAACATGTAAAAAACCAACTGAGTTAATTATAAATTACAATATTTCTTCAATCAAGTGGGCTTGAAGACCACATATGACCTCTCATATCATGAGAAACATGTTGACCAATTGAGCTACTAATCTTTTCTTTAAAATGTTACACAAACATGTATATATTATAATTCTAGTTTTACTATTCCTATGAATAACTTAGGAATAGTAACATTTACTTTAGTAAATGTTATATACGAGAATAATTCTAGTTTTACTGTTCTTATGAATAATTCTAGGTTTAATGTCATACGAAAATATTAAAATATATAAAACTAACATATTAACATACATATTTGATATTTGAAGCAAAATGTTATGTTATTTCTATTAAATATAGTACAAATTTTGAAAATGATGCGTTATTGACTTTGAATACAACGTTCGATTCCAAAGTTGTTCACGCCACCACAATCAGAATATAACTTTCGATTCCAAAGTATGTTGAAAAAGATTTAAAAAATATCAACGTCAATTTAAAAAAAAATATGAAAATGAATAAAAATCAACAAAATCTTATATTTTAATTGTTTTTTTTTAAACTTTTTCACATCCATACAATTCTGTCCATTCGAAATTTGTCCATCACAGCTTCATTTAGTAATAATCAACAACATCATTTAAAATTTAATCTAATTAAGTAAATTATTATTAATAATAACGAAAAAAACCCTATATAAAGTAAGTAAAATTTTTTTACTTTAAAATACCAGATACAAATAAAAAAAGTGATCGCAATATAAAATAAAAATATAAATACAGTTGCATAATTATTATTAAATATCAAAAAAAAATATACAATATGTATAAAAAGAATTCCATATACTCATGAACATAATAATCATTGTCTCGCATTATCTGTTTTATGTACATACAATTGACTTTGAAGTTTGGAAGAACTAAAAAAATTATATAAATAATAATAATTATACAATTGTATTTAAAGTAGTGTATAAAAAAACAGGACCATTATTATTCTACCATTCGTGAAGAAAGAAGACGTGTTTTCTTAAAATATATTTAGGAAATAAAATGTTTAATAGTAAATTAGTTTAATTTATGTCAAAGTAATATTTTTAAAATCGATCAAGAGGCGGCATTTTCTGAAACAGTGGTAGGTGGATTGATTTGGTTGGTGTGGAAAGCTAGAAACTCAGTATTCAACAATGGAAATGTCTCTGCTTCGATGATAAAGGATGGCTTGTAGCAAACGTATTCTTTTCGTTAAAGTTTATGGCGAATTATAGATCATTAATTTGGTCGTTGTGGGTGGTTTGTCATTCCTCGTTCTTTTGATTTTCTTTTGTATTTTCTTGTATTTGTGCTATTTCCTGGCTAGTTGTATTTGACTTTTATTATTTAATATATTCGGGTTTTCTAGACGGGAGTGATGACATTGTTGAAGCTCCCAGTTACTTTTACCTTCTACTGTTCAAATAAAATTAATCCGTTACTATTTAATTCCCATTAGTTAAACACTTCTAGCCTGAAAACTTGAAAAGCATTATTTTAATAAAACTCATTAAAAGAATTAACAATATGAAACGGACATTGTTATTTGAACTCCAACTCATATTAGGAGTTTAAAAACATTTTGTCAATTAAATATATAAAGTTAAACTCATGTTAGAAGTTTAAAAGCATTTGTGTCAATTAAATATGTAAAATAGATAGGAAGAATTACATGTATATTATTGTAAATATTAAATATTACGCATATATCTTTGCAACTTACTTATTACATATATTATTTTTGTGTTATACATACAATATTGTAATTTAATACCGAACCAACATCAAATATTGTATATTCGACATTAAATATTCAAATCTTAATATTAATAAGAATTAAATATTATGTGTGTATTTAGGTTTAAAAAAATCACCCAAAAATTGAGTGCACATGAAGGTATGTCCCTTAAAAAACTTTATTTTTTTTTTTAAATTTTTTTTTCCACAATCATGTTTAAATTAATGTTACACACATTATATATAACTTTCTGGCACATTCACTAAGTCTATGTTGTTAAAAATTCTGCGAATGGTCATATATATTCTGAGAATGGTCATTCAAATGAGTAATTATTCACATGATTTTTTTCTCATTCATAAGATTTCTTTTTGGAATATTAATATATAATTTTTTGTTAAAAAAATCTTATAATCATGATTTATACATGTTTATGTAAAAAATTGTGAATGATTATTCACAATGAGGCACGTTTGGTACCTAATTATTTAGGGTACGCTAATGAACTCGATTAAACACACAAGGTTAATACCCATGTAATACACGAGTTGATTTAAAAATATATAATAAAGATTTATAAAGACATAGAAAATACCAATAAGAAATTAGAGTTTATAAAGTTTCAGTTACTTAATTATTAAATTAGTTAAGTTAGATTTTAATACAATTGATTTGATTTGATTTCAGTTGAATTTTAAATTAGATTCTAAAACGTTACATGGCAAATTAAGAAGACGACAAGTGACAAGTTAAAAAAGAATGCGAGAAGTAGCAGTTTATATAGATAAAATCATAAAATATACATTTTTAGAGATTGAAAATTGAATAATCTTATATTGTGATTCTTAATATCATTCATTGACATTAAATATCTAATATCTCGATCTACTTGGGTGATATTTAAATTTAATGTTGAATTAATATCGAATACTGAATTAAAATTAAATATTTGATTTAAAAATAAAAAATATTCAACATTCAATATACATTTATAGGTAATAAACATATAAAATGAATATTCAATTATTATATAAATATATTGCCTATTGAACAGAGAGGAAAAAAAAAGATATTTCACCATCTCAACCGTCAAAATTAAGTCAATTTTAATAACAACCAATTAAAATGTTAAAGGTGTTAAAAGTGACCCTAAGTTTAAAGATTTGAATTCTATTGTAGACAAATGTATATATTTAAAAATAGAATTGGATGTTGTGTAGTTGATACTTATCTTTTACAAATTTTTTGATTTTTTGTTAGCGAATTTCAGCATTTGCTTAAATAACTTGATTTTCATATTACCTAATGTAATCATATAGTAAAGAAATTATTTGAATTATATTACATAAATCAAAATAAATCATTTTAGATAAATGTAGGAGTTAATTTATTAAGTAATTAAATCAGACTTATTTTCATAAATTGTGGTTAAACTATATATTAATTCATTTTAATTTTATTAATTTTTTAAAATCAAACTAAATGAATATTTGAAATAGTTATATTAGAAAAATTGGGAGGGAAAATAGAAAAATAATTTTATGAGGTGGTGACTCATATAAATATAATGTTAAGCACACATATTAAATTAATTTTTTGATTTTATTACAAAATAAATGTGAGAAAACTTTCGGAATCTGATATTTTAAAACTATATTAAAGATTAATTGTCTCATGTAAATTATATATGAATTAATTGATAGAAAAGATACAATATAAATATATTATAAATTAATTGTTGATAATCAAATGGTGCAATTTAGCAAATCTCCATTAGTTAATATATTAAATGGTGTATTTTAGCAAAAGTTACAATATAATATTTATAATAAATTAGTTGTTGATAATTAAATGGTGCAATTTAGCAAAAATTCATTAATTAATATATTGAGTGGTGTGTTTTAGCAAAACCCACTTATGAATAGTAATTTATTAGTGAATAATGTATATATGTATAATTAATCATCTGTGTTGGATCCAACCGCACAACCTTATATATATATATATATATATATATATATATATATATATATATATATATATAAAGGTTGAGATCATTGCAGAATCTTAATTTAGTGCATACTTATAGAACCAATCTAAACCATTGAATTATAATATAACACTAGGGATAAGATGATACTTATGCAATTAACATTGAATTAATAGTAACACACCAAGTTTGACTGTCCACTTTAACCTTTTTTTACTCTTTTAATATCGAATGAACATGCTATGTTGCATATATGATATATAGTATTACTTCGACGTTGAATAAGTGATATAAACTGTAATTCGACATTGAATGATCTCGATATAATATATTGAATGGTCGTCTGCGTAAAAAAAATTTTTTTACGAAAAATAAACACGTAATTTTGACCATTAATTTTTCGAAAAAAATATATCATGACCATTCTTATTAAATCCACCAACTTATTATTTTGGATCTGTTAATATTGAATGTATATGAAGGGTTGCATATATGATATATACTATTACTTCGATGTTGAATATATGATATCAAGTGTTCCTTCGACATTGAATGATTTTGCCATGCTATGTTGCATCGTAGTCTGGGTAAATTTTTTTTACGAAAAATAAACATGTTCATAAATCTGCGCCAGTTGAACATGTTTCTGCATCAACTGAACATGTTTGTATACGAAACCATACATTACAGCAACTGAACATGTACATATACGTATTTGAACATGTTCATACACAGTAATATAACTCGAAAATAAAAAAAAATCAATAAATATGATATAATTTTCAATTAAAAAAAGATATCGATAAAGATACGAGAACTAGAAAGAAAAAGATAAAAGAATATTTGGTTTTATGTTATGGAATCTTAATTATGGAAGATATGCTACTATTTACAGATTGATTTTTAGTTTAATTATCATTTAATTTAAGGATATTGTTTGACAATTTTTCCTTTTACCTATTGAGACAAACACGGTGAAACTCCAGAACTACATTCTATGTTAGGATACCTATATATATATATATATATATATATATATATATATATATATATATATATAGAGGGGTGGCTTCAATGGAAAACCACTATGCACCTGAAAACTATGGAAACCTACACAAACCGTCCGATTTGGTGCATTTCATGAAAAACGCGGTGACATGATCGTAAATAAGGTGATGCATCACACAAGATTTTGATGCATCGCGCGGAAAATTTGACGCATCGCGCGGGGAATTTGATGCATTTGTGGTGGTGCAGTGCGGTTTTCACAGGTTTTCATGTGCATGGTGGTTTTCCATTGAACCTCCCTCTATATATATATATATATATATATATATATATATATATATATATATATATATATATATATATATATATGTGAAGGTACCACTATTAAAAGTGATTTTTTGAATTTTTTTCATAAATATGTTTTAATTAACAATACAAAGATGATATATAAATTCCATTTACAATCACACATTCTAAGTAAATAAAATCATGCATCACATAAATGTACGTTCACATATATGCAAATTTAAGTAAGTGTACATTCACATTATTTTTAATGAGTTAGGAGATGTGAATGTATGTGAAATTTACATATGATCTTTATAATGTCAAATTAAACATGTTTATGAAAAAAAAAATTAAAAAGTTTATTAAGGATGATATCTTCTAATGCGATGTATATTAAGTGATTTTCTCTCGAATCATATTTTATAAACACACACACACACACACAGAGAGAGGGGGGGGGGGGGGGAGAGAGAGAGAGAGAGAGGGGGGGGGGGGGGAGAGAGAGAGAGAGAGAGACAAACAGAATATGGTTCAAAAGAATATCACACATTATGCAGCGCATCAGAAGGTAACACATTTGAAAAACTTTTTTAAATTTTTTTTATAAACATGTTTTTTTACATTATAAAGATGATATGTAAATTTCACACACATTCATATATCCTAACTCTTTAAAAATAATGTGAATGTACACTTACATATATTTGCATTTATGTGATCGTACATTTATGTTATGCATGATTTCAGACACTTAGAATGTGTAAATATGCGTGAAATTTATGTATCATCTTTGCAATTTACTTAAAATATGTTAATGAAAAAAAATTCAAAAAAATTATTTTTAAAAATGGTATTTTCTGGTGCGTTGCATAATAGGTGATAATTACTTGAATATATATTGTGTGTATGTGGGTATGTATATGTGTGTGTATGAGATTCATGAACTATTAATCTGGAAATTAATATTTGATACTTAAAAGAGCCAAATCATTAATTTTTGTTTAAGTGAGATAGCACAATTTAATATGATTTAATAAATCTTATTTGTATTGGTCAAAAGCCAATTAATACTCATGTCTCAATTTTCTCTAAAATAGCACATGTAAAATGAACCTCATAAATATATAAATGTATTGATAATTTGATATGATCATAACCTTATGTTGATAAAGAAAAACTCCATGCACTGTTAAATTGCTTTGGTTTTGGTTTTAATTATAAAGTAGATTATAAAAGCAACCACAAAAAGGTACCAATAAAGCAATGGGATCCAGTGCTTTTCACAACATCACACCAATAATTTACACTTATATTTTATTGGTTTCGACTGTCTTTTCGATGTCTGATTTTAAAGAATTTCAATCGGAAAATCAAACTTTCAAGACTAAAAAGAAGTTTTTTGATGATAGTCTAGCAAAGATCAACAAGCCTTATGTAAAGTCAATTAAGGTAACTCTTTAATTTATTTGATTTTTAGTTGATATATAGTTTTGTTTATGTTATCATTTTACTTATTTTTATTATGTTGATTTAGAGTGCAGATGGAGATATAATAGATTGTGTTTTATTTCATCTTCAACCAGCTTTTGATCTTGCAGAGTTAAAAGGAAAAATAACATTGGTATATTTAATGTATTTTTTATGAAATAATTGCATTTAACTTATGTCTATATAACGCGCACGCACACACACACATATTTATTTATTTATTTATTTATGTATGATTATTATCCTAAAAAGTTGTAAACAAGGGCTTGGTTCATAGAATTTGAATGCTGGGTTCACAAAAAAAGCCACGAACATTAGTGATTTTGTGAGGTTCACAACATTTTTACATTTTTTAAACTCAAATGAATTTTGATTCCAATTGTTCTCAACCTACATCCTTACTAATACTAAAATCAAATATTCTATCACTCACTATTCACATAAAACGTACACACTAATAACTAAAACTTCAATTTAAATTCATTCTAATTACATTGTGAGAGCCGAGCACACCTTTAGTTGATATGTTTTATTTGTTTTGGGAATTAATATGTCATTTAAGTTACACTTATAATTGTTTCGTTTTTAAATAAATAGGATCCACCGGATATACCGAAAGGGAATATGAATGATGGAATGGAATCAGAGGCTAAGCAATTATGGAATTTGAATGGGGAATCATGTCCAGAAGGAACAATTCCAATCAGAAGAACAACAAAAAGAGACCTTGCATTTTCCAATTTTGGAAAGACTAGACGTTCCAATAGGACAAATTCGGTTGGCAGTGGCCTCCATGAGGTACAAACTACACAAGTGATTTGTTCACGACAATATTTTGTCATGCACAACAATTACACTTAAAATGACTATATTACCCTTACAAACTTTTGTTTTATCATTGAAGTACTTAAAAGTTACTCTTAAGGATTATCAGTCATTTTATAATTAGATTGTTGTGTATGAAGAATAAATTGTTGTGTACAAATGATCACTCTTTCTTAAATTAGTTATGTAGTTATTTCATAATTGTAGCGTTTAAGAAAATTCTAAGTTAAGTGCATTTTCTTTCATACGTTGAAACACATTAATTAAGGTTGTTTATCTGATTCAATTAAAAACTTGATTGATTTAACCCAACTTTCTTTAAAAAATATGTCAAACAATATTTTTCAATTTTGAGAAATTCATAAATAACACATTTTAGTTAAGGAGTTCATGATCAAGAACCAATTAATGGAATTTGTTTTTCATAAGATATACAACTAAGAGGTGTGTTATGTAAGTGAGAGGTCACGGATTCAACTCCCGTCAAAGACAAGTTGAAATTTAGGACTAGAAATAGAATAGTTTCCCATTCAAAAATAACACATTTTAGTTAAGGAAGAAATTCATAAATAACACATTTTAGTTAAGGAGTTCATGATCAAGAACCAATTAATGGAATTTGTTTTTCATACGATATACAACTAAGAGGTGTGTTATGTAAGTGAGAGGTCACGGATTCAACTCCCGTCAAAGACAAGTTGAAATTTAGGACTAGAAATAGAATAGTTTCCCATTCAAAAATAACACATTTTAGTTAAGGAAGAAATTCATAAATAACACATTTTAGTTAAGGAGTTCATGATCAAGAACCAATTAATGGAATTTGTTTTTCATACGATATACAACTAAGAGGTGTGTTATGTAAGTGAGAGGTCACGGATTCAACTCCCGTCAAAGACAAGTTGAAATTTAGGACTAGAAATAGAATAGTTTCCCATTCAAAAATAACACATTTTAGTTAAGGAAGAAATTCATAAATAACACATTTTAGTTAAGGAGTTCATGATCAAGAACCAATTAATGGAATTTGTTTTTCATACGATATACAACTAAGAGGTGTGTTATGTAAGTGAGAGGTCACGGATTCAACTCCCGTCAAAGACAAGTTGAAATTTAGGACTAGAAATAGAATAGTTTCCCATTCAAAAATAACACATTTTAGTTAAGGAAGAAATTCATAAATAACACATTTTAGTTAAGGAGTTCATGATCAAGAACCAATTAATGGAATTTGTTTTTCATACGATATACAACTAAGAGGTGTGTTATGTAAGTGAGAGGTCACGGATTCAACTCCCGTCAAAGACAAGTTGAAATTTAGGACTAGAAATAGAATAGTTTCCCATTCAAAAATAACACATTTTAGTTAAGGAAGAAATTCATAAATAACACATTTTAGTTAAGGAGTTCATGATCAAGAACCAATTAATGGAATTTGTTTTTCATACGATATACAACTAAGAGGTGTGTTATGTAAGTGAGAGGTCACGGATTCAACTCCCGTCAAAGACAAGTTGAAATTTAGGACTAGAAATAGAATAGTTTCCCATTCAAAAATAACACATTTTAGTTAAGGAAGAAATTCATAAATAACACATTTTAGTTAAGGAGTTCATGATCAAGAACCAATTAATGGAATTTGTTTTTCATACGATATACAACTAAGAGGTGTGTTATGTAAGTGAGAGGTCACGGATTCAACTCCCGTCAAAGACAAGTTGAAATTTAGGACTAGAAATAGAATAGTTTCCCATTCAAAAAAAAAAACTAAAAACTAAACAAAACATAGCTGGTTGTATCTATAATAATCTTTATTGGTTTTATCAATCTCAGATTGATTTTTATGCATTCTTGTTTTAAGCTCGATCAAGGTAGTGTTTATAGGCTTTTTTTTTTTTTTTTTTTTTTTACAATCAATTGGTAATTAGTTAATTACAATGTAAGATGTTTTTTTAAAATGTTTTTTACTTGAAAGTTTTTGAATATTTATGGTAATAATATATATATATATATATATATATATATATATATATATATATATATATATATATATATATATATCTGTGTGTGTGTGTGCGCGCGTGTGGGTTCAATGGAGAACCTCCATGCATCGAAAAACCTTGAACAACCTCCATGCACCACCACAAATGTATCACAATTCCCCCGTGATGCATCATTATTTTCACGTGATACATCAAATTCATGTGTGATGCATCAATTCCTACGTGATGCATTACGATTTTCTAGCGATGCATTGTGGTTTCCCAAGGTTTATATATATAATATTGAAAGGATTATTATTTTTACAGCATGCAGTGACAGCATCTATTTTTGATGAAGTGTATGGAGGAAAGGCAGTTATAAATGTATGGTCTCCATATGTTTCAAACAGACGTGAATTTAGTCTTTCACAAATTTGGATTGTTTCTAGTGATACACATCCTGATGCTAACACTCTTGAAGCTGGTTGGCATGTAATTTCCGATCCATCTTAGCTAGTGTGTGTGTCTATATATGTGTGTATGCATATAATGAATATTGTTCGAGAGTGTACTACTCAATATGCAGTGCACCACATGGTATCATCCTTAAAAAACTTTTTAAATTTTTTTTTTCATAAATATGTTTAAATTAACATCATGAAGATAATATGTAAATTTCACATATATTCACATCTCCTAATTTCTAAAAAATGATGTGAACGTACACTTACATAAATTTGGATATATGTGAAATTGCATTTATGTGATACATGATTTCATGCACTTAGAATGTGTGAATGTGCGTGAAATTTATATATCATCTGTATAATGTTAATTTAGCAAATGTTTATAAAAAAATTTAAAAATAATTATTTTTAAGAATGGTGCGCAACATTGTATGTGGTACTTACTTGAACATAAATCTGCATATAATTATATAAATTTGTTAATAATTTTGTTTGTTATCACAGGTTTACCCACGGTTATATAAAGATAATCGCCCAAGATTTTTTATTTATGCGACTGTAAGTTTCAATTGTTAGTCTAAAATTTTTTTACTAAGTTTTTGGTTGCCTCAATATAAGATGCAACAATTCTCTTCAAAAATTTATTTTGAGTTACCTTTGTGTCCATTAATTAAAATGGCCTACATATAAAAGAGATTTAGATATGTACTATCACTTCATGATTATTTTTTATGGATGTACACAGAACGATGGATATAAATCAGGATGCTATAATTTGTTATGTCCGTGGTTCATTCAAACAAGTCATAAGTTTGTCCTCGGAGGTGCTTTACATTCAGTATCAACATATAATGGTGAACAGTTCATAGTCACTGTATTAATATGGAAGGTACATACAATGTTAATCCTTAATTAAAGTTTATAAAGGAGTTTTAAAAGAAAATTATCAATAAACAAAATGTACTCATTTTGTCAATTAAAACTACAAGAAGTGTAAATTTTTTATTGATTAATTTCTAATAACTAAAATTATTGAATTTTATCCCTTAAATTTTTGAACTAAAGTGATCATTTCATGTCTCTTTAACCCAATCAAGAAAGTATAGTACAATTAAAATTTTATCTTATTAGAAATTAACCAATAAAAA
This sequence comes from Centrapalus pauciflorus, assembly GCA_020465985.1. Lineage (NCBI taxonomy): Eukaryota > Viridiplantae > Streptophyta > Magnoliopsida > Asterales > Asteraceae > Centrapalus > Centrapalus pauciflorus. The sequence continues at coordinate 589,719 of JAANYP010001252.1, forward strand.
AACTTGAACTAACTAAAAATCAGTAAAACAAGGTTTTATTAATGGGTAACCGGTTGAAATAGGTTATTAATCCTACGTGGAAGAATTTTAATTGCTGAAACCGGTTGCCAAGTATTACACATCATTTAAACACTCGTTGATGATGTAATCCCATTTAAAAATTATCAACTGGGGTTTAAATAATGTGTAATACTTGGCAACCGGTTTTAACGATTAAAACTTATTTCACGTAGGTTATTTACCGGTCCACGTAGAATTAATAACCGATTTCAACCGGTTACCCATTGATAAAACCTTGATTTACTTATTTTTAGTTAGTCTGGGGTATTCTATTCAACTAGAAAATAGTTTGGGGTTTTAATTACAAAAGGCTGATAAGTTGATGGTTTTTTGCGTAATTATCCCTTAGGTTTTTATCAAAATTTATAATCAATTCTTAATAAAAAAAAATTTATAATATTTTTTTATTGTAAAAATGTAAATGTTACATTAGCTTTATATACATTTTTCCTTGTTATTATCATCTAGTATTGCATATTTTATGTTATTAATGTATGTTGGATGACAAATATATTTTTAAAGGATCCAAAGAGTGAGAATTGGTGGTTAAAGGTGGGAAGTGAAATAGTTGGATACTGGCCATCACATCTTTTCCCACAACTTCAAGATCACGCAACGATGCTTGAGTTTGGAGGAGAGGTTTATAGAAGTCAACCGTTGCTTCCGCACACTACGACCCAAATGGGTAGCGGTCACTTCGCAGACGAAGGATTTAGAAAAGCAGCCTATATAAAGAATCTGGAACAAGTTGATGTGGAAAATAATTTAAACCCAATACCAGATTTAGAATTGTTAGCAGAACAACCAAATTGCTATGATGCTATTTTAAAATTCAATAAACCATCAGGTCATTATATTTACTTTGGCGGGCCTGGAAAGAATGAAGACTGTCCCTAAATAGATGATGGATTTTATCTTGTTTCCAACTAATTAATTAATATCATATTATATAAAGATGCATTTTTCGTTATTTCAGCTAGGAAAATGATTTGTACACAACATTTATTTTCCGTACACAACAATTCCATATAAATAGACTATTTTACCCTTAATATCATTTTTATCAATTTTACATTTTACCCCTCTTATAGTAAAGGTAAAATAGTCTATTTATATGAAATTGTTGCGTATAGAAAAAAAGTGTGGTGTACAAATCATCTCCCTTTTAGTTACTTAACATTTTTTGGTATTTCCAACTGAAGTTATTTTAAACCTACATGAAAAACGTTATTTGTTAGAAATAAATCAAAATTAAGTCATTTGTTTAGTTTAGCTTGTGGATATACGAAACCAAACCAATTGGAAGCATTCGTTTAGGTAATTATGGATCTCGTCTTTGTACTACGTTTATTACTCCACACATCCCTGATTAAACTTTTGTTGCGAATTTAGTCTCTGATATTAACGTCGTTAGCTTCCCACCGTTTAATGTGTCCACATGATCTGCACACGAGTCTTTTTTTTTTCTTTTTTGTAATTTGCCACTTCTCTATCATTTTCCTATTTTGTTTCGCTTACATACCTCGATATATTAAAGTAAAACGATCCACAATTGATTGATAAACGTCTTCTTTCTTTAGCGTGAACAAACGAGCTTTTTCCTAACCTTAAGGATGGAATTTGAAGAGGGGTTTAGAGTGACAGGGACGATGATGGATTTGTAATTGTGAATCATTTACTTTACTCGAGGTATGTAAGTAGGCATGACAATGGGGTGGGGCGGGGATCTCAGTTTCCATCCTCATCCTCGCTTTTTAATCCTCTCCTCCATCCCCGTCGGGGAATGAGTTTCTATCCTCATCCCTGTCCCAATCGAGGATCCCGGGGAATTGGGTTTTTCAAGTTCCTAAAAGATTATTAAGTTTAAACTATAAATAGTAATTTAGTAGAAAATTTTATGTAAATAAACTTTAAAACAAATCAATTCAAACATATTTGAGTTATTTACCTATATAATTTATAATTTATAATGAAACTAAAACAAAGAAATGTTTGCAAAAGATTTAGAAAACCACTAAAATGAAAAAAAAAAAAAAACAATAGTATTTTAAACAATAGAAAAGTCATTTACAATAATGTTTAATATATTTATAAAATTTAATGAATAATTTATATTGTAAAGTTAAATATATATATATATATATAATAATCTATATTAAAACATAAAACATAATCGGGGTCGGGGTCGGGTTTGGGGTCGGGGATTAAAGTGTCTCCCATCCCTGCCTCATCCCCATTATTTTAAATCGGGGAATCCCCGTCCCCATCCCCGGTCAACTCGGGGATTCCCCAGTCAAATCGGGGTCGAATTACGGGTTACCCGTTGGGTATGAGTTTTTTTTTGTCATGCCTATACGTAAGTGAAGTAAAAGAGGGGAATGACAGTGGGAAAGTGGCAAATTACCAAAAGAAAACCCTCATGTGGAGATCACATGGACACATTAAACGGTGGGAAGCTAACATCGTTAATTCCAGAGACTAAATCCATAACAAAAGTACAAATCAGGGATGTGTAGTGTAATAAACGAAGTCCATCTATAAGATCCATAATTACCTACAAACCACACGATGAAAATTGTAACTTATCATTATTATTAATAGTATCAATTATTATATTTATTATCATTTATAGAAAAAAGTTTTAAAAAATTGTTGCTATAAATAAAAGTTAGAGTCAATTACAAAAAATAATAAAAAAATTTTTTTTATAAAAGTTAGAGTCAATTACAAAAAATGATAACAAATTTTTGATTTTTTATCATTTAAAGCAACATTATTTATTTTTTTTTCACTAATAGCATCAACTTTTGAATTTTTCATATTAATAACATCAACTTTTGTATTTTGTATCCTTAATAGCATTTATTTTTCTATTATATTTATCATTTATAGCAACAACTTTTTTAAGTTTTGCTATAAGTGATAAAAAATATAAAAAATGATGCTATTAATGATAAAAAAAATAAATAATGTTGTTATAGATGTTAAAAACACATAAAATTGTCTCTATATTAGCAATTAGCCCTAAAAGTTAATGATGTTAATGTTACAAAATAAAATATTATGTCATTCATTATGAAAAACAAAAAATTGTGATGTTATTAATGTTAAAAAATGAATAATGTTACTATAAATAATAACAATAGAGTAAAAAGTTGTTACTATTTTTAGCAATTTACTCTTAAAAAATCGACTCTTTTGGATATATGTGCGTTTGTTTTATGAATTAATATTTCATTTACGTTACATTATTATTTTTATAATTGTATCTTTTTTAAATAAATAAATAGGATCAACCAGAGATATCAAAAGGAGATCTGAATGTTAGAACAAAATCAAAGGCTACACTCATTCCTTTTATATTTCATCAATTTCTCCTACAATTTTGAAACGCCATCCATCTTTCTCTCTCATATTGATAGCATCACTCATTGAATTGAACATGTACAAGTACATATAGATAATTTCCATGTAATGTTATAATTATTTTCTTAAAAAATATATAAAAAAACCATATACTTGCAGCAACTTAACATGTTCATATACCTGCATCAGTTGAACATGTTTCTGCAGCAACTGAACATGTTCGTATATGTAACCATACCATGTTGCAACTGAACATGTTCATATACTCATAACTAGTTGAACATGTTGCTACAACTGAACATGTTCATATACGAAACCATACCATGTAGCAACTAAACATATTCATAAATCTGCGCCAGTTGAACATGTTCATGCATCAATTGAACATGTTTGCATACAAAACCATACATTGCAGCAACTGAACATGGTCATATACGTATTTGAACATGTGTATACATAGTAATATAACTCGAAAATAAAAAAATCAATATATATGATATGATTTATAATTAAAAAAAGATGTCGATAAAGATACGAGAACTAGAAAGAAAAAGTTTAAAGAATATTTGTTTTTATGTTATGGAATCTTCGTTATGAAAGATATACTACTATTTAGGGATTGATTTTTAATTTAATTTAATGATATTGTTTGACAATTCTACCCTTTTGACTATTGAAACAAACAGGGTGGAACTCCAGGACTCCATGAAACCCAACCCTATATGAGAGAGAGAGAGAGAGAGAGAGAGAGAGAGAGAGAGAGAGAGAGAGAGAATATGTTGGCATGTATCTGTTTGTGTGTGTGATTCATGAACTATTAATCTGGAAATTAATATTTGATACATAAAGAGCCAAGTCATTAATTTTTGTTCAAGTGAGATAGCACAATTTAATATGATTTAATAAATCTATTTGTATTGGTCAAAAGCCAATTAATACTCATATCTCAATTTTCTCTAAAATAGCACATGTAAAATGAACCTCATAAATATATAAATGTATTGATAATTTGATATGATCATAACCTTATGTTGATAAAGAAAAAATCCATGCTCCGTTAAATTGCTTTGGTTTTGGTTTTAATTATCAAGTAGATTATAAAAGCAACCATAAAAAGGTACCAATAAAGCAATGGGGTCTAGTGCTTTTCACAACATCACACCAATAATTTGCACTTATATTTTATTGGTTTCGACTGTTTTTTCAATTTTTGATTTTAAAGAATTTCAATCGGAAAATCAAACTTTTAAGACTAAAAAGAAGTTTTTTGATGATAGTCTAGCAAAGATCAACAAGCCTCATGTAAAGTCAATTAAGGTAACACTTTAATTTATTTGAGTTTAATTTGATGAGCCCTAATTTGATATATAGTTTTGTTCATGTTATCATTTTACTTATTTTTTTTATGTTAATTTAGAGTGCAGATGGAGATATAACAGATTGTGTTTTATTTCATCTTCAACCAGCTTTTGATCTTGCAGAGTTAAAAGGAAAAATAACATTGGTATATTTAATGTACTTTTTTATGAAATAATTGCATTTAACTTATGTCTATACGCGCACACATATATATATTTATGTATGTATGTATGATTATTATCCTAATAAGTTGTAAACAATGGCTTGGTTCATAGAATTTGAATGCTAGGTTCACAAAAAAGCCACGAACATTTGTGATTACGTGAGGTAAACAAAATTTTGACATTTTTTAAACTAAAATGAATTTAGATTCCAATTATTCTCAACCTACATCCTTACTGATACTAAAATCAAATATTCTATCACTCACTATTCACATAAAACGTACACACTAATAACTAAAACTTTAATGTAAATTCATTCTAATTACATTGTGAGAGCCAAACACACCTTTAGTTGATATGTTTTATTTGTTTTGGGAATTAATATGCCATTTAAGTTACACTTATAATTGTTTCGTTTTTAAATAAATAGGATCCACCGGATATACCGAAAGGGAATATGAATGATGGAATGGAATCAGAGGCTAAGCAATTATGGAATTTAAATGGGGAATCATGTCCAGAAGGAACAATTCCAATCAGAAGAACCACAAAAAGAGACCTTGCATTTTCCAATTTTGGAAAGAATGTTACTAGACGTTCCAAGAAGACAAATTCCGCTAACACTGGCCGCCATGAGGTACAAACTACACAAGTGATTTGTTCACGACAATATTTTGTCATGCACAACAATTACACTTAAAATGACTATTTTACTTTTACAAACTTTTTTTAATCATTGAAGTACTTAAAAGTTACTATTAAGGATTATCAGTCATTTTATAATTAGATTGTTGTGTATGAAAAAAAAATTGTTGTGTACAAATGATCCCTCTTTCTTAAATTAGTTATGTAGTTATTTCATAATTGTAGTGTTTAAGAAAATTCTAAGTTGAGTGCATTTTCTTTCATACGATGAAACACATTAAAAGTTTTTTTTTTTTATCTGATCTCAATTAAAAACTTGATTGATTTAACCCAACTTTCTTTAAACACATTTCAATTTTGAGAAATTCATAAATAACACACTTTAATTAAGGAGTTCATAATCAAGAACCAATTGATTTTGTTTTTCAAACACCTGGTTGTATCTATATTAATCTTTATTGGGTTTTATCAATCTCGATTGATTTTTATGCATTCTTGTTTTAAGTTCAAGCTAGTGTTTATAGGCTTACCTTTTTTTTTTTTACTTTTACTTTTACAATCAATTGGTAATTAGTTAATTACATGCAATATAATATGTTTTTTAAAATAAAATTTTCTTGAAAGTTTTTGAATTTTTATGTTAATAATTAATTTCTATATATATAATGAAAGGATTATTATAATTACAGCATGCAGTGTTATTATCAAAATTTGAAGAAGTGTATGGAGCAAAAGCAGTTTTAAATGTATGGTCTCCATATGTTTCAAACACACTTGATGAATTCAGCATTTCACAAATTTGGATTGTTTCTAATGATACATCTCTTGATGTTAGCACTTTTGAAGCTGGTTGGCAGGTAATTTCCATCTAGAGTGTGTCTATATATGTGTGTGTGTATAGGGGTGAGTTCAATTGAGAACCTCTATATATGAAGAACCTTGGAGAACCACAATACATCGCTAGAAAATCGTAACACATCACGTGGAATCGATGCATCGATCGGGAATTTGATGCATCACGTGGAAATAATGATGCATCACGCGGAATTTGTGATGCATTCGTGGTGATGCATAGAGATTCTTCAAAGGTTTTCGATGCATATAGGTTCTTCATTTAACCCACCATTATATGTATATTTGTTAATAAATTACAATTTTGTTTGATATCACAGGTTTACCCACAGTCATATCATGATAATCGCCCAAGATTTTTTATTTATGCGACTGTAAGTTTCAATTGTTTGTCTAACAATTTTTTTAGTAACTTTTTTGGTTGCCCCAATAAGATGCAACAATTCTCTTGAAAAAAATTATTTTGACTTACCTTTGTGTCCATTAATTAAAATGGCATGCATACATACGTAAATATGTAGATTTGGATTCAAATGAGTACCATTAGTTTTGCAGAGTACCGGAGGTTTCCCGCTTAAAACTAATTTTTTTGAAAAAAATTTTCATTATCATGTTTAAATCAATAATATAAGAATACTTGTAAAAAAATCACACATAAACACACACTAGAACTATGTGAAACTTGTGAGTTCACATGAACTGCACAGTTGTGAACGTGTGTTCACACTAAGCATGTTCACATAAATTTTTTCACGTTCATATGACTTTTAATTCTAGAAAGTGTGAATGTATAAAACGGACCGAACAGTTAAATGAACTCATTGTAAAAAACTAAGATACAAACATAACTTTTTTTTAAATGAAAATATTTCAAACGGTATATTAAAAAAATTGTTTTTTGAAAAAAATTTGAAATAAAATAAAATTTATGACTTTTATCTTTAAGTCGTCAACCCGTTTGACTCATTTGCTTGAATAGACTCAAATTGTCACCCCTAATTTGTATCTAAATGAATATGAAAAAAAAAAATTAAAATTTTTTTTCAAAGCATGTTCACATCTGAAACTCGTGTGTTCACAGATACTCACGGTACTCTGCATTTTTTAGGTACTCACACGAACTATATATATATATATATATATATATATATATGTGTGTGTGTGTGTGTGTGTGTGTGTGTGTGTGTGTGTGTGTGTGTGTGTGTGTGTGTGTGTGTGTGTGTGTGTGTGTGTGTGAGGTTGAGATCACTTAAGAATCCTTCAATTCCGTGAGAACCCTCCAAAATGCACAATTTTATACATCAAATGCACAAATTTAAAAACTAAATTTATAACTTAAAACCATTATTGGTTTTCAATATTATAATCTAACATTAAAATTACCTTTTAAAATTAAATTTATCAAATTTTACACTAAATGCACAAATTTTGTCAAATGCATGAATTCATAGATAAAATGGACAAATTTATCATGATATGTGTAAATTTTTATATCAAATGCATAAATTTATCAAATGTATAAATTTTAACATTAAATACATAATTTTATACATTAAATGCATAAATTTTAGAGAGTTTCTCACGTTCTCACGGTACTGAGGGTTTTTACCGAAACCCAGCCCTATATAAAAGAGATAACTTACATATGTGCTATCACTACATGATTCTTTTTATGAACGTATACAGAACAATGGATATAAATCTGGATGCTACAATTTGTTATGTCCGGGATTCATCCAAACAAGTCATAAGTTTGTTCTGGGAGGTAGTATAAGTCCAATATCAACATATAATGGTAAACAATTCGAAATCACTATATTAATATGGAAGGTACGTACAATGTTATTCCTTAATTAAAGTTTATAAAGGAGTTTTAAAAGGAAATTCATCAATAAACAAAGTGTACTCATTTCGTCAATTAAAACTACAAGAAGTGTATTTTTTTTTTTTTTTGATTAATTTCTAATAAACTAAAATTATTGAATTTTATCCCTTAAAAATGTTGAATTAATTAAGGTGATCATTTCATATCTCTTTAACCCAATCAAGAAAGTATAGTAAAATTTAAATTTTATCTTATTATCTGGACATTAGATTTTTATCAAAATTTATAATCTATTCATAATAATAATAAAAATATAATATTTTTTTATTGTAAAATTTTGAATGTCATATTAGCTTTATTTTCATCTAGTATTGCATGTGTTATAATATAGGGTTTAATACGGAAAAACCAATATGTTTTCATGTTTTTTGCGATTTAATCCTACCGTGTTATTTTTTCCTTAAAAAGTTCTCAAGTTATTGTTTTCAATCCGGTTTTCGGAAAATTTTTGTTTTTTTATAATTAACCCTGACTTTTTCCACCAAAAACCAACATATTTTACAATTTTTCTCCGAAAAGTTAACAAACTTGAAGACTTTTTTGAAAAAATAATGAAAAATTCCAAAACTCACAAACAAATATATAACTTAAGGTTTTTATTGGTAAAAAATAATACGGGAGGACTAAACCGCAAAAACGTAAAAAACATGTTGACTTTTTTTTTCATATTAAACCCTATGATATAAATATGATTTTAATTTATGTTTGATGACATTTTTTTTTAAAGGATCCAAAGAGTGAGAATTGGTGGTTAAGGGTGGGAAGTGAAATAGTTGGATACTGGCCATCATATCTTTTCCCACAACTTCAAGATCACGCAAGGAAGCTTGAGTTTGGAGGGGAGGTTTATAACAGTCAACCATCGGCTCCGCACACTACGACCCAAATGGGTAGCGGTCACTTCGCAAACGAAGGATTTGGAAAAGCAGCCTATATTAAGAATCTGGAACAAGTTGATCAGGATAATTATTTAATCCCAATATCAGATTTAGAAACGATAGTAGAACAACCAAATTGCTATGATGCTATTTTAGGATTTAATAAACCATCGGGTCATTATATTTACTTTGGTGGGCCCGGAAAGAATGGGAACTGTCCCTAAATAGATTATGGATTTTATCTTGTTTAATTCCAACTAATTAATACTCACATATTATATTATATAACTAGTTTATTGCCCGCGCGTTACGTGGATATTTTTAATATATATAAACTAAAAGGTAAAGATATAAATTTTATTTTTAAACAAAATGATATAATAATGATATTATTATTTATTATGACCTATTAATTTTGTATAATTCTGCACACACACGAATATAATTATTTTTTTGAATATTTTAAACTTTTATTATATTATATTATAATTAATAAGTTATTAGAGTATTAGATTTTGTTGGATTTGATTTGATTTGAATTTGAAAGTAGATTATATTAGATATGGATAGATATAGTTTAAATTTATTTATTATTTTTTAAAATTACAAATACCACGTGTCGATTCATGGTGATGACAAGTGGCTCCATGATAGTTGAGTATATTTACTCTTTTAATAGTATAGATAGATAGATATGATAATGTAAATTTGTTAAATCTAATAAAGGCTAAACTGAATTTACGACTGCTTGAATTTATAGCAAAGCTCTATAATCATATGATACAAGTTATAAAATATGATTTTAAATGTAAAATAAATACTGCAAATATTTATGTATCCTTTAATAATTCAAACATATAGTTATTTATGATTCAAAAATTCTTTTTTTTTTTTTTTTTTTTAAGATTTCGGGGTGAATTTGCTACATGAATTGAAGACTGCTTGAATTTACACCAAAACGCTATAATCAAAATAAATCAAACAAAAAAAAATATTTGTCAGGGGTCAACGCAGTTTTATGAAATATAGTTTATTAATTTCAGTAATAAATATTTGCCGTCAATTAATATAATTAACTTAGATCTCTTTACTATATTACACAAGAAACTTGTAAATTCTAGACATTGAAGCTATAAAGTGTATTTTAAAAGAATAATTTCGATGTTCTTTTTTCTTTACCAGCACAAAACAAATACTCATGTAATTCTACTCATAAATCTATACTTTTGTTTACAATGAGACTCAAACCCTCAACTTTAGAGATTCTCCTTTTATACGCTAGTCTATAAGTCAATTGGTTACAACTTACAAGCCCTTTGGTATGATGTTCTTAATTACAATTTAAAACGAATAGGCTAAATGATGCTTGGGTCAACCCGTAACCATGACCCTTTTGGAGGGTCAGGAAAGGATTCCAGAAATTTGTTGGGTTCGATTCGCCTCCTATTTTACATAATAAAGACGCATTATTTCTAGGTTTTTATTTTGGAAAATTGTTGTCACTATACTTACTAGATGGTATCTTGATGTTTTTGGAAAATTGTTGTCATTAAATAAATATGGATGATCGTATTTGAAGATATATCAAGGTGTATATAGCAAATGGAAGATTATCGTTTAAACACTTACAAATACCATAACTTAACGGAAAAGAACCGTCACACAAGTCAAATTAAATGTCAATACATAGGCCTCAATAAATGTTGTTTCAACTTAATTAGATGAAAACGACTATAATATTCCTTGATAATGATTCAAAAAATTCTATTACTTCACAACATAGTAAAAACAAGTTCTTAAAACGACGTTTTTTTTAATCTAACTAGTTTTTTTTGAACCGCACACTAACCTACTCCCACTCATAATCTACCCCTTTGCCTCAATAGAGGACTTCAGAATTTACTTCTACCACCTAAATCCAAACTTGCATTCAACCCGCAACCTCACCCTTGCATGTCACTACTGTTCCCAAATGGGCTAAACTCCATCAGTTAATCTAACTAGTTGACACGTCTTCTGTTAACACGCTAGCATATACTAAGATTTTAACATATGAACCAAGTATCTAATTAACTGATAACCTAAGTGGGGCATAATACGAAAAAACATGTTATTATTGAAAGCTTAAGAAACCTCCATACCTGCTGGGTTTATTGAAAGTTTCTTCACCCTTGAAAGAAAGCATTCTTTAACATTTTCACAAGAACCATGGCTACTTTTAAATTTTTTTTTTTTAAAAGAAGTATTTAACAATCAGAAGAGTACATCACTTGGTTTTCTCATATGAAAATTGACAACTAAATAAATGATTCTCAATTAAAGCAGCCATTTTACAACACCTTGAATTCAGGATGAATCTTGACTGGTTTCAAGGTCCATTATTTGGTACTTTTAAGGTCCAAATGAAATGCAAACAGCCAAGACATTGATGCTTTAAAAATGTTCGAATCTTTAACAAAATTGCATATAATCTCTTTTTAAATTAAGAGACGTGTTGCTAAAAACTTATGCAGATGATATAGTTTCAAGCAGAGTTTTACCTTCATCACTCAGCTCAATATTCTCCATCTTGATCCTGCGACGCATAATTGGAGTTGTTCTTCCAGCTGATGCATAGATTCTTATCAAAGATTCTAATACTTCAGCACCAACGTTATCATCAACCTTCTTCAATATCTCAACAAAACCTTCTGCAGCATCAACATCTTTGCTGCCTTCGAAATGTGCCATAAATTTCCTAACAACAATAGGCGATGGGATCCACTTTTCGCCGTTCCCTCTGCCGGCTGAAATGGCATTATCGATGCAACTGACAGCAGATACAATCTCATCTTTTTCTAAATGATAGTTCAAGAAAATCTCCCACGTTTTAGCATTAGGCTTTGCACCTCTCCTTTTTGATAGCTCCATGAGCTCTTTGGCTTTCTCAAATAAACCACCTTTGGCATAAGCTCCTATAAGAACATTCACCATTCGAATATCGTATGATGAACACCCGGATACCCATTCTCTGAAACATTTTTCGGCCCCTGGTAAATCATTCAATTTGACCAAAACCTGTATCATGTTTAAATAGCTGATATTTGCAGTTTTAGGAAAAGCTAGCCTTAAGGAACGCCATACACGATACACTTCTACGATATTACCAGTCTTTCCGTACAGCGTAATTAGATGCTGAAAAGCAGAAACATTCTTGTGGGAATTCTTCTTTTCTAATTCCTTCAGAGCCTTTTCTGCCTTGCTGGTCAATCCAGCGTCAATGTAGATCGATGCCAAATTGGAATACGTTGTCCAATCTTCAGAAACTTGGTCATCCCTTTTCAACTCATCGACTACTCGTTCAACCCCAGAAATGTCGTTCATGGCAGCAACTGCCCTCATCCAAATGTTGTAGGTCAACACATCAGGTTTGACATCAGCTGCCTTCATTTCCAAGATGATAGGTGGGATTCTTTCTGGTTGACCACTTTTTTCATATAGGGTCAAAATGCAGTTATAATGAATTGAAGTTAAACTTAAATTCAATTCTTTCATCTTTTCAAACATAGACTCTGCTTTTTCGGTCATCAATTCTTTGCAGTAATGGTTTAGCAGAGGACCGTATGTGAAGTGGTTTTTTGATTGCTCAGGTAGATCAACGAAATAAGCCTCTGCAGCACTTATACCTCGTGTTTTGGCAATAAGGTCGAGATGTACAGCTTGATCACTTACTGTCTTGTTCATGCCCCTTTCTGCCATAGTTTCTGATAGCTGTAGCATTATATGATAATCAAAGACATAAGTATTTGACTACCACCTCAATCCAGCACAGGAACTATGCAAACCAGTAAATAATTGTAACGTAAACAATAAATAAAGTATGATTACCAAGCTTCATATTAGATCCCTCCTGATGTTCATAAAAGTTTCTATCACCTATTGGCCCAAAACATCACGGTTCCCAGTTTCGCAAGGCCAGTAGAGAGAGAAGTGAAGGCCAAAACTTTAGTTTCTTGTGGTCATGTTATTGGCTCAAAAGTTTGCAAACGATTCAACTACAGATATTTATAAAAAACAGAACTGAAAAGAATTTTGTACTGTTGGAATGTTGTAGGCAGGGCTGTTTGCTGGTATTCACCAAGCAAAACGGATCCCAGGAATCGTATAGACCCAAAATTACATTAATAGATCACACGAAAACGAAGAACCTTAGGTTTGGTTAACTCAATATTACTAATTGGGATCACACAGCAAGCTCACTACAGAAACATAGCTTAAGAAAATCAACAATGCAAGATACAGATGTAAATCTTCAGCACATACACAAAAGTGTCAAAAACAAAAGGCTATTTCATCTCAGACCAGTTGGTGTAGGCTAAAATTTATGTATGCCTTTGAACTAAAACATGCTGACAGACAACCTAATTCTGTATAAAATATACGATCAGCACCATGTGGGTTTGTATGGATGAGTATAATATTCCATCACAACTTAAAGATAGCCAGAGAGCTACTACTTCCGCTGTTGACTCTGCAAGAGAGAGACAATGAAGAAGATGGAGGCAACAAAAAAGAGATGGAGGGAAGGTTGGATACCCTAAAAAGAATATTATAAAATCTTATCAGTCTTATCTACATGTACACTTTTAGGTTTTTACTGTTTATTATATGTATACACTGACCATAAAAATGGATACTTAAGCACCATATGTTTATGTTGCCAATGTATAAACGTATCAATGCTAGCATGATTTGTAATAAGATCTGAATGTGTGCTACTCATTCCACTTGAACTTTGTTCATTGAGAACGTGACATGAGGGCATTGGTAGATCTGGCTAGGAATCCTGAAACCAGCTCCTAGCCTCCTAACATTTCACAGAAAAGAAAATTGTACGACTGCCTCCCCATATTAGACTAAATTATAATTAAACCAGCTTCAACATAACCATCCACCATAAACTAGCTTACTAGCACTTCAAGTTCACAAGTATCTGTTACTAACCCCCAAACCATTTGTATTAGACATCTAAGAAACACTCAATACAACACAGACATACTAATTTCTGGGGTTTTGATTAAAGGTAATAATTCAAGACTGAATCTAGAAGAAACAAGTGAGTTTGACATTAATCACCCAATTTTGGCTATATTAATTTTTAAATACACTAAACAATACAATATCAATGATGACAAGGTCATGATAGCCAAACAAATTCAGCAACAGAAGTTGATATGTTACCATAGAATATTGAATTAGTGATTACATCCCTCTCCGAGCATTCCAACACCTAACATGCACAAGATCTTCCTGATGACCTCAGTAACTAGTTGTGGATATACATTTAAATACAAACTACAGTGTCCTTTGAAAGAATATTTGCCTGCTCATTAAGTCATTAACTCTGATTTAAATAACTCCTATCATTCCAACCATTGGGTCCTCGGTCTGCATACATTTCTTAAAAACGTCCAGAAACCAATAAATTTCCATAGAAATGTGGATCAGAAGTTCAGAACAGATTCAAGATCTAGAATAAAAAACAATTTACCTTGTAATGAAGTAATTGGTAACATTTTACCTACGGACAGCTCATACTAGTAACTACACTCAAAAAACCAATACTAACAATACAATTTACCTAAGTCCAAATGTTTAGTGACTACATGTAGCTAATTAAGTGAAATCAGTCCCTATGAATGTTGGAGATGCTAGATCGTAAGTAACATAATACAGCAGAGCAATCAGAATATTCCGATAAAAGAAAACAAGACCTTGAGTGCAGAGGCATAACGCTTGCGATTGCGAAGGATTTTGAGGGTGTGATCGACCTCCCATTTATAAGCTTTCTTCTTGGATTTAAGAAACTGATTCAAATTTTGTCTAACAGTAACATCTGATCCGCCATCTTTGAGGAGCCGCCTGTAAAGCGCTTCTTCCAAATACTTCTTAGTAGACCTCTTCGTTAAACTCTTTGTTTTCCCGAATCGTTGAATAAACAGGGATGATGACATTATTGTCAAACGTAGAAACAGATTCAAATCATATAACTTGAATAAACAGGGATTATTACTCCAACGACGAAAGGATAGCTAACCGGGACGAGGGTTTTGGGGGAGGGTGTGTGAGTCCAGAACGGGAGAACAGAGACCAGAAGGAAGGGCGTGGATGGGTATGGTCGTTGGTGCATGGCTTCTAGGGTGCACCCTCACCTATATGGGCCTAAGCCCATCATGCCAATAAATGCTGCCTAACATGGTGTTTGGTATTTCGTTATAAACCAAATTATCATCTTGTTACGTTACAATAATGCAAATAATTAGTTTAAATTGTTTGGATTGCATACGTTAATAAGTGATTATTTTCGTTTAGCGTTAATCTTACAACACTTTTTCATAAGTTAAAAATTGTAGCTTATTTGCTTCATAAGTGATTATTTGGTCATTTTACAAGTAAAAACGCAAATCCAAACACTTTAAAAACTGATTATTTGATAATTATGATAGCAAACAGCAGAAGCTAAACCAAACACTACATTTCCTACAGCACTTTTTGTTACAACTATTATCTGATTATTAGTTTCCAAAACGCTACAACATTTTTTCAAACGCAAATCCAAACACCCTCTAAGGAGCTAGTGAAATTCACAGTTGCTGACTTCTTGTTATTGTACAATGTATTTTTTTAAGTAATTTTTGGATATACTTTCCAGATGATTATTTATTTGCATTTGGAGCTTATTTTGCAATTATTTTCTTGATATTTAGATCTAGCATAACTGGATAATGAGCCGAGAGATTAAATATAAATCAGACAATTTATATAACTACAATTAACTTTTGATCTTATCTGTTCTTGTTTCTAAACCTAGATCATAATATATATTTGACAATGGGGTGTTTGATAAATTTCTTGCTATTAAAATCTTGATAATTATTTGTTTCTAAGATTGTATTTTTGCCTAAAAAATAATTTATAAATTAGTATATTAACAAATAATTGGAATTAATGGAATTATAGCTTAGATTTTAGTGATAGAGGATTAAGAACTTTTATTATGAGTAAAATACAAATGAAATTAAAACTTTCATTATTCCAATTTAAAAACTGATTATTTGATAACTATAATAACAAACAATAGAAATTAAGTCAAATACTAAAACTTCCTACAACACCTTTCGTTAAAACTATTAGTAGAATATTAATTTTCAAAACGTTGCAATACTCTTTTAAATACAAATCCTACGATCTATGTTGTTTCTTAATAATATTTGCGTCACCAAAACAAAATTTACATCCGCTATTTGAATAATTTTTTGTGAACTTGAAGCTTAAAATAAGACCGGTAAAATATTTTAATGTTTAAGGGTGGTATATACTAGAAATTCTCTTATTAGTAAATAACAAATCTAAAGACCATTTTCATGATAACAAGAGTGTTAGAAGTGCTTACTATAAATAGAGTAAATTACCCAAATGTGGGATATTTTTGGTTTTCGTCACTCAAACTGTTTTTTACACCACAAGTACCAGAAATGCAAACCTTTCACACAAATGATCATTAGGTTAGTTAAATCACAGGGGTATTTTAATCATTTTCAATCTTAGGACTATTTACGTAATTTTCTAATAGTTTATCCTTTTTTTCTTGTTTTTCTTCTTTGGGTTGATATTGATATTATTATCAACTATTATTATTTTTATGATCAACCATTACATATATCAAATTGTGAGCATTTGATGTGATCATGGAGCATCCATCAGGTTTCAAGTTTCATAAATAACCTCACTGCCATGGGTTTTTTTGAAGTAGATGTGCTTAACTGCCCATGGAAGCAACCATCGGTTCTATCATCAAAAAATACCATTGCCTTAAAAAAAACTGATGTGTGTGAAAATCAAAGCCCAGATCAATTCCATTAGATTGAAGTCCCAAATTATTGATACAAATCAACAAAATATATCATCATCATAGCATGAAACCCAGGTGTGTTTATAACCTAAAGAAAATAAAAAATAATGTATAACTATCGAATGAAATCAAAAGAAAAAATGTAATTAACAAATAATAACAAAAAAAAAAAAAAAAGTACAACGCACAAATGAAAACAAAATTAAAATGTGTCTTCGTCTTTATTCCTATTACAAAATCGTAAAAGACTGATCAGATATATTATTCATCATGAAAAAGTGCATCGTCGACGTTGATCTCCATAACCTGGTGTAGAAGCACATAACAGGGAACAGTCAAGGATCGAAGGCCCGATAAATTAAACAATCTGGTTTTATAAAAACTAGAGAGACAGAACCAAAACTGCCCGGTCCTTACAAAATTTGTACACTCAACACGTCACCTACAAAAGTTTTTTGAGGCATTGTTACAGGATTTGTGAGTCAAACTTCATATATCAAGTTTGATAAAAAGTAAGCAAAGTTGCAAAGGTCTTTGCTCGCGACGTGAAAACTAGTTCTGCTCGTCGACTATAATGCGAGTTACAACACCAACAGCAACGGTTGTTCCTGATGATCTTAAGAATACCCTCCCAAGAGCTCTGCTACTTGAGAATTCCTGCACACAAACTTCTCCTTGCAGCACCACCTAAGGGTATGCAAAGAGGAAACGACTTAGAAACCAAAATTACTTTACCGATAAATACAATAGACCCAGATCACTTTATTAACTTTTGGTAACAATAACAATGATAAAAAAAAAAAGATCGGGCATTTTGAAAGTTGAATATAAATGTCTGCAAAATGGAAACTCTTCAAACCTTTTATCAGACCGACAAAACCTAAGAACTGAACCCGACCAAGTTCCCACCAACCATATTTGTTCGGCTTTTGATTCACAACTTTTCAAAGAACCAATTCTCGGATAGTTTTTAATATTGGTTCTTTGTTCAGGCTGGAACAGATTTTTTACAAATTTTATTTTCCAAATTTGGAAGTCATTATATATATATAAACTTGTTAAACCTCAAACTTTTACGAGATTTGCGGTCAATTTTGTAACCAATCAGGTACTTTTGGATCAGTCCAGTTCTCGGTGCTGTTAAGCTTTAATTTTAGGGTTCCAATCAGGTCCAGTTTCGTCCTGATGAACACCCAGGTGACTTCTTAGCTAACAGATACGGAGAAGATAACGAACCTCAACTATGGCACTTTGCTTGGCTAACAGACATCGTGGTGACTTCTTTGTTACCTTCCCTGTCTTTGAATCAAGCAACGAAACAATCTTTGAGACTCTTGCTACTTCCTTCGCATGATGTATATGACACTCCAACTGCTCATTTACTCCAAACACAACAAAACCATCAAACCAAGTGTAAGCAAAAAAGAAGATGAAACATGCATGATATATAAAAAGATAACCTGAGAGCCAATGAGAATTGGTGTTTGGACATCCAAAATGAGGAGCTTCAACTCCAAATGCTTTGCGACTGCCACTGGGAAATCTGGGTGACACAATACACCACCAGACATCACACAATTTGCGTCAATGCCTTGTAGACTAACAGCTACGTTATCTCCAGCTCGTGCGATGGTACATGCCTGTGAATCACGTTCCAAAGAACGCACCGTTCCAACGTCTCTTGAAGGCATAATGAGAACCTATAAATCCACATACAAGATAACATTAGCAATTAGCAGTTAAAAAGAAGCAAACAAGAATTTAGCAAGTTAAGATAAGAAGGCAACAGGATTTTACTTCACTCTCTCTAATTTATTACCTTAGAGATAGGGTTGAAATCAAAAATTTTATTAACGTTGTTGAAATCAAAAATTTTATTAACGTTGTTGAAATGCCATAAAATGATAAGTGGTTGTAGCATGCTAGTAAGACGGCTTGGAATACGAAAAAGAAATGGAAACTGGGAATGAAAAACTAATAGTGTCACAGAAAAACTGTAGTTGCCAAGCATAAATAGAGAAAAGCAAACGAAATGGCTAAACCAATAACCTATAGTCCTTTAATCGCATATCCACAAAAAATGATGGTTTAAAAACACCTTTACCATTCAAAAGAGCAAGATAATTGGAACTTATCAGATCATTACAGCTACGCAAATATTCACAACTGTTAGATTGTACAACTTGCACTCATCCATAATATTGCCAGTGTCCAAAATAAATGCAACCTTTGTCTTGGAATGCAGTTCAAAGGAATTACAAATTATCATTAAAAGATCTAAAACACCCCTCAATAATAATCAATTAGGCAATCCTGTCAATCATAATCAATGCTATGACTGAACTTTAAACTGTTACTGATGGCCAAAAAGGTAAATTTGGGTTCAAACTAAGGTAAAAAGAGAAAAAGTGCATTTAGATTCAGACATCCAGAATAGGAATTGTTTTGTTTATTCTGGTATGTTGGTAATAGTACAAATCATAATGATATTTTCTGAGACATTAATAAAAGATTTCATCTGGTACTAGAGCATGTACCTTGCTTCCATTACGAAGAGCTCCAGACTCCAACTTCCCACATGCAGATACCTGACCTTGAGATGGCAGGTTTATAACATCACATATCGGCATTAGTAAAGGCTTAGAGTATTCTCTAGCAGGAGGTTGAAGAGCATCTATAGCTTCCAACAGACTAGGTCCCTGGTACCTGTAAGACAACATGCATATAACCGATTACTTTAATTTAATGAAATCAACTAGCCCCGCTCTTAAACATGTAACCATTGTTATTTGAAATTTTCTGTAGAGAATGTTGCTTAAAAATGGCATTTTTGTATAAAAAAGTTGCTAAAACATGCCATTATTCAAAATTATTTGAAGTAATCGGTACATAAAACCAAGAAGAAAGCAAAGTAGCAAACAATTAAAAGAATTAAAAAGATGGAACAGGCAAATCAAGTATCAAAGAAAACTAACCAGGACAACCGCGTATCGGAAGCAGGGGCCACCAAATTTTGGTTTTCCATGGCACTCAATGGAATCCATGTCACGGAAGAATCTCTGAAATTACAAGACCGGAGAAATGTTCCAAGTTGCAGTTTAATAGAATCGAATCGTTCCTTTGAGTATTGAACAGCATCCATTTTGTTAACAGACACAATCATTTGATCAACACCAAAACTTCTAATCAGCTGTGCATGCTCCCTTGTTTGACCTCCACCACTATCGATACCTGCTTCAAATGCACCAAGTGATGCATCTATAACAAGAATTGCTGCATCGGCTTGTGTTGCCCCGGAGATCATGTTTGGAACAAAATCTTTATGCCCCGGAGAGTCGAGCACCACAACATGGTACTTACTGGAGTTGAAATAGGCCACTGCCACTGTCATAGTTATGCCCCTTTCTCTTTCTTCAACACTCTCGTCCATTGCCCATGCATAAGCAAAGGAACCTTTCCCCTGATTTTTAACAATAAACGAGTCATATATCCAGCAAACGAAATTCAGTAGAATAAACTCATGCTAATGGCTTAGTAAATACATTAACAAACTGTACCTGTAACTTAGCCTCCTTTTCATATTTGTGCATTTGTTTCTGAGATATTTGCCCCAGAAGATGTAGTAGCCTTCCAGAAAGTGTTGACTTTCCAGAATCCACATGGCCAACCTGCAAATATTAGATAGAAGTCATCAGCATGACTTCGACTTCACACATTCTCTAGGCAGTTGTCAGTGGTTTAAACTTTATTTCTTCCTTTATCTAATCAATCTGTAAAAATATATTATAATAAAGTACACTTACAATAGCAAGGTTTAGCTGACTCAGTTGATCTTCAGCTTGGTCAAGTAGCATCCACTTCTCAGGTTTATACTGTGAACGATGCACAATTTTCTCCTTTGTAATGTTGGTATTTCCGGATTTTGCACTCACAGTCATACTATTCAATTTGCTGGAAATCCTATGTGTTTGTGTCTCAGATATGGAAGCATGCCTATTCTCATCCACAGATTCAAATTCATCCTTTGAAATAAATGGTGCTAAGGCAGAAGATTTAGCATTTGGTTTCACATTGGTATTGTTCATCACTTTGCTAGGAGCATCAGAAGTTGATGGCTTGTTCAAGTTGGATGCAACTATTTAATTATAAAAAGATCACACATGTCAGAATCTCAACTAAAAAGTGATGGTCATTGAATCTCAACTAAGATTGTTTCACTACATATTACATAAATCTTTTAACATTAAAACATAAAAACTTCATTATTGGATGCCTGGTATTATCTGATAATCCACACTTTCCAACTAGGTTAATTGTTACCTACTTTGCTTACATTCACGATTATAGCAACCTGCTTTAGATTTTACCAATAATACAATCTACTTTCTATTATTCATAATTATAGCAACCTACTTTTAAATTTTATCAATTATAAGTTTATAACACTACTTTCATCTTTTTTCCATGATTATAGCAACTAGCTGAATACCTTTATGACATGTTAGCTTTTGAATGATGTGGAATATAATTCGGCAAGTTTATCAGCGTCATAAAATTGACCCGATAAAACCCCTTGTATTATTCTAAGCGGAAATAATTAATTGATGTTTAATTTTATGACGTGGATAACTTTGTCAAATTATGTTCCATGTTATGTAAAATTTGACATGCTGTATAGTTAATCGGCTAGTTGTTATCGTAAAAAGGGACTATTAATGGTATAATTTTAAGTAGCATGCTATAATAGTAAAAATAGAAAGTAGATTGCTATAATTGGTAAATTTTATACTAGGTTGCTATAATCATGAATTTTAGCAAGGCAAGTTACTATTTCTTGCAATTAACCCCATTCCAAGTTTCCAACTCATTAAACGCAAAGTACTTATAGGTGATGGTATAATACCTCTTCAAATTAATATACATCATCATGTGTGTATGTGACTATGTGTGTCTTTTGGAATAGTATTTTTCTTCCACACTTCAATTAATCCAATGCAACAATGATTATAGACCTCTCAATCTTAATTCTTAAGCAAGCAGTAATTTGTCCTAGAGGTTAGATTTTGGCTTAATCTATTTCTAAGTGAAACGCGGAAAAGTGCCCAATGGCATATCTTGTGTAACCACAAAAAGTAAGAAAACCTTTACACGGAATAACTTTTCTAAGAATATGTTGCATTATGAGAATGAAAGGATCGATCAAATGAAACGGGAAAAGGCTAGACACGGTCAAGAAGAACACATGCAACATAAAAGTCAAACGAGTTCCAACAGAAGTGCACATTTACATTATTTTCCCATGCCAACTCTTATGATTCAAAAGAATCACATTATAGAAACTCAACAAGCATGAAGTTTCTTAAACTTCATATGGAGTCAAAAAATTACCTTTAGAACCTATTTTATAAGATCGCATTCCCATTGAAACCACATCATCTGGAGATGGGTTATCGAACTTGAAAGGGGCTGGAAAAAAGGCAAGGACAAGGGGTGATGGAAGTTAGTTATTTAATATGACTTCATATGAGAGAAGGGTTGCTTGTCTGACAAAATTCTTGTGTTGACAAGGAATATTTGCCGAGTAAATGGCCATCTATTTCAGGAGCATGTGCAAACCTATGTTAACCTTGTAATGTTTTTCAGAGATAATGGCCTTGTGTAAATCATGGAACTGTCCTTGAATATTTCCATGCAAGTGAGAGAATTTGTCCTCTTTTGTTGAAGAAGCATCTTTCTGTGGTTGAAAGTTAATAGCCCCCTTGGGTGACCGACATGGCAATGATGTAAAAAGAGACTTAGCCATCACTGATGCTTCAGGGTTCATGCATATGCCACCAACTGCATTAAAAAATTCTAATCTATGAAGACACTAGGAGAAAGGGAAAGAATCTAGATTTGATTTGAAATAATCCTAGTTTACTAAGGTATGTAAGCCCCCGAAATTTTGTGTTATTTTTGGTGCATATATGTCACACAAAAATGTAATTTACAATACTCGAGACAGCAAAGACTAACAAGTCAGCAACTGATAGTGAGTGAAGGACAAAACTGATACAAATTCATATGAAGGCATAATAACATGCAAATGCATACCTGTACTTGATTGTCCATTGTTAGAACTTCTAATCAGAGGGTTGCGAAGGACACCACATATATCACATGCAGACATATATTCCTCGTTATCAAATGTACATACGGGGCAGCGCCAAACATTTTGCTGCACAATTTTTTCTTTTGCTTCAGGAGCTTCCCAAGCTGCAAATACATATCCAAGTCAAAAGATAATTAAATGGACTGAGCAAGCAAACTCAGGAACTTGTAATCACTTTCTTAGTTTGGAGCTATTCATGCAAAATGTCTTATTGCATTTCTGATAAAAGAAGAAAGGACAAAATCAATGCTCAGATGTAACCACCTAAAGTTATTATATTTGTACTATGCAAATGTAAATTTGTCTTATGCAGCAACACATGTTATCTTGGTAAATCACTAAACCCAGTGATTCATATCATCTTTATACTATGCATGTGACTCGTTATATTCGTAAATCCAATGACTCATAAACGTAAGTTTGTAGTATTGAAGTGTTTCAGATAAACTTTTGCAATTATATACATTTGTCACTTGCGTATAATGCTTTGAAACACAGACCTTATATTCAATCCAAACGGGTTACAGTCATAACACATCACTCCCTCATACTTGGTTGGATTGCTATTGACTCATGATGTCAATATTATGAAAAACAAAAGCATGTTACGTGATAATAGTGACATAAATATTTAATGAATAGGTATGTATTTTTTTTCGAATTCAGACCAAACAAAGATAAGAATCAATTGAATAGCATTATAAAGAAAATAATGGGTTAAAAAAATTAGTCTTAAGTTCAATCAGAGAACAAAATAGCCTGTGGAGTAAATTATTTAAACATGATTAGAAGAATATTGTGTGACTTCTAGATTAATTGTTAGTGGTACTGCTCTTGGGTTTGTTGAGCCATGCAGTCACCAATTTTAAGTAAATTCTTAGATAGTTTTTAAGTTTTCTTAACAGGCAAAGGCAACTGGTTCAACTGGCCAAGTCGACTTTTTAGCACTTGCATATTAACGTGGCCAAGTCGAGCTTTTTAGCACTTGCACATATCATTGAATACAAGTCATAAAGCTAAAGTTAACCTCACAATAAACCAACTTAAAGTCAAGTTCATCAAATTATAAGCAATGTATGGGATTGTTGTTCTACAATCTACTCCTAAAAATGGAAGTATGAAACACCATCATCAAATTCTTTAACCCCAGACACTTGCGTCCATGAGATGCATATATCAGCCCGGGCCCCATAACATGTCCTCACCCGGCCCAAACCTGATCCAATTAGGCAAGTCTCGATCCTTCAAAGCCACCTACTCCCATATCAGTGAAAAAACCAGGTTAAAGCCTGGTGCTCAGACCAAGTCCTTCAAGGCCCACTCGATTTTTACTTATTAAAAAAATTTCATATATATTTTTTATCATACGACTTGTATATATTATTACGTAACTTATTACATGTAAAATATATAATACGAGTTCATGAAATTGTTATGTTTGAAGTTCAACTAAATTCTTATAAGTTATGAAAAGCCCATCAAGGCCTGGTTAAGCACAACCTGGCCCGGCGGGCCTTCCCCGGACCGAATTATAGAGAGTATGCCTACTTAAAAGTGGCCCAGGCCCAAGTTTCTCACACAATGCCTGGTAAAGGCCCGACCCGGCATTGTGAAGCAAAGTCTTTCCAAGGCATTTATGATATAGAAGTAAAAGGACATTCCTTAGCAGATTGTGAAGCAAAGTTTTTATAGACAAAAATTAAATATATAGTAGACTCTGATATTCATACATAAAACAGATACATAAACTAAATTCAAGTGCCCACTGCCCAGTGGTGGCCTTCAACGATATCCAAATACTTGAATCAAAAGAGCATTCATAGATGAATTTTAGTACCAAAATGCAAGGAAACTATAACCAGGAAAATGAAAATGTATTTCCTGTACCATGGCTACCAAATTACTAATAAGCTCATGAGCTAATTGCATAATAAACATCAATTACCAGAGTCACTTTCATCTATGCCGTTGCCATAATTGTAGTCATAATCATCATCATGGTAATCATCATAAGCATCATAATCGTCATCAAAATCAACTCCATATGTTAATTTCCGAGGCATTTCCTGGTTAAAAGAAAATTCATATGCCTCGTCAGAAGGGTATCCATTTAGAGAATAAGGTTTATTATGTAATTTATATCTGAAAATACGTAAATATAGAATTATAGATCCTCCAAATGTGCAGATTAAATAACAAATTGAAACCAACAAGAACAGTTTCTATACCTGTGAGTTTATTCTGAATAGAACCAAAATAACACTATCATCCAAACACTTTCAAGATGATAAGGAGAGGCACAAGCTGCCAATATGCCATAAGGGCCAAAACCATCTATCGGATTATGGACATAACATGCCAAAGAATTGCTTATCTTCCTACCAGGTCCAATTTCCCATCCAGTAAAATAACAATGTTCCGATAAAAAGCCTTGATCAAAATAATGGCTGCCACATATAGAGGTTAGACCTATTAGAAGATAACATGACCACCAATAGCTAAAAAGGCATATAACTGTAACATATTAACACCTGTTCTATTGAAATTGACAAATTAAGAAGGCAAACATGATCTTCAAACCCACCGCCTCTTTTCCAAGACCTTTAAACTATACAAATTCAACTTTTGGCCTCAAACTCATCGTCGTCTAACCTGATCATCATTTTTCATCAATCTAGAGTTCGCCAAACCCTATTTTTATATCTCGAAAACTAGATAATCATCAGTCACATCATTCAACCAGGAATTCAAACTATATTCTTTATTTTTCTCTGCTATACCAAAATGAAAATATAGCAAAGTTTTTAAAAAGTCATTGTACAGATATTGTCCCGAAAGCATTCAGTGGTCGTGTCTGAATCACGGTTTTTCACATGCAAGCAAATATCAACTGGATTGTAGTGGCTACCAAAGAAAATATGTGCATTGAAAGGAATTAGTTTACACCCTCACAATTTAATGCCACGGGATGACTCTTGATAAATGCAAATTTAGACTATTTAGTATCGATTATATGTACAAATGTAACACCGTTACACCGGTGATGCTTTTAATCAACTTCAGTGCCATCAATTTGTTTCAAATGAAAAACTTTTTTGATCAACTTTGAAACTAGAAATTAGCCACACCATAGCAGAAGTGCATCTCTCTTTTATCCTTCATCGTTTAGATGTCTACTCGTCTCTCCTTAAGTCTCTTTTTTATCAACCAAACCATGTAAAAGAAAACTTAATAGAACATTACATTCAGATATCCCATTATGCATGCTCAAAAAGAATTACATTTCACGTTTAAAAAATTAGGGTTTTAGTATATCTACAAATTTTCGTAAATTCAATACCGAACTCCATAAAAGTAGACATCTGGAGTTTTATAAGTTGTGAATTAGGGTTAACAAGTTCAATCTTTGTAACCAAGTCAATGAATCCACATAAAATGCAAAACTAAAAGACAACTATGACGTATAATTCGAAAATTATAATCCAAAAAGCGTATAGAAACGAAGGAGATATGTTACCAGTGGAGAGTCGTTGCAGCAGTGGTTCAGAAACAGTAGTATATGCTGTTAAAACAAATTATGATGAACGAATCAGGAGAGATGGTCGGCGAGTGATCGACGAGGGATTCGAAACGAAACCTTTTTTCCTTTTCTTGTGATTTACATTTTACAACATAGTCCCTAAACTATTTCCCAATACACACGTTTCGCCTATTAAAACTTTTTCTGGCTTATATTTTTGAAATTATTACGAAAAAACCAACGTATTTTTATGTTTTTTACGTTTTCGTCATGTTACTTTTTTTTTTCCATAAAACACATATATGTGTATGTGTTTTAATTTCTTAATATATGTGTAATTCATTTGGATCATATATCCACATATTAATTATAATTTTCATCATTGTTAATATATGATATTGGTTTAAACTAGTTAAGTTTGTTGACTTCATGCCTTAGGATGCCCATTTGCTAATTAATGTTTAGAATATTTGACCAATGTTTGATACATCAAACTAGTTTACTAATTCATATATTACGTGGATATGTTTAATAAAGTAAATTTTTTTTTAATGTATATAACTTAAATCTAAAATTTTAAATATTATTTTTTAAAACATGTGAGACATTTACACACAGTCTCATTTACTAATGTCTAACGATTAGTACCATTGGTATTTAATTAATATTTAAAATGAAATGTTGTCAAGAATATCATTTAATTATTATTTAAAAAGAGATATTATTAAGATGGATCTCTTGATAATTGATAGAGGTTTAAAATTTAACTTTTGATGTTAATTGATATTTAAAATGAGCATTTACCTAATATTTTAAATGAAGATATTGATAAAGAGAGCATCTTGATATTTAAATTGATATATTTAAAATGAATAGTAACTCTTGGTGTTTAATTAATCTTTAAAATGAGAGATTAGTAAAATGAGCTTTAATTAATATTTAAAATGAAGTTTTGCTAAAAGGAGTTCTTGATTTTGTACTATGATAAATACATAACAAATTAATTGTCTTTTTTTAATATTTGATTTGATTTAAATTTGATTACATGTTACAAATAATAAGTATCATAGTTCATAAATTGAAGTATTTGAAATATTTATAATATGGTTAACTATGTATTTAAACATATTGTAATAAACTAAGTTATAATTTTTCAATCTATAAATGAATTTTATAATATCATTCCTCTCCTTGCAACGAGCGGACATTAAAACGTTGTTTGAGATCAAATACATTATACATGACGAAAAGAGCTTGAAATTTATAACAACTTGAATCTGAGTCATAAGAACTTCGTCCGAATTCTTATCAACTTTATTGAACCACTTGTAACATATATGTGTGTAAGATTGGAAGCGAATCAAAATTAAATCATGTTATACCTTACATTTGTCAAGTCAAACTATTACAAGTTTGCATCAAGTTGACTTAATCGAACAAAGTTTTTGATGAAATTTTTTTAAGACACTCAAACTTTAATATCAAAATCGAGTCTTTCTCAAGAAGACCTCTAGCCTACAAACTACTTGACCCATCAATCCATCATTATTAGTTTGAAGTTTGAACTCATTTTAACGTCATTGTGTTGAGTTAGTTTTGAGTCGACTCATTTATAACTATATATTGATCAGGACCTATACTAATCTGACATGATCCAATCCAATCATTTACTGCACTTGACTTTTTTTTTTATAGAAAGCAAAGTTCGCATCCGCGAGTCTCAATATCGATGTGGTTTATTTATTTTAAAGTTTTATTTCATCCAACTAATATTTCCTTTTTTTTTTGTACGACTTTTTTGGCAAGGTTTTGTGATGGGCTGGGTTCACGTGCCCACAAACTGTAGAAAATGGTAACGTGGGCCAAGGTTAAGGCCCATTATACTGGGAACAATTTAGCCTGTGTACAACCCACATGGCATCACGTGCCCCTCACCTTAAAAGTCCACGATGATAAAAAAGTACGGATTATAGATACGGTTTCCACGTGCCGTTCGCCAGCTTAAAGATGTGGTACCTTATGCAAAGACAGTTGTACATCCGCAAAAGGTGAACAGACAAGCGTTAACTAGATTCACACAATGCGGTTTTTGTGGTTGTTGGTTGGATCTCCCCAAATAATAATTTAACATTCAATGATTCAATCATCTGGTAAGATTTAATATTTGTGTATTATACATAGTTTAGATTAAAAATTTTAATATTTAAGGTTCAAATGTTTTGTAATTGCACTTCATTTTATTTTTTATTGAATACAGTAACTTATTTTATGTAACACAATAATATACTTTTATCCCTTTTACAATTTATAATAACTTTTTATAAATTGTTCATAGCAACATATTTTTAAATTAAATATGTATAATAATAGTAATTATTTACTCATACTTTTCAATCTTACAGCAATATATTAGTTAGGTTTTCTGTCACATATTGCCATAAAACTATAAAAGTGAAATTTATAAGACATATTATTGTGAATGATAATAATAAAATATGTTACTAAACAATATAAAAGTGAAAATTTGTTACTTTTTTAATTTATACATTTAATCTAAATTCTAAAAGTGCTATGAAGGTTTCAAGATTTCATGGTCAGCCTCTTGCTATAAATTGCTTGACTGCATTAACTGAAATATGTCGATCTTGTACAGATGCGAAGGGGTGAATGACTAATTGTTCAAAAACAAACATAATCGATACCCGAAAGTCAAGAAAATATTTATAAAAAAAAACCATATACCATCCTTGTTGGGTTCCAAATTGTATTTTTGGTTTCTTGTTTTTTTTTTCTTAAATTTTAAAATAAAAACACAAAACTAAATAATTTTATGATTCTAGTTATTCGATTTCACGGTTTCGTCACTCTTCCGATGATTCCATTTTCACATCCATCTCATTAGCACACTGTTGAATTATCATAAAACTTGTGTATTATAAACTAGTTTATATATCTGTGTATTATACGGATATTTTTAATACATGATTATTAAATAAAATCTATATAAATTAAAACTTTAAACATACAAATAGATAATAAAAAAACTATTATTAGAATACATATATTTGGGTTAATATATTTATTTAATAATATATTTGTTATTTATCACATTTAGGTAATGGTTTTTTTTTTCACACAAATTTGTCTTTCAAAACTAATTACAATTTGATCAATATAAAAAAAATAAAGCTGTCACTAAAGTGTAAAATTGTGCCACGAAACTGACTAAAGTATCGAGTTTATAACAGAAGGCTAACAAAACTACCGATGGTTATTAAATTGAAACAAATTTTGAATGGATAATAATGAGTATCATGACATAACTAAATAAATATTAATAATGACATAACTAATCATTAAAAAAATAAAAAAGTAATAATAATGACATAAATATTAGACATTTTATATTTAAGTTTACAGATATTATTTGTGTAGATATCATAATTATTACTTGCTAAAATATCTAAATTGTGTAGATTGGTTGAGACTTGAGACCAAGATATCATGATCTTAATTATATAAATCTTATTATTTAATTGCAGACTTTAAATTTAAATATGACAAGAGACAAGCATTGTTAACTTTTTAGAGTCATATGATACTTATTAAATGATCTAAAAACTAAAATACAATTATAATAAATATAATGGTTTATTATGGAAAAAAAAACAATATATTCTTACGATTTTTAGTGTTTTCGTCCTTTAATGTTATTTTTTTCAAGAAAAGTTCTAAAGCTAATTATTTATTTTTGGTTTAGTGCAATTTACCTATTTGAACTCGGTTTTTCAGTTTTTTAAAATCTGATTTGCCAATTATAATCAGACTTTAATAGTTAACTTTCATAAAATCAAGAAAAAAATTAACTTGCGTAATTTTCTTAAAAAAATAAATAATATGAAAGAACGAAAACGTAATAATATAAAAACATCTTGGTTTTTGTATTCTTGATATTCTTTGATAATATTTTGCTTTTTTTTAATAGAATATTAAAGGTTTAAACAAAGTTTCAATTGACCACCCTCAACTATGAGGAAGTTGACAAATTGAAATTGGAAATGCCGACAGCAAAAAAGGAAGAGAAGTGTCGGTGCTGCTGGTTGTGGTGTACTAGACAATAGACATGGCTTTTATTACTTGTTTCTTCTCCCATCACTATTGATGAATTAATGATTCGACTTGTGTGTCGTTTTGTCTTTGTGGTTTAAACGTCTAGCTCCCATCTTTTATTTTTATTTTTTTTATGATAATTTACCCACACATTAACCCAAATTTTCTTTTATTTTGAATGATTTAATTTGTTGTTTGGATTCATTTTAGACACTTTACATGTTTTCATACTAAATTCTTTTTAAAAAGACAACATTTTTTATGAAACAATAGTAGGAAAGCCAAGAAACGAAAACACGCAAGGTTTACAAGGTTCAGTCGATGTGGCGTATGTCCACACGCAGGATGAAGTAATCTTTATTAAAGGGTGTTTGAATTTGCGTTTGAAAAAGTGTTGTAGCGTTTTGAAAACTTATAATCAGATAATACTTGTAACAAAAAGTGTTGTCGGAAATATAATATTTGGTTTAGCTTCTACTGTTTGCTATCATAATTATCAAATAATAAAATTTTAAAGTGTTTGGATTTGCGTTTTTACTTGTAAAATGACCAAAAAATCTCTTAAGCAAATAAGCTACCTTTTTTTAACTTATGAAAAAGTGTGGTAGGATTAACTCTAAACACAAATAATCACTTATTAACGTATGCAATCAAAACACTTAAACCAATTATTTGCGTTATTGTAACGTAATAAGCTAATAATCACGTCTATAACGTAAAACCAAACACCCTCTTAGAGTTTAATCAATAGGTGTTACAAACTACCCTGATTATAAGTTATAATATATAGATATAAGCAAAAACTCTAATTCAAGTGGCTTAAAATTCATTCGGACAGATTGATCATCATAACCCAGGCGGATTGGTCCGCTAATAACCTAATTAATATGTTGAAACACACTGTGCATAGACAGATTGACTGCCTTATGACAGATTGATCCGCTGAACACTTCTGATCAATTCCCAGCATGTTTTCAATCCCGTTTTTTTATTCCAAACACAAAAATCACTTTAGGGGCTTTTCACCTCATCTTAGTCATCTAGACAATATTTGAGTCACATTTAACTAACATTATTAACAATAAACTTCTCAGTAAAATGACAACAAATAACATACAGAAATATTAGGGGCATTTGGTTCATAGAATGTTTTTAGAAGTAATGAAATTTGTCAAAGAAATGAAAAAGTGAAAGAAATGGAATGGAATTAAAATTTAACTTATTGTTGTTTGGTTGGAAGAAATGAAATAGAATGAAATTAAACTTCATTCATTATTATTTTTCTATTTAATTTGAAAATGAGATGGGATTGGTGAGTGTATGGTAGCTTGGGTAGAGTAAGGTAGGGTTGGGTGAGGTGTGTATGGTTAGGTAGGTAGGAAAAGTTAGTGTGGGTGAGATAGGATGAGTGAGTTGGGGTATGGTTAGGTAGGGTAGGAATGGGGTGAGGTAAAGGTAGGGTGGGGTATTGTTGGGTAGAGTAGGTGAGGATAAGATTGGGTGGGGTGATGTTGTGTGGGTAGGGGTGGGGTATGGCTAGGTAGGGTGGGGTGGGGTGGGGTGAGGTATGGTAGTATGATAGGTATGGTTAGATAGGGTGGGCAGGTGGGTGGGATAGGGTAATGTGGAGTATGGTTAACTAGTGTGGGGTGAGTGGATAATGTAGGGTTGGTATGGTAGATAGTCGATAGAAAAACGCATTATAAGAATGAAATATCAATTATTTGCCTATTATGTAATAAAAATATATTCCAATAGAGAAGGAAAAATATTTTATGTCTAAATGAATTCTTTTTCTTTTTCTTTAACCAACCAAACATACGAAGAAATAAAATTTTCATTACAAACAAGCCCTTAGAGTTAAAGAAAAAGCCAGCTACAAAAATTTAAACACTTTCATTTTTTTGTTTTTAGACAAAGCTTATCAAGTCTAAAAACAATCATCATAAGATGTTTATAGACAACACTAAACGGATACATTTGGCTAATTAATTCATGTAACCATGTCATGTTGACATTATTAGCTTTTGATTAATTAAATCATCTGTAGATTCATACTAAAATGATGTTACACACACATACCAAACAAACATTCAAATTATTCTTACAAATTTGTTTGAAAAGTCATACGAAATGGATTAAAACTTAAAACAATAAGATTTTAAGTTCCACAATTCAGAGTTGCATGGTTGACAGTACGACATTGTTTGAATGAACTTTCTTTACAATGATTCGAAAAGTATGATTCTAAGAAACAATTTTATAACTATCCCTTCAATTATACATGGTCTCAATTAACAAAGTTTAATGATTTGTAACTTTGATATTTTAAAAGGGGAATTTATCCATGCCCAATACCATAATCTTTTTTAAAACTTAATTAGAAAAAGTTTTTGATCTAAAATGTAACTTTTCTTCTTTAATCTGGTTTTAGAACCTAAACTTGAAAAGGCTCCATCACCATTGTTGCACAAATCAAGCTATTTAGTTCTGAAAATTTTAATACAACACAATGCTTGGAAAACTTGGATGTCATCTTAAAAAAAGGGTTTATGTAATTATATGTTAACATTTTTTTTTGAAAATCAATTATTTGTTAATTTACTGCACAATTACTTTGATATATTTTGCTTCAAAAAGTATACATACAAACATATATATATATATATATATATATATATATATATATATATATATATATATATATATATATATATATATATATATATATATATATATATATATATATAGTGTTGGGTTCCGGTAAGAACACTCAATTCCGTGAAAACGTGAGAACCACTCTAAAATTTATGCATTTAATGTATAAAATTATGCATTTGATGCTAAAATTTATACATTTGATAAATTTATGCATTTAATATAAACATTTTCGCATCTCATGATAAATTTGTAAACTTTATGTATGAATTTGTGCATTTGACAAATTTTGTGCATTTAATGTAAAATTTGATGAATTTCTCATAAACCTTGCTAAAACAACACCCAAGTAGAAATACATGATGCATCAAATGATCGTGATGCATTAAATATGTCGGTTTCCTGAGGTTTCCTAATGCACATTGGTTTTCCATTGAAACCCCCCCCCTCACACACACACACACACACACACACACACACACACACACATATATATATATATATATATATATATATATATATATATATATATATATATATATAATATCATGGGGTGTTTTAGCATGGATGTGTTTCTACTTGGGTGTTGTTTTAGCAAGGTTTATGAGAAGTGTCATCAAAAGAAAGAAGAAAAGCAGCCACAAAATCAAATTATCAATACATGGAGGGCATATGTGTAAAATCACATAAAGACATACTCTACTTGTTTTTCTTAGGGCTCCTTGGCCCCCTGTATTTTGGATTTATTACTTTACAGTCCTCCCATTTATGAGTATTTGGTTTATTGAAGTCTTTTCTATCACTTTCAAATGTTAATGCGCATTATGTCAATCAACTATTAAAGAGTATTTTGCATTTACTTTTTTCTCACCATCTGCATTTTATTTATTTTCCTTGTCTGAATTAATTTATTAGAACACAAATTATGTTTTAGAAGTCTATAACTTATCGCCTTCAATTGACTAGTATTTTAATTTAATAAAATCTTAAATTAGTCTAAACATTACGGATTAAGGGCCCAATAGTCAACGCAACGACATTAAAGTTCATTTGAAACAGAAGAATTTGACACGATACCTAAGTGAATTTGACATGCTAAAATAATGAAATATTACCATAAAAGACAAAGATAATCATCAAACACGAAAAGACATAATTTATTCGATAACCAACTACAAACGCTAAAACCAAAACCATGTAAGCTAAGTTTGTTTTCATGGTTTGTATCATGTTGGTTTCATATTGTCAAATAACAATATACATAGTTTTTCGTATCTTATTATAAACGAAAAAAAAAAAATTTATTTCATACTAGATAATTACATATGTGTTTGTTTATCTAACTTGTTAACACGTTTTTACCAAAATTTTAACATGAACGATTTACGATCAAGTAACATGAAAAGATTGTTTTAAACTTTATTACCTTTGTAATATGAATCAAGCATTATGGATGCAATACAAGTGTGTCACAACTAAAACAATTTAGAAAAAATAGGAAATTAAATGTGATTACAAAATACACAATTTCCCCAATAAATACGTACAAATAATCAGATAAAAAACCGTTGCAATCCTATATATCCACATAAACATAAGATAAAGTAATTTCCCATTTATAAAGGAATTTATTAAATAAAATAATTAAAAAAATGAGGTATGATTGCATGAGTGAAGTACCATGTGAGTTTGTATGTACTCTCAAAATTTAGTATTAATAATCACATTCCACCTCTCTTACTTCTCACACACATTCTTTTCCCTTTTTCTATCTCACTCTTTCATTTGCTCTGAAGAGAGAAGCTAGAAAAACATATGGCAATGCCCATATCCCTTCTTCTTCTTCTTGGTCTTCTTGCCCCTATCTCAACTTTATCTTCACATGTACAAGATCCTAAGCTTGTTGTACAAGAAGTCCACGGGTATACATAGACCTGACAATTGGAGACACGAATACACGAGTTTGTGAGAGACATGACACGAATACATCTTAAAATTTGAGATAAAACTTATTGCCTTTTGTGTATTCGTGTCGTGTCAAATTCGTGTCTGATACGTGAAAATGACACGAATACACGAATTGCGTATACATTGTTTTATATTACACTTTTGTCCTCATCTCCTTTCTAATTGACGCACAAAATATTAATATTTCCGATATATATATAGTAGTCTATTTGTTAGATTATGTAATTGTCATTTTATGATTAGCCTTGATTTATTTATTAATGATATTTATTGATCCATAAAGGCATTATATTATGCCATTTTATATAAACTTAGTTTTTTTTATCCATCATATTTTTGGGTCCCATTTTAAATGAAGTTAGCATATATGTATGTATCTTACATTTTTATTGATCCATAAAGACATTATAATATGTCATTATTTGAACGGTATTCCGAATAAAGTTTGCTATTTATTTGTCATAATAAATATGGGTCCTATTTTATATGAACTCATCATATTACACTTTTCAGTAACTCTTATTGATTTTTACTGTTTTGTAGGAGCATAAATGAATCGAGAAGGAATTTGGGATTTTTATCATGTGGGACAGGGAACCCAATTGACGATTGTTGGCGATGTGACAAAAACTGGGAAAGGAATCGCCAAAGGTTAGCCGACTGCGCAATCGGGTTCGGGAAACACGCCGTTGGTGGACGTGACGGTAAAATCTACGTTGTGACCGACTCCAAAAACGACGATCCTGTCAACCCTAAACCAGGAACGTTAAGATATGGTGTGATCCAAAACGAACCGTTATGGATCATATTTGCACACGACATGACCATAAAGCTGAAAGAAGAGCTGATGATGAACTCGTTCAAGACCATCGACGGCCGTGGTGCGAACGTCCACATTGCGGGCGGGCCATGCATCACCATCCAGTACGTGACGAACATCATCATACATGGCATCAGCATACATGATTGTAAGCAAGGAGGGAATGCGGATGTTCGTGACTCGCCAGACCATTCAGGGTGGCGGACGATATCTGATGGTGACGGGATCTCGATTTTCGGGGGAAGTCATGTGTGGGTGGATCATTGTTCATTGGCTAATTGTCATGATGGGTTGATTGATGCCATACATGGATCCACAGCCATCACCATATCAAACAATTACATGACACAACATGATAAGGTGATGCTATTGGGGCATAGTGACTCTTTAACTCAAGACAAAAATATGCAAGTTACAATTGCCTTTAATCATTTTGGTGAAGGCCTTGTTCAAAGAATGCCAAGGTAAATTAAATTCCACAAATCCATCATTATCATTAAATATAATATATATAGTTATTTAAATATATATTTTTTGAAAATTGTATATTTGCTGACACCTAATTATTAACTATATTTAAAATACATGTGTTAAAGTACTGATTTTTATGTACTAGTAGTTGATAGTTTTCAAATAACATAATATATGCTTAATTTAAATTATTATATTTTTTTCTGTTTTCAACATACCCATAATTGGAAAGTTTCACATATTGTACCAAAAGTGTTTCTAATAATAGACAAAGCAAGAAGCATAATTAAGATTCTTTTTAATCGTGTGATGATATAATTAAGTGTGTGTATATAGGGGTGGGTTCAATGGAAAACCTATATGAATCGGAAAACCCGGAAACTACTTTATAGCCATGGATTAGGTGATGCATCATGCCAAAAAGTCGATGCATCACGCTGGGAATTTGATGCATCACGCGAGAATTGTGATGCATTTGTGGTGGTGCATAGAGGTTTTCCAAGATTTTCCGATGCATGTTGGTTTTCCATTGAACCCCTCACTCACTCTCTCTATATATACATAGTAGACACACACACAATGTACGTACAAGTCATTATAATATGATATGAAAATGTTGGATTTATTATATACTATTTATGCATAATGTATATATTGTTATTATGATATAAATATATATACTAATATTTTTTTATTGGGGTAAATGTACATAGATGTAGACATGGTTATTTCCATGTGGTGAACAATGACTATACTCATTGGGAAATGTATGCAATTGGAGGAAGTGCTTCACCAACTATCAATAGCCAAGGGAATAGATTTCTTGCTCCAAATGATCATGAAAACAAAGAAGTGAGTACTCCAAAACACATTAAAAGGGTATTAATAGTCATTTTACTTTACTAATTAAAATTTTTTATGATCACTTTTAGGTGACGAAACGAGAGGATGCATCAGAGAATGAGTGGAAGAACTGGAACTGGCGATCGGAAGGAGACCTTATGTTAAACGGTGCATATTTCACCCCATCGGGTGCAGGGGCGTCCAAGAGTTATGCAAGGGCATCGAGTTTGAGTGCAAGACCATCTTCCATAGTGGGCTCGATCACAGCTAATGCAGGCGTGCTTGGGTGCAAGAGAGGCTCTCGATGCTAGCCTTGAACGTCACCAGTTAATTTGTTTTTTATTTTTAATTTGAAAGATAACAAATTAAAGGGAATATCATGTTTATAACTCTATATTATGTTACTTTATATTTAAGCAAAAAGTTTTGCATCCTAGTTTAGCCTGTTTCTCTATGTTCATGTAAGAATTTATCACTTAGGGATTTCATTATGAACCCTAATTGAAATAGAGCAAGCAAGAGCTGAAACTTATGATAACAATATGTTTTAGATTTTTATAAAGTATAATTAAGTATTTAATGCATATAAATATATGATAATTTATGCTCAATAAATGGTACTACTTTTTTAATCAAAATCACTTGATGGTTCAAAACTTTTCTGGGATGCATGGTACTTACTTGCATTTTATGATCTTAACATATGCAAATTTTTTCTTTTTATGAACTTA
This sequence comes from Centrapalus pauciflorus, assembly GCA_020465985.1. Lineage (NCBI taxonomy): Eukaryota > Viridiplantae > Streptophyta > Magnoliopsida > Asterales > Asteraceae > Centrapalus > Centrapalus pauciflorus. Next base: position 628,091 of record JAANYP010001252.1, read on the forward strand.
TTATTATGTCCATCTATTTCCCAAACTAATATTAGAAACAGAGTATATTTGTAATTAACGATTATTGCTCATAATAAGTTAATGCAAAATTTGTTCAGCAAAGTAAGGCATACAAACTAATGGGCAGTTTGGCTCACGAAATGGAATTTGAATGAATTGATTTATAGTATATATAGTAATTAGTTGTTTAGTTGTGGTGTTGAATGATTTATAAGTCTAGCTTATGGTATGACATGTTAGGAATCAAAATTCATTTATAAATATATAGGAATGATAGATTCCTAAACCATAAATTTTGAAGGAACTTAAACACATTTTTATTCAATGTTTTTATAATCCAAATTTTATAATACACTATAAGCAAATTTCAATTTCTTTTAAATATATTCCGTGAGCCAATCGCCCCTAGTGTTATGGATTTTGAAGAATCATTTCATTCTTTTATAAAAATCATTTCATTCTTTTATAAAAATCAGTGCATGTAAAATCAAATGTAAAACAGTTTATTATAGTACCTGGGCAAGAAGGTACACAAAACAGACCCCATGTGGGACTTATGAATATAACACAAAACAACTAAATTATTCCCAAACTCTCACATGAAAATTGGATAATACTGTACAAAAATTATTCAATAATTGAAAATTTTTATGAGAGAAAAAACCCACTTAATTTATCACATGCACATGAGAAGCTTGGTGGCAACCATTTTTACCCCTCAAAAAAAAAATTATGATGCAAATTAAACGCAACAAGTCGAGCTCGAGTTTGATGATGTTTGGATAATAGGATTAGTAAAATCTTGATTTGCTAGCTTTGACGAGTCTTATAGGCACACGTTCGAATTCCCCTTGACCAAAACTCAAGAGCTTAGATAACCCAAAATAACTATTAGAATCACACTCGATTAAAATAACTTAGAAAACTGAATAAGTTTTAGTTTTTCAAGATCCAAAAAAATATTAGCATATGAATAACAATAAAAACTCAATAATAAAAAATCAGGTTCTTATAAACTTTGAATTTAGCAAGTTTGATTTTTCAACTAATTTTGAACTTGAGCTAGATAACAACTAGAGTTACCAGATAAAATTTTGACCGAGTACTATAGAACAAACATGCAACACCTAGATGCATAGTGAAGACATTAAATCTTTCATGAAGAACTTGTTATTTTGGTAGAACTAAAATATAGCCATTAAAATGAATGTAATTTGTACACAACAAAGTTTACTACATACAACGATGTTATAGAATGTGATATCTTATCATTACTAAATTTTTTATCAATATTACATTTTTCCCTTAAAAACGAAGATAGAATGGTCATTTCATATGAAATTGTTGCGTTAAATAGGTAGAAGAAATTTTCTGGACCATGGGTAATACAACATTAGAAGCACCAAGGTACAACCATGTAATGCATTCAGAAATAGGAAAAGCATTTAATTCAGTCATAAAGAGCCCATCATTTTGGTAGACCTAAAACATAACAAATAGCAACTAAATTCACCAACAAGAGCAAAATAACCTTAGAAGCACAAAGGTACAATCATTTAAAGCCTTTGAGAGATGTAATAAATTCTTTCATAAAGAAGAACCCATGAGTTTGGTAGACCTAAATTATAACCAACAAGAGGGAAGTTATACCATTGACAAAACTAACTTGAGCATCAAATGCACTCAAATCTTGTGTGACTTTATATCTTTTTGGTAGATATGGTGTTTTATTTCTGTATACACTATGCACAACCATTTTCATCATTTTACTTGTATAAATGTTTATTTATATATAATTTAGCTATGAATAAAAAGGATTTAGTGAAATATTGTAATTTCAAAACTCACCCATTTGCTCATTACATAAATAAAATTACTAAAAGTGTAAATTATTGTTAAAACTTGTCAAAAAAAAAAAAATGATAATGACCAAATTGGAACAAGCTTTGAAAATACAATGACTGAATCGATATGAGAAAAGTACGATAACATAACTTACACATAAAAAGTAGATTACCGTTAAATGATATAAACATACACTTTTGACACAAATGTTACAATTGTATTTCATAAAATTGACTATTTTTGACATTTAAGATTATATTAGCATTGTCTAACTTTTTCAGTTTTGATCGATTAACTGATGAGTTTAAGTTGTTTATTTGGTCAACGAGTTACACATAGTCGATCATCACACGCATTAAATTGTTAATTCGGACAAATCGCTCGCTAGCATAGTATATTAACATGACCTACGGTATAAATATATAATAGATGATGTTAGAAAGGGGTTTAATATCGAATATATTATATTTAAATGAAAATAATTTCGTATAACTTAACGAGTGATGAATAGCTTTGTACCCCACGAGATGAGACAAGTAACATGGCTTAATAAAGAAACTCATACATCACATCTTAAAAACACTAAACTAGAAAAACTAACACATAGCCTAATTCCTACCCCATCTTAGCTTTATCTTAAATATTTTTCATTGTTTAGTGAATTTAAACTTTTCTACTTTTCTACGCTTTTAATTAAGGGTTTATTATGAAAAAACAACACGTTTTCACGGTTTTTATGTTGTCGTCTCTCAATTATATTATTTTTAGATCAGTCATCAAGTTAATTTTTTTTGTAGTTTTATAAAATTTGACTATTAAGACTCGGTTATTTGGTAAACCAGACTTTTTAAAAACTGAAAACCGGGTTCTAAAAACCAAATTCCACTGAACAAAAAGAAAAAATCAACTTAAAGACTTTTTTTTAAGAAAAAATAACATGAATGGACGAAAACGTAAAAAAAAAATAAAAGAACGAAAGAAAACATGTTGGTTTTTTTAAAAATAACCCTTTTATTAAAAGAGTATACATTGCATTCTAATACATAGAATTGATGATGGTTGGTTATAGATGCTGGAATTTTTTTTCAAGGGATAATTCGATGTTGTATAAATATAACTTGTGTTTAATGGTTTTTAAACATGTAATGATATTAAGTTCTAAGTAGTATCATGAGTACCCATCTTTAAATAAAAAAAAACTCAATGGCATCTTTAGAACACAAAAAACACATATACCCACATTAAAAACATACATAACTAGCAAACAAATTCAAAAGACAATAAGAGCATAGACTTTGTACTAAATGTTTAAGTTTAAAAATGACATTAAGTTCTTAATTATATGATTCTTGAATTATGACATGAATCCAATGTATTAGAAACATAGCTTTTTAAAAACCAATATCTAGAAATAAGAAAGATGATATAAGACACATAGTCTCTTCCAAATCCGTTATATATTTGTAGAAGAAGAAGCTTTTCTTCTTTTTCTGCATCAGCTAGTAATCATACATTTGGAATCGATCTAGCTGCTTAGCTTATCTTATGTGGTTCGGGCATACGAATTCAACTAGCATTTGAAAATTGCGGAATCACCCGAAAGCACCGGATTTGTGAATTATTTTGTATCCCTATTACTTTTTTGAACTAAATTTTATACGAATGAATGTTATATATTTGAATTGTTTGTTACAAATGATAAAAGTAAAAAATAAAAAAAAATAAAAAAAAAAGACGGGGGGGGGGGGGGGGGGGGGGGAACCCGGGTCATGTGGTGGGACTCATAAGTTCCATACCCTATCCATCCGGTTTGAAATAATGAGGGATGAGGAGTGGATAGGTTTATGTTTTCTACCCCCAATGTGAAGGGGTTAATTAATCGTCTCGCACATGCTCGCTATTCATACGTATTATTGAACCGGCAATTAAATGAAATCCGGTTCGCTGCTTCCATTCCATGTGAGCCCCCTGCCATGTCAGATATGGTTTTCTTCCTCTTTTTTTAAAGTTCATTGCATTTAATCTGATATCCACCTTTAATAAATAAAGATAATGTATTCAATAGTATTAAAAATGCATCCAAAGATAGAATAATTGAACAACATCATTAAACAATTATTCAGTTTCTCTAACTTAAATTTTGATGATAAAAACACTTTCGAAAATGGAGGTGTATCAGAGCCTCGGAGGGTGGATGTCGATGGTGGAAGAGGGCAATGCTGCACGAGGACACGAGGTTGGAGGGTTGCGACTAGCGAGACATCTTGAAGGACAAAATTTTTTAATTTCAATTTAAAACATTAATTATTGGGACTTGGAGCAATAATATTTTAGCTCTTTAAAAAAAAGTACTTCCAAATTTGGCATAATGACATCTGAATTTTATACGACCTTTTATTCTAAACGATTCGAAACTTAAAATTAAGATGAAAAGGATTAACACTGATTGGGATATTTGGTAGGATGAAAAAAAAAAATAAAAATGAAAAGAAATATATATGAAAATTAGAAAAACAATCATATAAATTATTTCATTCTTTTTATCAAATTTGCTCTTTATCCGATTCTTTTTGATGATATCATTAATAGAATCAAAAGGAAAACAAAACACACAACTCTATTCCTTTATTATCATTTCATTTCTTGTCCTTTCATTTTCTTCTTACCGAACACACTCTATGATTCACGGAATGTTTTTAAAAGAAATGAAATTTGTCGAAGGAATAAAAATCTCAGGAATTTTAATGAAAATCTTAGAAATTCATAAAAAAATTGAATGGAAAAAAACGAGACTTCATACTAGTGTTAAAGAGTGTTGGCTCTGTGCCAATGCAGCCTGCCAAGTAGCCTAGAACGCCATCCCCAAGCCAGGCAAAAAACTAGACGCATGCCAAGCAACCTAGGACACCCTCTCCAAGCACATGCCAAAAATTCGACGCTGTCTTGGCGCTCTCCAGTGTTTGCTCTATGCCAGCGTTGTAACCTCCAATCTTCACCTTTCTTCCTTGGAACATGCATTTCCTTGGCTGATGGAATCTTCTCCCCCAAATTTGTTCCCATTCCATCCTATTTCACAACCAAACATGACACCGGAATGAATTACTCTTTCCTTTTCCACAGAATTCCGTCAAATTCCGATGAATTAAACGCCCTTTAAATCGTGGAATGAAATTACACGACATTACAAGATTTTTTGTTACGAGACAGAAACAATGATTATCAATGTGATGGAGTAAATAATGGAGTTTAGTATAAATTATTAACATGGAGAAAACCAAAATGATAAGAGAATGAAGTTCTATTTTTTCTTTATTTTTATTGTCATGTTTAGCTAGCATTAATTAAAATAAGTTATAACTTCATTTTATTTCACGATACCAAACGCTTCCTGATAGTTATTTGCCATCAATATCTTTATATATAAGAATTTGACATTTCTTTCAACTCATACATAATTTAGATTCCAACTCTTATATGAGTAAATTTTCAATCAATATTAAAAACTATCTTTTATCTCTCTCTTCACCAAACATATTATAATTAAATTTTAAATTCTAATACTTTCAAATTCCATTTTACAGACCAAACAACACCTAAACTAATTTCATAGGATTAAATCTACTCATATAGTTTTTGAGGATGCAAGCTACCGGCCCGAAAGTGCTAGTTTTTATGGACGCGAGCTGGGGGCAAATAATGGATATTTTGTTTTCTGTACCCGTAGCATTGTAACTAAGCCCCCCCCCCCCCCCCCCCCCCCCCCCCCCCCCTTTTTTTTTGTTTGGTGAAGGTGGAAGAATGTCGTTTGTATTCCTTGCAGTTCTTTTTGGTGATTAGTGACATTTTAGCTTTTCTTAAAAAAACATGTTTTTGGATTTAAAATTATAAAAACAATTAATTAATATTTAATAAAATTTTAAAAGTTATATACAAACGAAATGTAATTACTAGCTACTTGTAACGGAATTTAGAACCCAAGTTTCCACAACCAACATCCTTAGCTAAACGTAAACATTAGTCTGTACCCACCAGTCGAAATTGGTTCGAGAAGCATGAGAGATAACAACACCACGACTTGAACATAGCATGTTGCACTCGTTGAGGTGTTAAATATATTGATTCACAAAATTAGCCAGCTAGCTAACATCACGTTATGTCGAAATTGGTTGGAGGACGAAGCAAATTATAGAATTAGTGGCAGGCAGCAGGAGCCCCACAGCCACAAAGCACATGTCAAAACACATATCATCCCACCAGTCCAATCCAGATAACCATCACACATGCTTTCATTGCTCATCCTAATTCAACCCGACCCACCCAACCTAAGATGTTCTGGCTCTACATCAAATGTTATTTGGGTTCATTCTCCAACTAAGTGAGAGGTCACGGGTTCGACTCCCGTCGGAGGCAAGTTTGAATTTAGGAGGTGAAAGTAAGTTCTGAAGTCCCCATTTGGGGCAAATGAGTAGTTTAAGAGTAGGAGTAGATTAGTTTGCCGTTCGAAAAAAAAGTATAATTTGATCAATCTCTTTATATAACTTCTTTATTATCCCAGAGATGAAAAAGAAATTACACAACTTCTAGCACACAAGTAAAAGAATAGTGTGTAATTTATATTGTGTGATAAATTTCTTATAATAACACATACAATTGAGTGAACATACAATATCCAAATTTGTATGGCATACAACGTTTAGTATAACATAATTTATACACAAAAACTATGTCTATTAAGATTATAGGGGCAATATTTACAGAATACAAGGACAGGTGATCCAAATCATGAGGGTTGAATTCCAAGTTCAACTTTGCAAATACAAATAACTATAATGTGTTGTTTGGGAATTGGGATTAACAAGAATTGTGTATCCACACCATGCTCATAATTTCCTCAACGTAACACAAAAATTAGTACTTCAGTAATGTCATTTGAAAATATATATATATATTTTTTTTAAAGTAAAAAGGAATAGAGTGAAACAGAGCACACATCATCCAAGGTTACGCTATGATGTGAAAGTGTTGTTCTATGTAGAGATAGAGTGACTTACAACTTACAAGTACCTGAAAATCAATATTCAGACGGAGAGATCACAACATCGATCTTCAAGATCATCTTCACGACTTGTGTGGCAAGCGAGAGCTGCTGTTGCTTCCCGATAAGGGTTTCAAATACATTTTGCTCACGCATGTTGCTTGTGCTGCCATCTGTTCTAAATGCAAATACGACTGGAGCTGTTCATTTAGTTCAAAAGACGCCCACCCATCTGTTCTAAACATACTAGTAGCTTTTATAGTTAAAAAGAAGATACAAGCAGGGTTGGGTACACCTGCTGGCATTCCATTTTTTAGTTCATAAATTGTAATATTCAATATACTACAAAGACCCAAATTAACCCATTTTCACATAAATGGGTTGAAGTTGCCGCCAATAGCTTGTCTAGAAACAATGACCAAATAAGCAACTATGAAGATTATTTAATTAGTCCCGAGAAAAAAGAATATATATATATATATATATATATATATATATATATATATATATATATATATATATATATATATATATATATATATGAGAGGTTGGTAAGCAGACAAAATCACCGATGATACCTGCTCAACTCCTGGATATCTATCAGCAGCTGTTTCCACTGCAATTGAGCATGAAATTTCTGCTGCACCACGACCATATACTATAGAATTATTGCGGATGAGATTTCTTGCAACGCACAATGCATCATGGATGCTGCATTTGCTCTTCTTGATCATCATCTTGTTACCTGACTTATCAGACAATGATACACTAGCAGACATGAGAAACAATATTTGAATCAGGATTAAAATTATTGGTGAACTATATCAAATGCACAATTAAAAACATTCAGCAATGTATTCCATATCCTTTAATCCATGTTCAACCAAGTACAAGCTGTCAAAAACGTTACGAAAACATTCTTGTAGACATGTTAACTTACCCCCACGAATAAATATAATTAGAGCCTTTGAATTTGCACAATGCTCGATATATAGCATCCGATCTTTTGTGGTACCAAAATGCCTTCTCTCTAACCAAACCAGCCTGTCCATAGAATAGAGTAAATGTATGCTTCTTAAGGCATAGCCATTAGCCAATGAAATTAAATAAAAAAAGACATCACATGATATCGATTGATATGTTATTCAGAGAACAGTATGAAAACTGCAATAAAGTCTGCTTCTGCTTACGTCAAAAGCATGATATTAATAATGGAAGAGTGCACTCAGATATTAACTATATAATCTAACTTATTACCCATGCATAGCGCAACAGTTGTTAATCTTGTGTTTTGTCTTTCCTTATTAGAAATCGTAAATATTTTTAGAAGTAGAGCAGAATTACCTTGCATAATTTTTCAGGTGTTAATTCCTGGAACCTGGGAACAATTCTTCCACCTACTCTAGACAAAAGATATATAGCGCAAAGCATGGTAAGTTATTAATCATAGCAACATAATAGAAAAACAACACCCAATTATAACGAGCTAATCAGTCGACACAAACCAGTGGCTATTGCTATAAGCTCTAATTCAACACCACCAACCCATCTGACAGCAGGCAAGTTTCTGTGCATTAACAAATGATTTGCTTCATCGTCAAAACCCCATTGGCAAATCACCAATGTAGCTCCAACATCCTGAGTCGTGTTTAAAAAAATAAGAGAAGCATGTTAAAACTAACTTGTACAACTTACCTGCTTTTGACAAGTAATGTTCTCATGCATCAGACACTGACAGAATAACACATATGAGAACCATACTTCGTGTTTAAGGGGCCACAATACCTTGCATTGCTGAACCATGTCATCAAAGTACTTCTGCTCTTGCTGGCGTAAAGTTTGGAACTTCTCGAATGTATCAATGCCAACCTTATGCTTGGTCTTTGGCTTTGGAGGCTCAAAGGGGCAAGTCAAAATGGCAATTTTTGCATCCTCGATTTGCTTTGGCATCTGTGGGTAACTCATCCTTGTCAACAAGAATCCCATAAATAAGCTCTGTATCCTCCAATTTCCCACCAACTTTTCCCTCCACTTTGATGAGGTCTAAGTTAACATCCTTCCTCTCTAAATCAGCAACTGCCATAACAGCCTTCACAGCAATCTCAGCCAAACTGCGCTTGCAACGATTCACACTGAAAAAGTAGAGCCAAATCAATAAAATCAAGTACAAATAAACCACCTGATATTGTTTAATATTGGTAGCCATGACAACATGATTTTCATGAAAGTGCATGTCAAGGTGCATTACTAATTTAGAATCCTCGTTGTGAAACAGTCAGGCCAAAAAGAATCAACCACAATTCCTTAACATACGTTATCTACCCCACCCCAAAAAGAAGGTAGGAACGAAAGGATAGGATTGCGATAGAACACTGTAAAGAGTACAATGAACTAGATAGAGGTATAATATCTATAAAAGGAGTAGTGATTGCAGGAGCTTACATCTTAGAGGATAAGGTGGTCATGCAAGTTTGAACCAGAGGTTCTATATTTGCCATGCTAAACTAAAACTTGTGTGCTATCTGTACCAAATGATCAACGGCAATCTTTGAAGCTATCTCATAGCCCTCTGCAATATGAATCCGCTCAGCCTGTTCTAAAAATGCGCCAGCCGTTAGAACGACTCCTGTTGTTCCTTCACCAATCACATAGCCTTGCCTCCGTGATAGTTCAACCATCAATTTACCAATTTGATTGTCAACATCCATCTGCTCCGAGATTGTTGCACCATCATTTGCAGAAAAATAAAGAAGTTTACCAAATTATAAGCTGACAGAAACTTCCAGCTGCTAGAGAGACATCAATTGGCAGATAACATTTCCTCCTCAGATATATTTGGCGACGACGAAAATTTTAATTTAATTTGCTTTGGACTTACAAATTACCTACATTGAGACCCTGTTAGCTAATACATTTTCATTTCATCAATAAAAATTGAAAAACAACAAATATATCATTGACAAGTATGGAACAGTCATTTAGAAAATGGAAGTCCATGGGCCATGATTAAGTTGAGATTGCAATAGCAATAGATGGCAACAAATGAATCAAACAAAATTTCATCCTCTTCAAATCCTTTGGTTCATAGTCTTATACACTTGTTTAATATATCAGCTAATACCCCTGAGCTCCTGGCAGATGCAAAAGACGGTTAACCTTTTCATATAAACTGTAAAAGGGCTTTCAGCATTGCCATGTAAAAAGAGAGAGAAACCCCAATTGATAAGTGATACCTCTCCATTCCAGAAAGGATTTACCCTAAGAACTTTCTAGGCAATTCCTAGTACTTCAAAAAGGCAAACACTACCTTATTATATTTAAATAGGAGTACTTGTAATGGGCCTAACACAATATGTATATTCTTCACAAAAAAAGCTAAAAACAAACATAATAATATGAGTTATGACTTATGACATACATACCTAACTCCTATGCCTAGCCTAATCCATTCAATGATTGACTCGTGGATCATTTTTTTTCCTCTCTCGTCATATTCTCCTTTGATATTGCCATATGTTACGATTGCATTCTTAGTCATGTGTTTTAGGCACATCAATCATTTTCGTTTTCCTTCATTTTATTTTACTAAACAGCTAATTATATGTCTAAATGGTGCTAGAAGCGTGTCAATTTCTGTGCCCCCTTCCTTGTAAGTAACATATGTCAACTGTCAAGGTCGAAAGAGAGCATGAGAAGAGAGAATAGCATAATTTGTGTGTCAATCATTGAATAGATTAGGCATGTGTTTATTTATATGAGTTAGGTACTTATAGCATTACTCTAAAACAAAATATAAAAACAGATCTGGTTTTCCAAATTGCTTTAGAACAGGATCTCAAACTGCATTACAATACAAGTGTTTCCCATAATCCCATTAAAATCCTAGTTCATACAACACATGCTCTAACAAACAAAGATAGGTTCTCCATGATTTTGATAACTCATGTAACCTACATTCTCCATTGTTCCGATTATCCACATGACATGACATGACAGTATACAAACGGATCACTCGTTGATTGATCATCATTTAAGTAATTAAAATGCAAAATGTGGATGTGCACAGATCACGGGAACGTCAACCTGAAAGCATGTATAGAGAAAGAGAGAAACAAAGATATGCGTAAAAACTTACTGATGGTGATATCGCCGTCAGGACTCTGGAGCATCTTGTCCATCCCTTTAGGACCAAGAGACGTAGGAAGGATGCGAGCAACGGCTTTTCCGGCGGAAATGTTAGCTTTCTGAGCATCTGAACCTCTTAACCTACTTTACTTTCTTGTTCCCTTAAGATTATGAACGGCCGCCCAAATTCATCGAACGCCAACGCCATTCTTACTGACCTTGCACTTGCTTAAGCTCTTCGATGGATCGAAATTCACAGCGAGATCAAGAGGGCCACACACACACACACACACACACTCTCTCTCTCTCTCTCTCTCTCTCTCTCTCTCTCTCTCTCTCTCTCTCTCTCAGATTATTATATAAACAACCTAAATAATTAGTTTGAATTGTAATTATTAATAAATGATTATTTCTGTTTTGAGTTAATCATTTCATACTTTTATTTGTTTTATAAAACTTTAAATATATCATTATGATTGTATTATTTTCATTTTCATTTTTATACAAGATTTATTACCATCAAAATTATTTTTTATTAAGTAACAAATATGCAGCTGACTGATTTTTTATTTTATATGTAATATATAACTGTTTTGTTTTTCTGTTATAACATTTGATGTATTATGTTTTATAAAAAAATTTAATATATCATTATAATCATATTATTTTTATTTATATCCTAGTATAAGTTTTTAATCATTCGAACTACTTTTAATCTGACAAAACTTTTATTATTTAGTTTGCTGATTGATCTCACTCTTCCCAATTATATACTTAGATCGAAATCAAAGAGTGATCCTCAGATGATTATTATTATTATATTATATATAACTAATTTATTTTTCTTTTATAGCATTTAATATATTTAGATTTATAAACCTTTAAATATATTATTATGATTGTATTGTATTATTAACATGTAGATATGAAATTTATTATCGCGTAATGTAAAAAATTTAAAATTTTATAATATTAAAAAGCTTTATACAATACATAGCTTCTTTTAAAGTTGCAATCTCTAAGATATTTTGTTTTCAAACAAGATTTGTGAGGTCCGCGCGTTGCAGCAGAATACAAAATTATATTTCTTAATTACTACAATTATAATAAAAGCATGAAATATAAGAAATAAAAAGAGTATTAAAATATATTAATAATTTGAATCAAACTAAAAATTGTAATAAACTATTCTTTATAAATTTTTAAAGTTTCACTATAATAAAAAATCAAAATAAACTATTGTAAATATAAATTAATTTTATTATAATATTTTTCTTTTATATTATTATTCACAATAATCCAATATTAATAGCACGTAAAAATAAAAGTTTATTTGATCTCAATAAATAATGCATTGATAGAGTTAAACATTGACAATACATTTAATCAAATTATATATTTTAATACATAAAAATAAATTAAAATAAAACAAAATAAACACTTTTAAAACTCAGAACAAATAAAAAATAGTATAAACACAGTCTTGATATAAATACATATAACAATAATGATTAATTCATAGATATTACTGCAGTATCAGTCATTGTTTAGACTGCAATTAATAATAAAATTTAAAAGGGACAGCTACGACTCAACAATCAGTTTTATTAGCCATATATTTATTTCTAGATAAATTAATTATATAATTTTAAAGCATAAATATAACACAATTAATAAAGCACCTTGTTTTCGATGAAAATTTTTGCCATAACCAACCCAACTAAATAGAATTTTATTAAGTGTAAAATTATAATAAATTATTGTTTTGCAAAATGTTGGGAAAAAACAAAACATTGTTTACCAAAGAATATTACTGTCACATGAATTACTATGTTTATTATTTATTATGGTGAAAATGATAATATAATCTAAAAATTTAGAACACACAAATTATTTAAACTGAAGATAACAATAAACAATAAAAATCCTATAATAAAGCAACATAAATTTTAGAAAAACTTTTTAATAGTGTGATCGATATTTAAAATATTAGATTGCAATAACCTAAAGTTTACATAATAACTATTATTATTAAAAATTATCTTAAATTAAATTTGATATAAACATATTTTTTAACTAAACACGAAAAAAAGCTTTCTAATAAAGCAAGAACTACAATTAATACAAAATTATAATAAAGGGAAACTATAAGAAACCAATAATTATAATAACTAAAAACAAATACCATATTTTAAAAATGTTTAAAAAGTATTGAACAAATTAAATTGAAGTAAAAAAATTATAAAAATGTATAAAACTAATAAGATACATAAAGGCACACATTAGCAAAACATAACATTGCATAGTATTTGAGAAAAGTTTCCTCTAGTGCATGTTAGTAGATTAAAAAATTAATATTGTTTGTTTTTTTCATCTCTAGTACACTTTAGCAAATCTCAATTATGATTAGTATTTTATTATGAATGTGAGAGGCACATTTTAGTAAAATCCACTTATAAATAGTGTTTTGGGCATGAAATTTTTGCCTAATGTAAGAAAGGGTAATATTCAAATGCATATTTATAATTGTGTTACTTTTATTTACATTTCGATGAGATTTATTATTGTCCAACCTATTTTTAAAATTTAAACTTTTTTAATATTAAAATCTTTTTATAATAATTAACTATTTTGTTTTTCTGATATAACCCCTATATATATTGTATTGTAAAATTTATATGTCGTCATGATTACATTATTTTTAGCCACTTTTTGATATAAATGCAATTGCTGTCCAAACTATTTAAAAAATTACAAAGCTTCAATCTTAATAGTAAATCTTTTTATAAAAATTTAAACATATCATTTATGACCCCACTACAAAACTGCATTAACTATAAAAACAAAAAAAAAAACAAAACAATTGCTCCAAACATTTGTAATTTTCATTGAGCCAAGTATAGTATAGTTTTGAAACAATTTGATGACAGTTTGTGTCTGAAGTCTTCAATATCTGTCATCTTATAAGCCTGCAATTGAATACAAATATTTCACTGGGATCCTATCAAAAAACCTAATGCTTCCTAAATGAACGAGAAAAAAAAATACAAGAAAATTCAATCCACTTTTTCTTCTTCGTACACGAAAATAAGCATCTAATGTACATCTCCTCGTCAACAAACCTAACCTGCAAAATGTACATGCCCACCAAGTGAAAACCAGTTGATCTCAAGACATATCTTCTTAACCATTTACCGGGAATGCTCATTGCATCAATACATTCCCTTGAAAACAGGATTTGTTCGGCATATGCTTGCTCCATATTCTTCATACTCTGCTTTTGTATGACAAGCCTGTCAATAAAAACAATTGCAAGTTCATTATGGTGTTATTTGTTTTTTAAGAGGTTTAAATGTCTAAAGTGTGAAAATCACGTCTGAAATTAAGAGGAAGCCTTAAGATTGAAATTAAGAGGCTCTTAATTTTACTTCAGACAACTCTCTTTCTCTTAATTTTAAGAGGTAAATTCAGAGGTTGCAACCTCTTAAGTCTGAAACTAAACAAACAATCTGAATTCATCATAGATCTGAATTTTAGACTACAGAGCCTTTTAAGAGGCTCTTAATGAAAAAGGCCTATCTCTCTCTCTCTCTCTCTCTCTCTCTCTCTCTCTCTCTCTCTCTCACACACACACACACACACACACACACAAATGAATGAGTGTGTGTTTGTATGACCATTTGCCTAAAATTGCATCAAAACTTCCCAACTAACAATTTGAAATTCAAAGATTAAGGTTGGATTTTAATCACTGATCAAATAATAAAGAAATACCGCAAAAAATTCCTGTGTTGATGCAAGTATAGAGCCTCCAAACCATACGGCATGTCTCTGGATGGGGTGGCTCACTACATTAACTTCTACTGGTTGTGCCTGGGGCAAAATTAGTAGCAGCATCTTGGTCATTATAATGAGATAACGTATAATTTCTGGTCATTATAAATCGACTAATTGAGGAAACTTACTTTTAGTTCATTATTATGTTTTGCTTCTGATGCAAGAACACGAGCACCCACAATCTTTTTTACCTCCCTTTGTAACCTTCGGTGGAAGTCTTTAAACATGGTTGATCCTCCAGATAATACTATATTCTGAAAGAAACATCAGGTGCAATAATTGTTCAAATTTACACGAGGCTCACGACACAAATGCATGTGGTTGTTTATCAGAGCCATTGTTTGAAGTCAAATATAAATCAAAAGTAGCACCAAGGTCATGACATATAATAGATAAACTATATACAAACTGACATAATATTCATACAAGCATGTGCACGGACTGCCAACGGTTCAAAGTGAATAAACTTGTGTAAATGTATTTCAAATGTACAAACTTCATAAAAGAATAACTTGTTTTGTGTTGCCACAGGCAATCCACTTTTCTTCAACGGGTTGATAACATGCCAAATAGTTGGTTTTCTTCTTAGGAACTTCAAAGAAAAGAACATTCAAATACGTAGATCAACATAGTGTTTCCAACTCCTCCACCCCTCCCCTACCAACACAGTAACACACACACACACACACTTTCCTTTTTTACCTCCTCCCAAAAAAAAAAAAACACACACACACAATACAGTAAAAATACGGCCTTGTGAAGTTTGTGCAGCAAAGGGTCCGTTTGGCTTGTGGTACGAAATTTGAACCAATTGGAATTTCCTTTCAGTGTGTTTGGAACTTTGATTCATATAGAAAAGGAACTAAAATTTAATTAGATTCTACCAAAATCCGTGGTTCAAGAAATTAGTCATTCCTACCTATTTGCAATAGAATTTAGATTTTGATACTTCACAACCGACCCCTTTAGCCGACACTAAAACATCATGCCCCACTCCACCCCACAAAACACACATATACTCTTAGCTTTCTTTTATTTCTTTGTTTTCTGGATTCGAATTCAAATACGTAGATCAACATAGTCATTCCTTTTAATTTCCATACCCTAAGGGATCGTTTGGCTCGCGGAATGGAATTTGAAGGAATTGGAATTTAATTTATAGTATATAGTACTATAGTATTTGATTGATTGAGGTATGGCAATTGGAATGGTGTTTAAAGCTAGCTACGGGTATGAGTTGTGTGTAATGTTAGGAATATAAATCCATTTACAAATAGCTAGGAATTATAAATTCCTTTAACCATAGATTTTGATGGAACTTAAACACATTTTTATTCATAATTTTTGTAATCCTAATATCCAAATATACCAATATACCATAAACAAATTTCAATTCTTCAAAATCCATTCATGAGCCAAACGCCCCCTAAGAGTTCAACTCAAATGCATATACAAACTGTACCAAGAATTAAGAACTAAGAACCAAAAGATATGTATAAATATAATATAAGAATTGCTTCAATTATGGAAATCCACATGGATTACAGATCACAAGGATATATATGGTCTTGCTGTTTATAAATACAATTATACAAACATATATACTTGTCTAATGGCACCAACAAATGGTAACTTGTACCTTATAGAGGGCACGTCTCGTGTCAATTGGTGCAGACTGAATACACTTGTCGATTACAGCAGGTAAAGGGATTGTAAAGTCTCTATTGCATATCTCTGGATTGAAGAAAACCTGCATGATAAAATATATCAAATCCACTTTTCATTTTCATAATACACAAATTGTTTAACCAACAAAATGACCAAAAATATATATAGAGATGGTACACTACATTTTGAGAAATAACTTTCCTGCTCCTTCACATCAAAGTAGACAGACTGATATTACTTCCCAACAAGAAAAGGTTAAATCACCAAGAAAAGATCAAAATTTGCCATTATCATAGTACTTATCCACACATGAACATACACATGAGGAAGAAGCGAAGTTATATGAAATGTATTTGCATGCCCAGGAAAAGTAATTGTGTGATTTCAGTACAATATCATTTGCTGGGTAGGACCACTATAGTTAAAACTGTTGTAATGAGTCTATGCATACCTGGGACTAGTTAGGATATACGATGTGTCAAAAAATGAAAAGGCGAAGTAACTTCCAAAGCACCACATAAAAATAAATATCATGCTTAATTAGGATTATTTGTCGTTTATAATTGGTATAGGTGCCTAAAAAAAGAACATTTTTTGACCTTTTTAAATTTCATAAAATTTCAGATCTTCATATATAATAAAGGAGAACCATATTTGCCACGTGTCGCTCTCTCGGCACACCATCTATGATGTGTTTAGTTGATTTAAAAAATATTTTTATATGTTTATCTGTCGTATTTTTATGTGTTTATCAATATGAATCATAAACTAAATTTAAAACTCATCTTATATATTTATCTATATATCTAATTAGAATATTATATTATGTGTTTATATATTTAATAGAATATAAAAAAGTAAATACACATTATACAAAAAGTATCAAATGTTTGAAAAGTAAAATGTAATTAGTAAAAACATATTTCACAACATTTCTTCTTTTTTTTCGAAAGGCAAAGTTTTATTAATCCAACAATGGCCAAAAGAACAAAGAGTCTCCAAGGGGGAGACAACAAACAACCAAAACCAAAATACAACCAAAAAACCAAACCCGAACGTCATATTTCATAACATTTCTGATTAAAATAATATGTTATGTGTTTATCTGCCATATTTTATGTGTTTATAAATATGAATCATAAACTACATTTAAATTTAAATCTAAATCTAAATCCAAATCTTATCCTGTATGTATTAATCTATATATCTAACTAAGAACTATTTTCTGTGTTTATAAATTTATTAAACTATATTACATGCAATTTCACATCATACAAAAAAAAATATTAAATGTTTGAAAAGCAATGAATAATAGGTAAAAATATATTTCATAATATTTTGTTTATTGTAATAAAATATATAACTATTATGTCATCTATAAACTAAAATCTCAATTTACATCAATTAAAATTTATAAATTCATAGATAAGAACTTTAAAAGTATCGTAAAAAAGTAGCTACTATTCATATCTATTTATGAAGCTAGAAAAATAATAGTTATGACAAATATAACACTATTCTAATACTTTTTTAAATAAGTAATGTTTATATGTTTTAATTTTTACTTTATAAACATTTTATGTAAATAATTTTTATAAAAAATATCCACGTAATACGTAGGCTAATAAACTAGGATGATTATTAAAATACAATTGTAACCACTCAAGTATAATTTTTGCTGACTTTTAAACCATTCCCTTTTTAGCTAATTTATTTTTAATTTTACCTGTTTGTACCATTTCACATAAACAGTCAAAATTTCCCCCAATAATAATTGGGATTGTCTGCCTATGTGGGACAAAGTGAAATGTACATTGCCATTTTATGATAAGCTTCTTGTATTCCCTCTTAATCTTTATTTTCATCTTGGAATGCTTTGCACAACCTAGTATTTACAAGGAAGATGTTACTTTAGCCTCTCAACTCCCAATATCTCTTCCTGAACATTGTACTATATCCTCGTTGCTAAAATATGACCAAAATCCATATATCCATCTCACATTTTTTGGCCCTTATATTAGGATATTTCCTTATGCCATAACCTTCTTTTCCTGAACAATCCACCATCGCATCAATGTAATCAAGGACCAGAGGCTACAAGGGTTCTTAACATACCAAATTTTGGTTAAAGAAAAGGGGACAGACCTCAGGGCCAAGGAAGCGCTCATAGCCAACATCACATGAGTATGGCGCCCCAGTCTTTGGTTTAATGCCTCTCCATTGTTTGATGTACTTGGATGGTTCTTTGTCATGCTTATTGAACTCCTGTACGTTTGAAAGAAAATAAAATTTGGTCAGAGAATCTAGGAAACAAGTGGGTCAAAGATAAGACAAAATCATTCATATAAACTTCAAACAAGCTAACATCTAATTTATCTGTCTTTACAGATATAGTATAACTACTACCTTGACAATGTCAGAGCACGTGTAGCAAAAGGTTTCCTTAACTTTCCGAGCTACTTCAAGCGAATCTTCAGGTGGAATGTGCTCTCCTCTTTCCTGCAAAAGATAATATAATGAAAGAATTAAATATTAGTTTGCTGATAATATTCTTACTTTTGTCAACAGAACAAAGAAGATAAAACTGCAAAAACGAATATACTAGACATAAGTACATAATAATCTGCTTATCAAGTTCTTACTAAAGTAGAGTTTGGTTCGTTGGAAATCTGGAATGTTTTTGTAGGAATTAGATATATCAACTAAAATTAGATTTATTTCCCCTCCAATTATCCTGGGTTCCAGTAACCAAACGCCTAGTAAGGGTGTCAACATTTACTTTTAACTTTTAGCATCTTCCTCAAAATCTTAAAACTTATAAAATATAGAATGAGAAAGCAAGTCAAAATCAACATACGCGCATGAGTTGTTCGATGAAGAGAGTAACATCTTTTCCAGCAATGGGTATTGATTTAATGCTGCTGCCGATAACATAACCTTCTGCAACAGGTACAACATGGGTAGCACCGTCTCCAACATCCACTACAACACCTGTCATCTCACACTAGCAAAAGGATATGGTGATTTTTATAAAAATGGATTAGTTAAAGAAATTACACAATTACATTTTAAAGACCTGACTCATATAGTCACAGTAAAATAATGAATAGAAAAGGTACATGAAACCAGGGAATTTGTGGTGTGCCCAATAGTGTCTTAATTTACGACACTGAAAAACAAGTTCAAACTTAAGCAAAATAAAGAGCACTTTCCGTAAGGGCAGTTAATTCGTAGATATGACTTCGGTTTATAGAACGTAAACAAAACAAAGCAACATGCAAAATATCATATTTAAGGCAAATTTTGATCAATTACATTGAATGCCATGATATAGCAAAGACATATATGAAGATAGTTTCACTGATAACATAGAAAGTACATTACACAGAGCATTTTTAATAATTTCCTTCCAAACATTACCCAGACTTGACTCTTCAAGTTTATACACCTATCAATATATCATATCTGGCTAACCTTAACTAGTTTGAAGCAAAACCCTGTTGAGTATTTCTCTTATCTTGACTTAAATTCACCATGTTTGAGAAAGAAGACCAGTAGTTTTATGCAATCACGTGTTAGTACCATGGAAAGATACCAGTAGTTTTATGTGAGCACGTGTTTATGTCATGGCAGTCAAACTCTACAAGAAAGGCATACATCCACCTTAAGAGTCAGGGAATTCAAAAAATGTAATGATTACCTATAACATATGACATCTAAACACATACAACTAATCAAGCTGATATTCACACCAATACACCATCATATACCCATGCATCTTAACATTTCATATTTCCTTTTTTTTTCTAACTTCAATTATGCAGCCAATCCTTGATTGAATGCGTGGGATCTTTAGTTTATTTTGATACATCATGTATTTAATGTTCTGTGCATTTAACCATCATATCTCGCTTTAATCACAATGTGACCTCTAATCATTAGGTTGAGTGATTGCTATGCTTTCATTTTTATTACACCATGTAAATACACCAATTATGGGATCATTGCATTCACAGCTTGTCACAATGTTATATATAAAAGGGATCAACAATTATGAAGCTTATATGTGCTTTACTTAACAATACAGTTACTAAATAAACATGAAATGGCCCTTCCAGTTGCAATCAAACAAACTCAAGAGTCAAGATTAATGATTCTACAAACTAACCTTAGATGTGGTGTACCCTGCAGCAAGAGCAAGCACAGGCTGCACTGCAATGTAAAGCCCAGGAACATTGAATGTCTCAAACATAATTTCACCAGTGTACTCTCGACTCTCTGGCGGAGTCAATGGACTCTCGGTCAACAAAAAGTAATGATCCTCTGGATCACACCGCAAGTAATTATATACACATTGCTGCCAAAACCGCTCCATGGCATCCCAGTTTTCCACCTGCCCATGCTTAATTGGGTAAGTTAGATTGTAGATACCACTAGATCTCGACTTGGACAAAGCTTCTTCCCCAATATAAAAATCAAGATCAGCCATCACGCCTGCACTGTGTTGAGCTAACCAGCTGCTGCTTCCCTTAATTGAGCTACGGGCAGGTTGGCTTACGAATGAATCGTTAACAGCAACTACCGTTGGAATATTAAAAAATGGCTCAACATTACCAGCAAATCCCATCTTAGTGTACCTGCAATACAATCATTCGTTTAACTAGTTCATCAAAAGAACCAAATTCTTGACTGCATTATACATAAAAGTACTAGGTCAAATTTTATCAGCGGATTTACACAAATACTTGATGCACAAATTCATCAAACACGTAATCGACAGACAGTAAAAAGAGAAACTTAACAAATATTCTTAAATGGATGGCGCACAAAAGGTTCTACAACTACTGGGTTGATAAGCCTTGATAATCAGATGCTGGAAAATTCAAATAAATCTTATTGCGGAATTTCATCGAACAGGTGGTACGCAGTGTAAAGATACAAGACAAATACCCGGTACCATTGTCGATCACTACAGCAGGACGAGAAGTTGAAGGATCCATGATGAGAGCGGAAAGCGGAGAGTAAAAATGATGTTCTCGTAATGATGGTGGATCTGCAACTGAGATCCAAAGTGGGGTTTAAGTGAAGAACAGATCATGGTCGTTTGGGACAATGCATCAAAACTGTAGTCGTCGATTTCAATCGAAAACGACTACTCAACAAAGAATACAGAAGATGATGTACGTTCTTAACGGGTTTAGCTTCATCCATTTGATTTCATTGAAATTGATGAAGAATATGAAAGTTGTTTCATATATTTCACAATCGTTGCAATAGGAATACAGAGCCACCACTGTCGTTTTCTCTCCGATCGAAATACTTTCCTTTATGGTGGGTGAAACTGAAACAACAAAAACCTGTCTATGAATCTTTTTCTTGTTGAATCTCGTGTGTGTAATGCTTCAAGAACGAATATGGAAAATAAAAGAGTTGCGTATGAGATGGGGCCGTTGTCTATTGATATGATATGGCTTTTCAGAAATTATTTTTACCCAAATACCTTCCATGGCTCCATGTTTCTTTTCTTCGGTTTCAGGTTCGGGTCGGCTTCTAACCAAACAATGAAATGATTAAACCTAAAATAATTTCAACCAAAATAACCAGCAATCTAAGTTTAAAAATTATCGATATAGAATTGTTATTTTAATTTAAATTATTATATTTTATAATGGTATCGAAAACTTTATTCCTACATCATATCGATAATTTTTAGAATGTAGGTTGTTATTATATAGTTTTAACCCTAATAAACTTAGGGACGTTCGAATTTACGTTTGAAAAAGTGTTGCAACGATTTGAACACTAATAATTAAATAACAAAGTAGCCCACCCTCTTGTGGCTCCCACCGACCGGGAGTAAATCACATAACTCATGCTTGAAGGATATGTATAGAGTTTGAATCATCTACCTCCACTATGAATTACTATGTCATCAACAACTAGACTACCATCACAATGACGAGTACTAATAATTAGATAAGAGTTGTAACAAACAATAATGTTTAAAATTTGGTGTTTGACTTAATTTCTGCTGTTTGTTGTCATAATTATCAAATAATTAATTTTTAAAGTGAC
This sequence comes from Centrapalus pauciflorus, assembly GCA_020465985.1. Classification (NCBI taxonomy): domain Eukaryota; kingdom Viridiplantae; phylum Streptophyta; class Magnoliopsida; order Asterales; family Asteraceae; genus Centrapalus; species Centrapalus pauciflorus. The sequence continues at coordinate 650,676 of JAANYP010001252.1, forward strand.
CAACTTTACATTTTAATTTGTAAAATTACAAAATAATCTGATTTTTGCTTCATGTTCTTGATCTTAAAAGAAACACCCTGGAGTAGTAAAAATCTTGGTTGGAGCAAGTATTGGAGCTTGAGTTGCTCTTCATCTCCTGCATCATTTTTTACTTGTGTTCTTGAGGTCACATAAAATTCCATTCACATCAATGAATTCTAATAATGTTAGAAATCACCAAATAAAGTATTATGAGAGCTATACAATCTGAAAACGGACATATTACATTACTTCCTAGCAATCTTCTTCTTTAGAATAAGAGACGGATCTTTAGGAAGACTAAGGGTGTGTTCCACAACACAACTTAACCAAGGAAAAGGATGGAATTGAAAGTAAATCAATTATATATTGTGTTCTTTTAGTTTTTTAGGAAGTGAATGGATGGAAAGAACAATGATTTTGACTCTAATTTATTCCTCCCAAAACTGGAAAGAAAAGGAAAGAATTGATGGTTAACATTTCCATTCTATTCCCTTTCTTTCTTTTCTCTTTCTTTTCTTCTTTTGGAACAGAGTGGCCCTGGGTTGTGGCCCCTTCAAAGTCTTGGTCTATTATTATAATTTTGTATATTATAGACATTATTATTATTTATATATGTTACATGACCCTTCTAAGTTCTAACTCAAAAAGATCAAAGGAGCTTAATTAAATTGCAACAACCCACCAAGCAATAACCCACAATCCTAGTCCAAAAAGTAGAATTGAAGCTTAATTATATCATAGATATAAAAAAAATTCAGATTTGATTTGTGTGGTAATCGGTTGTTTTTTTTGGTTCTTTATTCAATTGTTACATGTAGAAAATTTGATAAATAATAAATTAATTTTACATATAATTATTAAAAAAGACAAGTAAGACGACCAATCAAAATGTTTTTCTTATAATTTCTTTTACTCTCCCCTCCCCCCATTTAGAACGTTAGGTTTAGAAGTTCAGGAATAAAGTTTGTAGGTTTTTAATGAATTTTGTAATATAATCTTGAAACCTCATATAATCGTCAAAATGAAGCTACAATGACTTTTAGAATCTAAAAATAGAATCATTCACCTATCATTTTCATCATCATCCTCAATGTTAAGTTTTCACCATTATTTTTATAAATCATTGAAATAATCATTCAAACACCAAAGTAAGCATAGAATCGATTTTACATTAATTTGTAATTAAATAATAGAAATATATTCAAGAATTAAGACATATAAACGGGTGTTTATGTCACATGATATTGAATAATTATGTTTAAAAATATCAGTTACACCCTTAACTAATATTCACCGCTAATAGTTAATGTTTGACACCATGTAGGATTTAAAATTTTGTTGGTACCTTAAATGATACAAGATTAAATAAATATAACACAACAACAAGCCCTAAAAACCATGAAGACAACGTAAGAAGGAGGTAGATGTTGACAGTCTTGCCTCAAAAACCATAAAGACAACATAAATGGGGCGACTGCGTCACAAAAAATCACATCCGACATGCAACAACCATCTTTTAGACATGCATATGGACATGTAAAAAGACACAATTTATGGCTGTAGAGATTAGTAGCAAATGAAAAATAATTATGAAAAAAAGCATGTCATATCCACTAGATTTAGAGAATCGCTGCGATTGTTGATCCACTCGGTGCCAGTAGGAACCAGACCTAATAAAAATATATGAGTACCTTATATTAGTAGCATCATGTACTCCCTAATTAGTGGTCTATACCTGCTTTACTCCCTAGGAAGAAAGCTAAAGGCCCAAATCTACTCATCGACTCTAATAGTCGTTCTCCACGCTTTCCTATCTGATGTCATGTCCTTGAAGCCTCAAGAGCTTCAAGCCTAATCTCACACTGGCTACCCATTTAATTTTTGGTCTACCTCTCCTCGCGTCTTCCACTGTCATGGACTCTACTATTCGAACGGGTGCTGTTGGAGCTCTCTTATGCATGACCATACCACCTTAATCTTACTTCTCACATTTTTCTAGAAATTCATGCTACTCCTAATGCATTCTAATTAACGCATTGGGTATCCTATCCAGCAGGTTCTTACCACATGTCTATCGTAGCATCCTCATTTCTGCTACCTTCGTCTTCCTCTCAATGTTCTTGCCGCATGTCCATCATAGCATCCTCATTTCTGCTACCTCCATGGCTCCATCTTTCTCTCAATGTTCTTCTTACTCGACCAACATTCTATTCCATACAACATAATAGCCCTTATCACTAATCTATATAATTTTACTTTTAGTTTTCGCGGTACGTTCTTATTACACAGCAATCCTATTGTTGCTCTCCATTTTACCCAACCTGCCATGACTCGATGGGAATCATCTGTATCTATATCTCCTAGTTTATTGATTATGACTCCTGAATAATTAAAACACCATTTAGGTTGTAGCTTGTCCCCCAAAAACTATGCCCATGCCATCCTTGTTCCGTTCCTCACTTCCTTGCTAAAGTTACATACTTACATTACATAAACTCATTTTGTTCCTACCCATCCCTTCTAAGGCAAACTTAGGCTGTGTTTAGTTGACGAAAAGAAGCCGGTTTTCTGTTTTTATTTTCAACGAAAACATGGCTTAATTGAAAACATGTTTAGTTTGACATTATTCTAATTTTTTTTGTCATTTTCTAAATGTTTTCATTTTCTAAATTTATAATAGAAATTGGAAAATGCATTAAAGGAGTTTTCAACCATTTTTCTAATTTTCAAAAGTGAAAAACAAGGGAGCCCAAGCCTGTTACTATTTGTCATGTGCCTTCATTAAATAAATATAATATATATATAAAATAAACAAGTTGAGCCCAAGCCTGTACAATTATTCATGAGTCAAGCTCTAACTTCACATACAGAGCTGAAAACGAGCCAAGCACGAGCTAGCCCAAGCTTTAAGGGCTCGGGCTTAACTCATTTTGTTTACACCCCTAGTTTCAACTTCTTTTTATAGACCTCACTCAAGTCGGGGGATATCATTCATAGCATACACATGGTTCAATACCAGGATACAAGTTCTCGCATATGCACTAATAAATCTTTAACATCAAAATTATACATTCAATAATTAAAAGAGAAAAGATAAAAGATAAAAGTTGTAGGGGAAAGGGAAGAAAAATGATCGAGTGCAAAATTGTAGGATGGCTTCCGAAGAAACAAGCTTCAGGGTCCAGATCATTTCCAGGCTTTCCGACCTCGAAACTGTTTGCCAGCGCTCTTCTGCTTCATCTTTTTCTGACGACGAGATCTTTCGACCTTTGATCTCTTGGCAGCCAAAGGCATAGCCTTCTTGTGTTCCTTTTGCCGGTTGCTTAAGCCACCAGTCTATCAATCATTATACTCCAATTAATCAGTAACACATATAAAGGTGGTGGCAATTTTGGCCTAAAATCATGCAATTGGGTCAATTTTTTTAAAGAAAAAAACATGTTAATGCATCATTTTTTAAACAAACTTTTAAAACAATCTTCACATAGGCTTAGTAGAAGTATTTTGGCCAAATAGTCATCTCTATTTGGGGACATTTACTCAAGGGAACAATGAATATGTCAGTATGAAAATTGAAGGGATGGACTTCACATATAGCCATATAGGTTAGGTATAAGTATTGATTTCACTTAAATGTGTAAAATAACCTTCACTAAAAAACAAAATAAGTGAAGTCTTATGGACCATAAATTTTACCGACGAATTGATAGAAATGCAAAAGCCATAGGGAGCACAATGCTAAAAAGATGAGGAAACACACCTTTTTCTGCTTGATAGCAGCTCGTGCTTGGTACTTCCCTGTCTCTTCTCTCCCTGCTTTGATTAAAGCCTTCCTTTCCTCCTTGGTCATCTTTTTCCGTATGTTAGCCTACATATTATGCACACGATCAATCCATTTGTAATAATAGTATAGTTTTTTCGAATGTCACTAGCTCTTAGTTTACAACAATCAAAAGGATATTATTGCAAGTATTTTCGATCATTCTCAAGTACAAATAGCAGACGAAGACTCGGTAATTACTGAAATTTCTTTTAGTGATACGAAATATAAAGCTGCTAAACAGACTTACTTCAAGCGTATATCCATCCACTCTTTTCAAACTGAGTTGATCAGAAGTTGGAATCTTAAAGACTGTCGACTTTGGATCTGAAGTCTTTTTCAACATTCCATGGCGGGCCAATGCCAGTTTGGCTTCATTCTTTGCCTATTATGACAAATTAGAAATGGTATCGTCAAACAAGAAGGTTTAGCTAAGCTGCTAAGGATTGAATAAGCAGCAAAAACAGACGACTTCCTGTGGTTTCAGAATAATATCATGGTGTAAAAATGCTTACTTACCTTTAGCTCTTTAATTCTCTGGAAGTCCTCGTTTGAGAGAATACCATCTGGTGCATCCGAGGCATTATTCTCCAAATTTGATCCTGCTAGCCTTTTAAGAGCCCTAAGACTTTGATTGGCGGCATCAAGTTGTCCATCGAATTCAGAAAATTTCCTCTTCTGTCCTTTGACTCTGTAGGTTCCATGAGAATCAATGGACATTCCATCTACCTCCTCATTATCACCGTCACTACCTGACTCATCGCCTTCATCCTCTTCACTTTCTGTTTGCACATCATCTTCATTGTCTTCTTCAGAGTTAAATTCCGAACCCACATCATGAGTGCTGATATCGTCATCGCTACTGGCATCCTCTTCCAAAACACCAATGTCTTCTTCCTTATCATGATCAAGACCATCAATAGATTGACCATCCTTGTCAGAAACACTGTTGTCACCATCCTCGTCAGAAGCGCTGTCATCATCATCATCGTCGTTGTCACTGTCACCGTCATCATCCTGAAGTAAATCTGCCCCAGGGACATCACTGGGAATGGTAACCTCACCGAACGCTTTTGGTCTTGCCTTTGGGTCAATAGGCCGCCCACGGTCCTTCTTTATTAGGAGCGAAGGACAAATCTACAAATAATACCAGTTTCATGAGTCAGAACCCTTCTAACCAGAAAGACAAATAAACGTGTACACACACAGATACTAAAGTACCTCTCTGAACAATGAAATAAGGGAACGAGCAGCAGATGAAACTGCCTTCTCATGAGATTTCTTATATAGCACAAGGTCTTGCAGCAAGTCCTCCGTCATTAACTGATCAGTAACCAAATTTAGAATGAGTTTATAGAGTCAGATATAGAAGGCAGAAGAAGGCCAGAATTGTTTCTATCACAATTTACAACTACGACGTCTAGAGACGTGAACTTAAAATCAAAGGGCTTACCAGAGGAATGCGCAAACATATTTCTCGCACAACATTCAATCCAACTGCAATAGACTGAAAAGAGCAAGCCACATAAGAATTAATATTGTAAATTTACTTCACTTATAATAGGTCGCACAACATTCAATCCAACTGCAATACACTGAAAAGAGCAATATATATAAGAATCTAATATGTAACTTTGTAAGAAAAATTAGAAATTGAGAGAGACCTCTGTACGTGAGCGGTCATGAACAAATTGATTGACTATTTGCTTGAACAATGGTTCAACTGCATCAGGTGGCACCTAGTACACATAACTTGATTATTTAGAAATATTTTTAGAAGAAAGGGAAAATCATGTGCAGAATGATCATCATTAAAATGATTGCCAGTGAAAATAAGAATCATCACTAAAATGATTGCCAGTGAAAATAAGAAGTCACAAAAGATACCATATCGTGACAGGCTTGGACAGCTGCTGCAAGTAAGTTTGTCACGTCCCTTTGATGGGGCTGCAGATATCAGAACAAAGATGATATGTGTGAATGCAAGTAACAATTAGGAAGTACAATACTTGTGAATGTAAGTAACCAGGAAGTACACAACATTCAGGGAATACAATACCTGAACATACTTCTGAAGAAAAGGATAGAAGTTCAATAAAATTAATCGATGAAGTCCAACAGTGCGAGCAACTACTTTGACAATCATCATTTTTATCTGCAAAGAGAAGCAAGACAAAAACATTAATCATGTTATTGGGAATCAATGAAAAGCACGCTCAGTGACGATGAAACATGAAACTTCGTACAACAGTGGAGAAGAACACAAAGATACGCTTTTATCCATGCAATTTTGTACAAATAGGTATTAATTTAAAAGCAACAGACCAACACCGTGGCTTAGTTTCATTAATATAGAAAATCAAATACATGCTACAAATGCAATGAACCAGCAAGGGGATACTGTCAAGTTGAGAAAAAGGAATTAAAAGTTGAAATCAAATAGAGTTTGTACTTTCTACACCAACACGTGACACATGTAGATAAAGCTATAAAACTAAAACATAGCTGCATTGGATATGTTTGATTGTCAATTAACTGGTAAAGTAGCAAGGACACCATACAACCTAAATTAGAAAGACTTATAAGACCCGATGAAGGCAAAGTTTGACTGGATGGAAATCGAGTCATATTGATTTTATACCATTGACACAAAAAAGCAACTCAGCTTGAGGGCATGGAGAAAATACTCTTGCAGAATTTTATTTACTTATAACCAATGAAACCGGACAAAGTAATTACCTCAAACCGTTCTCCACAAGTTTGAAGTCGTGAGAACAGCTTCTCAGCAAATCCCTGTAGAATGGAACAACTCAGGCATCCTATTTCATTCTCTAAATAACATAAAATGAGTGATTTTACATACCTGAGCGTCTTTCAAGGAGTTGAGTGGAGAATAGTAGTTCAAGTTATTATTACGATCTGACGATATACGCTGCTGCTTTTTCATGCTACGAATCACACGCTGCAACTTTGCTTTCTTTTTCTTTTTACTGGATGTTGTTCCTGTATTTTTGGCCTATTTTGATGAAACAAACATTAGAACCAAGCTGATCATGTCACTGAAGAGGGACCCCAGCTGTTTTAAAAAAAAAAATTAATACTTGTTCTTGTTGTTTTCTCTCATACTACGAAATCACACTAATGCACAATTAACCACCCATTTGCTAACATTGAACTTAAAATTTCACGTAAGTAATGAAAGGCTGCTCCTGCAGGTGTATGAGCATTCAAAGATCAACCAAGGGACTACATATAAACAGCATGACAGATCCATTCTGTACATTTCAAAAAAGGCCAGAAACAATAGCAGTTTCCAACATGCATGTCAACTCAGTAAATTACGAAACAGAGCACCTAACCTTGTAAATAGCCTCTTTACTCACAACTACATGAGGTTGGTGAACTGCTTCTTCGTCACTTGACTCATCACTGTCACTATCTTGCTCAATTTTTTCGTAATCAAGAAGAAATGATAGAGCAGCAATCATTATCCTGATGAAGCAACAAATTTCTGTAAATGCATTATATGTGCTACATAAAATAGGATTCTCAGTAAATGAACATTTTGCTGAACCTTGATGATGAGTGGAAACATGCTCGGCATATAGCATTGGCTGTTCTATCATCAAACCAAACCTTCCTCCGATGAAGATCGCATATGGTGACAAGTGACCTCATTGCTTTCTTTTCATCCTCTTCCTAATGCAACATAAAAACATATGATAGTTGGATCCTAAATAAGTTTGTTAAAGAAGTTTAAAAATCCAAATTAACATCTTCAAACCTGTAGCATTGAAAATAAAATACTTTGAAGTGCTCTATTCTCGGTTTCATTCTTGTGTTTCTGATTCATACGCCTAATACTATGAATAACATGAGTGAATGCCAGTTCCTTTAAAGCCTTATCACTCAAAACCTGAAGCTCCATGAACAATGCAAGAGTCTCCTTGATAGCAACAATCTGTTAAAACAAACCAAGTCGAAGCTCAAAGTGCTTGAATGAGAGAAATATCCACCAAAACTTGTAACAGAATACTCGCACAACGCAGTAAATTCCTCGAGTTAAACCACCATTTTACCCCAAAAAATAATACAATTTCAGTGTCTGCTATGAAGCCAATCCTATTGCTTCGAAAAAATCGACATAGACCCCAATATAGAACATTGTGGTCAACGTTTAACATATTTTATTTCTTGAGAATTAGTGAAACCCCATGCCAAATCGAAACTGAAGTTGCCAAGTCAAACAGTAACAGTGTGCTTGTATGACAATATCAAAATATATTCACAATCAAACAATCCCATTCAAATTTAAACGATACCTTCCGATTAAGAAGAAGAATCAGAGCTTGTGTAACGGTGACCCGAAGGGACGAAGGAAGCACGCGAGAGGATGATCTAAGGAATTCCACAAGCTCTTTCGGATAACCTACAAGCTGGTTAGGGTAAAAAGGAGTAACGTGAGCCAAGAACATGGCCCGATCACCGAGGTCTTTGGCAACATTAGGGTCACTTCCAACACCGCCACTGACGGCAGAAGTGAAATTTAGCGCCGCCTGTTGTTGAAAAAGTTCGACGGATGACTTGAATTGGCTGTAAATAAGGGTTAGCTCGGTTTCATAGCCTTCAGGATCACATTTCATTTTAGATTGGAGCGTAGGAAGGCTTATCTTCTCCGACGTTCGGCCGGACGCCGACAACGCGTCTGCCGTTATTTCAGTCGCCGGCATCCTTGGTTTGCTGTTTCACCCACTTTCGCCTCCCCTGTGTGCGGAGTAACGGACAGAAACCCTAAAAAGATGACGGTTAGAAATTTACATTTAAGTCCATTTTATTTTGAGTAAATTTACATATAACCGCGATTGTTTAGTTCTAACTAAAAAACGGCCCTTCTTTAATTCATTATCTTTATTTCTATCCAAAAACACAAACACAAATATTATTTTTTTATTTTTTTTTTCTTTCATTTTCCTTTCCTCCACATTCCTTATCTTATTATTATTTTTTGAATACAAGAACATAGTGTAAAACAGAGTTCTATTTTGACATTAGCTTCCATAATATTATAAGGTATAACTTGATCAAATTTGTTAACAATTAAATATTTATGTCTTTATTCTTAGGTCAAATATTCATAAATAAGACTATACTTGTTTTATCTTTTCATAAAATTATTGTATGATTTTTTTATGTAAATATTGTTTCTCTTTTTAAAAAGTTAAATGCATCAATTATATTACTTATAATCAAATAATATCATTTAAACTAGTAAATACAACAAATAATAAGAACACATAACCTAAAGTCCTAAACATGTAAAACATAATTTGATAGAATTAGGATAACAAAACTACGGTGCTTATAAAAATAAAAATCCAAACTTAATATTCTACTTATCTAAATCACAAGATGTCAATAAAACAACTTACCTAAAAAAGTAAATCATATGAACATCAACAAATAAAAATATGTTATAGATTCAAACAAAATGTCTAAAAAATGGGGAAAAAATAAAGGTTAGATCATCTCAAATTAATTATGTCATTGTAACTTTTAAATATAATCCAATAAATTTATACACCACAAGTTTCATGAGTTCTCAAACTATTTGCATATATAAATAAGTCAATTGAGAGACCAAATTGAATTTCATGGAACATTATATTAAAAGCTGAATCGAGATTCATATTCATTAAAATTTATATTTTAATGTGGCGTTTGATTCGTGGACTGAAATTCCAAAAAATTGAAATTGAAACTTTAGTTATAATATATTTGATGGTAAGGGATAAAAGATAGATTTAGTATTGATTAAGAATGTAGGTTGGAATCTAATTTATGTATTGGATAACATCTAATTCATGTATAAGTTCGTAAAAATGTCAAATTCCTATCAACAAAGAATTTGGTAGCAAATAACTAAAATTTGACTCTTCATCTTTGTTATCAAATTTTCAAAACAAGTTAAATTAATTTACAATTCCTTTGAATTCTTTTTCGCGAACAAAACACCACCTAAAAGATAGATATGGTTTTTTCAGTATGCTTTTTAAAGGGTTTATTATGAAAAAACCATTATGTTTTCATATTCTTTTGCGTTTCCGTCCCTCCATGTTATTTTTTTCCATAAAAGACCTCAAGTTTTTTTTCCTTTTTGGTTTAGTGAAATTTGAATATTTTTGGTTCACAAATTATAATCGGGTCTAATGTAAAAATTTCACTAAACCAAAAAGCAAAAAAAAACTTGAGGTTTTTTATGGAAAAAAAATAATATGAAGGGACGAAAATGTAAAAAATATGAAAACATGTTGGTTTTTTTCATAATAAACCTTTTTTTTAACGATTATTGTTGCTTTTTAATAAATTCAAGTACCAGGGCATAAAAAAACACTCACTCGTAATTCAAAGGGCCAAACAAATCATAGTGCAAAACCATGAGGATACAATTTAACAAATGTCACGTGAAATCGTCTCATCCCTTTCTCCAAAATCTCGTTCGTCTCGAGGACATGAAGCTCGTAATGAAGTTTAATTTTCAAAGAAACCCTCCGATTTTTGCTCTCAGAAACCAGTTTAGTTCAGGATGCACTTCAATTAATCCTCAGGTCAGTACGTGTTTGCTTCCTTTTTAGTTAAATTTCATGCAATCTATGAATCTAACCAGTCTGCTTCGCACTAATGTTAGTTACATCAATATCGCGTGTAATTAGGAAAATTCTATCGAAAAATGGTGATGACGAAGCATTAACCTAAGCTTATCTCTCAAAATTGATAGAAACATGTAGTCATTTAGACTTATTCGAACGAAGTTTGCAGATTAATGTCTAGTTAGCTTGGTGATTCATTTCTGGATTTCGTTTCGAAAAGTAAACTTCGCTTGGGTTAATTTGGATTTGTTTCGCTTTCTGTAATTATGAAAAGTTCATGGAGATCTCTTTCTGCAGGTAATTTGTAATTCCAATTGGAGCAGAGATGAGTTTATGTCAAAAATTTTGAGTAGGAGATGGACATTGACAAGTCCAGACACTCAAATTCACCAGATAAAGGTTTCTAGTTCACAGACAACACAACATTGTGGGCTACTTGGGAACATTTCCTTTTCTAAGAATTCACATCCTTCTTTGGGTGAGAATGTATTGGAATGGAATGACGATCAGTCGTCATTTTATATTGTTCGTGATGATTTGTTGCATCCGCTGGTGAATGGTAACAAGGCGAGGAAATTGGATGCTCTGCTTCCACTCGTGGAAGATCATTTAGGAACCGATGTGGTAAGATAACACTTCCTTGTGGATCATTAATGATTAATCTATTAGTTAAATGTTTTAACACCTAATGTTTGTGATATGAAAACCTCGTATTAGGAATGATGTCTTGAGGTTCCAATTACACCATTTTTATAGGTCACATGTGGAGGTTGCCAAAGTGCACATGCCGCAGCTGTTGGTATGTTGAATATATCACTTGAAGCTATCAAGAGGGTGTTTTGATGTGCATTTTGAATGTGGTTCTTTGATTATTGTGATTTCAAGTCACAAAATCAGTTTCTAGTGTCTGGGTAACCTACTCCATTGTTAAAGTAATTAATTATATCGACTGATACCATTTGCAACAAAATTAATTATCAAAGGGTACAGTAAGTTAATTATCTTTAGATAATTATAACTTACCAAATATTTGAACATCATCTTTTTCACTACATTTTGTTACATGCATCTCATTATCTTTTAGAAACCCTTACATACATATACAATATACATATACATACATATGTGTGTATGTATATATCCCTTAGATAAGCACAAATTTCCAAACATTTAACACCATCAGAAGTGATTATTTCAACTTTTAAGTAGCAGCAGCACATCCAAACATTATCTGGTGCACCGCTTATTATTACAGTTTCGTATCTTTAGCTATTTATAATCACATAATCATCTTTCATGTCCAAACACCCCCTGAACATGTATCAACCAGCATTTTGAATTTATCTACAATTCATTCTAATTACGATGTGCCCTTAAAAGTCAATTCTTGATATTTAGTTTGTGTGTTTGTCAGCCGTTTCTTGTGCAGAGAGGGGGCTAAAGGCACATTTGCTTTTACGTGGAGAACAACCTCAAGTACTAACAGGCTACAATCTGATTTCCAAGTTATATGGAAATGTCACTTATGTTCCAAGATCTCTTTACGCTGACAGGGAAGAAATGCTATTGTCGCATGCTGGTTTGATAGGAGGGAGTATTCTATGTCTTGATGACTTACTTGAGGCTTCTTTCACGAATCACAACCCTATGAAGTCAAGCTCTCTGAACGCAGAAGATGGGCAGCCTTCGAATTCAAAGAAGATAGTAATCGTTCATGAAGGTGCAGGAGATGCTGTTGCATTGCCTGGTAAGCGTCAAGTGCACCGTAGCTGTAAGCCTGGAATCTAAAGATTTTCTTTAAAAATGTATAGATATAGAAAATTGTTTTTCAGCCGTTGGTTGTTCACTACTTGCATTTTCTGGATTTTAGAGGGTGGATTGTGTGCCTGTGTGGACATGTGATTAAAACTGCTCATCCAAATTGGAAGTCATAATGGTCAAACTTGAGTGATTGGTAAGATTGATTGTAATTTAGATTATTAGGGTCAAAAGAATTAGATTTAAATAATCAACAGAGAAGCTACTATATGAAAAATGATTGTTCAGATAGATGTGAAATTACCTATCTCTCGCTTTAAGCAATTGGTTATCTGAAATGATGCAATAACCACATCGAAAACGGAACCCTCCCCCCCCCCCCCCCCCCCCACAAAACAAAACAAAACCCGGACAACAAAAGCAGGACATGCACACACGAGCAAGGGATTTTTTAGTAGATGGATGTGCCTTCTTGCCTTCAATGGTCTAACTTTCAAAAGTAAACCATTATCTTGGAGGGTTATCCCCTCTCATAAATATAGGTCATTTACTTGCACCTTAACTTGGTTTATTGTTGGTTTGTTCGATTTACAGTTCAATGATTCTGTCGGGTCCCTATCATCGTTCTTCCCAGATCTTCAAGAAGCCTTTGGTGCACTGATGCTGCTGTTTATGGCTCTTGACTGATTATGTTTTTTTTTATAGGTTTGATTCGCCTTGTACAATACTTGTCACAAGATCATATACTTGGAAAAGATCAACCTCTGAAAATTGTGGTAGATGCTGGTACTGGCACAACAGCTGTTGGTCTAGGAATTGGAGCCTTATGTCTAGGGTACGTCCTCATCATTTAAAAAGAATAATACATCTTTATTCTACTGAACTTGTGTTTTCTGTAAGCTTAATCACCAAAAAAGACAAATATAGTCACATACTTTTAGGTTCCTTGCTAAATTAATGTATGTATGATAACTTTAGCCAATTTGACGAATGTGTTATTCTATGTTGTCCAATTTACGAGCTTTTAAAAACTTAGTTATTAGTCTACATTTCAGACTTGGATTGTATGTTTGTCTTATTTGTGTAATTAACCGTTCTCGTTATTGCAAAGTATTATTCATCGGCATATTTTTAACATAACACTTTGATCCTGTGCTAGACTCCCGTGGGAAGTAACTGCAGTAATGCTGGCTGACACCATTGAAGGGTACAGGAAACAGGAGGAACATTTGATATCTGAATTATGTCGATGCAACAACTTGCCTACTACACATAGCGGAGTTGTAAACTGGGTAGAGCGTCGGCGCCCAAGAAAGTATGCTTCTTTGTTGGATTACTTACAATTCATGTATACATCACATTATGTGTCTTCAACTATTTATGATAATTAAGTTACATCGACGTGAGTTAAGTAATTATTACAGCATAGGTTGGGTAATCTTACGTATATAATCAAGAACTTACGCTTAATGCTATAAGAATGACATTCATTCTTATAACACACAACTTTTCAATCATTCTTCATTAAATTTCTAACAATGTTTTTTTTTTTGGTTTTCGAATCCAGATTTGGGAATGTGTTGAAAGGGGAAATAGAAGCATGCCAACAAATTGCTCAAGAAACTGGTGTTTTGGTGGATCCGATATATACTTTGGCTGCATGGGAGCTGGCAACTCAACTTAGCCAAGAGGAGAGAAAAGGAGGTGCGAAAGTTGTGATGCTTCACACTGGTGGAACTCTCGGCATGTTTGGGTTGGCACAGCGGTATAAATCTTACTTCTAAAAAAAATTGCAGTCATGAAACAGGTATGTCAAGTTATTGAAAATTTGATTTATTAGAAATAGTTTATCAAACACAGATACCACACATTTGATATTTAGTTACTGCGTTCATTATCTTTCTCTATAAAATGAAAATGTATTAAATAAGTATTATCTATCTATCTATACCATTAAAAGAGTAACTATACTCGATTCTGGTGAAGCCACGTGTCATCACCATGAATCGACATGTGGCATTTATATGTTTTAAAAATAATAAAGAATTTTAAATTATATCTATCCAAATCTGATATAATCTACTTTTAAATTCAATTCAAATCAAATAAAATCTAATACTCTACTAACTTATTAATTATAATATAATATAAAAAAATGTTAAAAAAAATTAGAAAATAATACTATTCATATATATTTAGAAATATATAAAATTAATAGATCATAATAAATAATAATATCATTCTTATATACTTTTTGTTTAAAAATAATAATATTTATACATTTACTTTTTAATTCATTATATTTTATATATATTAAAAATATCCGCGTAATACGGTAATAAACTAATTTTAATAGTAAAAATCTATTCAAAATAGTTTGATGCGAGTGTATAAACATGGGATTGGTTCATTTAATAGGTAAAATATATTTAAAAAATTGTCACATAAACTTCTTGATTTGAACTGCACAGTTGCAGACGTGAAAAGACTTGAAAGTTAAAAAGACAACGAAATTGTTGAATTCAATCTTGGCACGTGTTAGATTTGGACCTGGGGCTAACTTAGGGTTAAGAAAACATGTAGATTGGTGAGTTGGGTAACAGGATCCTAGCGATAACTTTAGTCAAAAGTGCCGGATTGGATTTGGGACATTCATTGTTTAACCGCAAACACTATATTGTCTAAGAGGTTGTTTGTTTACTTCTTAATGGAATCATTAAGAAGTTATTCAAAGGTAAAATGGTCTCTTAATGATTCCATTAAGAGGTAAACAAACATTGCCTAAAAGAATTTTAATCCTAGAAATAATTAATGTGTATTATGTGATTGCACAAATTATTAACATACTAATCTAATTTTTGACAGGGGAAAAACAATTATGGTGTGTACATGTATGTATCCAAATGCAGTTAAGGCGACTTACAACTCCTTCCTTGAGGATAAAGCCCATTTATAGGTAAATCAATGGGTCGAAATTGTGAAAGCTTTCTATGGGGTATGGAGAAGAAGTAATTGACCTTAAAGCAATCATGTTACTTGTAGCTCATCACAACCTGACGAAGGTCGTTCTGATAATGTTGATGCTTTGGTTCATTATCTTCTCTTTGATTCTTGTTTGTTTGTTTCTCAATCTTTGACAAGATGAAGCTTCACTAAAATTGAGCCCAAATACAGGGTAGCTTGATTGAGTGCCATGCGAGAGGCTTTTCGTTAGTTTGGGAAATGTAAGTTGCACAAGAATGCCCCTTCTTGTGCAACTGGGTAGTTTAAGAGTAGGAGGGTAGTTTAAGAGTAGGAGTAGGTTAGTTTGCCGTTCAAAAAAAAAAAAAAGAATGCCTTGTACCAAGGTTTTTCTCTATGCAAGTCGTGTTTTTTATATCACGTTTCAAAAATGGTCAATTGGTCATGGAATGATTCTTTCAAATTGCATAGCTAAGCCAAAAGGTTCGCTATATACGTACTTCTTCCATAGTAGTGTATTAATTGTGGTATTTTATTTTGATTGCATGTAACGTCGAAACAATTTGTATGTTACTCTCAAACCCTCGAGGGCTCATGGCCTGCCTATCTATATTAATTTCATAAAATGAGTTTCTCATACATGTTTAATCGCGTCTCAAATCCAATATAGGATGGTATTGGTCGGTCAAAACACGGATGTTACATAAATGTTTGATCCCTCTATTTATATTTTTTGAGTTCTGTCGTTCACATAATATTTCCAATTATTTATTTGGAATCTTTATTAAATTTCCTACTCATTATATCTTAATCATATAAATTGATTTAAATTAAACACATAATACATCACTTCGAACTTAATTGTCAGATTACACTTAAATTAAAAACACGGATGTTACATAAAGGTTGGATGAGTCAATGGTTCCATACTTCTATTATGATCGGGACTCGGGTTACAGAATAAAAAGCTACTTTTTACATAACATCAATATAATGTTGTGTGTCGAAGAATCAGATTGATATCAATGTTGTGTGTCGAAGAAACCGATTGATATCAATTGACCCTTGACATCAATGTTATGTTAAAGGTAATTTCCAGCCTATCATACCCACCATTAACTTTATTTAGAACTTTCCGTTTTAATTTTTACCGCCTAAATATTATGTAAAAAGTATTTACCAGCGTATCATAATTCTTTATAAAGTAACAAGATTTATGAATTTCAGTGATAAAATCATTTATAAAGAGCAACCCTGAACTCTTGATCGAATTGAATGTTGAATCAAACCATCAAATATTACAATACTGTTGTAAGTGATTTGATTAGTACAAGTGTACAACCCTTTAAGCTAAAGTTAATTCATATCACAAAATAGCAAAAAAAAAATAATAATAATAATAATAATAATAATATAGGGATAGGTTAGAGGACAAACCGTCAAGTTATCAATTTTAAATACGTTTTTTTTTAAAAAAAAAATAGGGTTTCTTTTAGGAAATTGGAATTGATCTAGATTAGTTTTTTATTGGTTAAAGTGTCGACCTCTACGTTAAACACTTTGAAAGAGTCTAAAGAAAATAAAGACAAGTAGTGCAAATGACACAACAAGATGCTTTCACGTGTTACCTGGAGAGTGTGTGTGTGTAAAGGGTAAGAATGTCCTTTCTTGGCCGGCCAAGAGAGAAACAATTCTGTTGTCTCACATTCACAACCTCAAATAACTTGACACCCTGCAAAATCCCAAAAAGATAAAATAAAATGGCATCTCACATTTGAAAATATAAACAAGGATTACTACATTGTAGAATATCTAACACTTTTTCATACGTAGTCGTTTTAGTCATTGAACTTTTTTTTTTCTTCACATGCTACGGAATAAATAATGTCAACTAATAAAATGGAAATAACATCGTTTTATTAACGTCTTTACAAAACTGTTTGAATTAATGTCAAGGAAGATTGAAGTGACAAAACAATATTATTTTCATCTAACTAGTTGACACATCATTTATTGAGATGTACGATGCTAGGTCAAGTTTTAACCTATGAAACCAAAAAAATATTGTTTTCATCTAGTTGACACATCATTTATTGAGATGTACGATGCTAGGTCAAGTTTTAACCCATGAAACCACTCATCCAATTCACAAGTGATCTAAGTAGGACAAAATTTGGAAGTATAATGATCTATATGGTATGAAAAAAAGTTCAGTGATAAAACAAATAAGACAAAGGTAAAAGCAAATTTTGCTAATCTACAAGTCTACAATATAAACCCTTAATATCAAATTTACTTGCATACAAGAGCTAGCCGGCGTATAACACTAAAGATGTATATCCTCTTTTTGGCTTATTATAACGGTATGTCAGCTATCATAGCTTTTGTCATGGCAAATAACATTGGAATTGATAAGTTTAAGCACACCACACCAAAAATCAATTACTAAATCACACAGGATTGCATATATTTGCAACACAGTTACAGATCATGACAACAAAGTGCGGCCAACATAGGTATTTGGCAGATACTATGTATGCAGGTGTAGAGTAGTCTTTGATATACCCAAATTCTAAGCTTATATGTGTACTTTTCGAGGATATTAGATAACGATATATCAATAGGTGTTTGCAGAGTACCGAGTGTATCGACTGATATGGTGAGAAAAGGTGGAATGTTTCATTTTGCAGATGGCATAGATAAGCTTCTTATGTTATTTGGTACCATAGGCTGCATTGGTGATGGGTTGATGTCTCCTCTTACACTCTTAATCCTTAGTGCAGTCATTGATGAGTATGGAAGTGGTGATCTTTCTTTCTCAAAT
Organism: Centrapalus pauciflorus; assembly: GCA_020465985.1. Lineage (NCBI taxonomy): Eukaryota > Viridiplantae > Streptophyta > Magnoliopsida > Asterales > Asteraceae > Centrapalus > Centrapalus pauciflorus. The sequence continues at coordinate 668,707 of JAANYP010001252.1, forward strand.
GATGTGGTGGACAAGGTATAAATGTTTTCTTGAAAATATTTTCAGAATGTTCAGAATAATTAAGTGTTATAATCTTCTTTATGATCTTACAGTATGCGCTCAAGTTACTAATCCTTGCAATCGGCATCGCAGTATCAGCTTTCATTGGTATGTTTAGTACCCAAATAGTTTCAAACCTGTGAAGAAATCAGAGTTATTTTGTTACAAGAAAAAAAAAACAGGTTAGTTATCTTGTCGATACTCTAATTTTAATATTTTACAGAAGGAATTTGCTGGACAAGAACTGCGGAAAGACAAACATCACGTCTGAGGATGGTATACCTGAAATCTGTACTTAGACAAGAAGTCGGTTTCTTCGACACACAAGCTAGCACTTCCACAAATTTCGAAGTTATCTCCGCCATTTCTGCTGATGCTCAATTGATTCAGGATGTCATGGCAGATAAGGTTGTCCATTCATATTCTTTCACCTCGTTGTAGAAAGTAGCTAACAATTTGGACCCATTTACCTATAAATTAGAATATGTCAAAGTTGTCCAAATTGTATTCCAACATGACCACCTAATCACTTTACTCAACAAAGTTGATCAAGACTTTGATGCATCTATAAAATGAAATATAATGGATAAGAAAGTGTTGGGGGTCAACTGAATTTTGACCCATCGCCAACCCAACCCATTTTGCCACATCTAAATTCTTTTATTTCACCCCTTTATTCAAATATACTCATCATGCACCAAAATGTCATGTAGATACCCAACTGCCTGGCTCACCTATCAGCTCTTATATCCAGTCTCGTAGTGGCGTTCACACTTTCATGGCGACTAGCCTTGGCTTCTCTTCCTTTTGCATTTCTGTTTGTTGCTCCTGTGTTAGGCATTGGGGTGGTGCTAAAAGGTCTGGGAATGAAGATGAAGGATGCATACAACAAAGGCGGTGGGGTTGCAGAGCAGGCACTATCATCAATCCGAACTGTTTATTCTTATGTCGGGGAACAGCAAACGATTGATAAATTCAGCCATGCACTTCAAACAAGTATGACACTAGGGATAAAACAAGGATTTATGAAGGGTTTGATGATCGGGAGCATGGGTATGCTTTTCGTGACTTGGGCATTTGTGACTTGGGTAGGATGCTATCTTGTTACCGAAAAAGGAGAAACAGGTGGCCCTGTTTTCATTTCAGCAATCTGCGTCATCATGGCAGGGCTGTAAGTCTCTATGCAAACAGTATCTGCACGATTCGTTCAATCAAAGACCAAATTATTACTTTCATAAACATGTAATCAGAAACTGGCAAACTTAATTTGATTACCAGGAAAGATAATCTTATTTTGTAGCATACAAGATTTCTTGTGTTATTTTTGCTGTTAATACATAGTTGGAACATATTCAACTTGTACTTACATATGAAATAACATATTTAGATCAAATTCTATTTTGGTAACGAATTATCACATGCTTTAAAGTTTTCAGAAATTGGTTAAAGAAAAGTAACATTTGATATTTTGATGGTAAGATGTCACTGAAAAGTAAAAACTGTTAGTTAAAGTATCAAAAGCAGAATTAATAGCCAAATATAACCCGTTTTAGAAACTTTTAAAAAAGTCATTAACTTTTATCGAGGCATAACACGATACCCCGAAGATAAATTTACCTACCTTTCTATGTAATTTTCCCACTTGCATACATAGAATCATATGAGGCAGGACATGATAACACAAAAGTGTAAACACTTCAGAGAAATATAATACACTCCATATTACCTTCTAAGTTCACAAGAGTCTTTTATGCAGGTTGATGTAAAAACAAAAATTCAGAATTAAACCTAAAATAGTGAAAATTTCTACCTAGGACAAGTGTAAATAACTAAATATCACATTCCCCATTTATGTGATTTACACAGAAAATGAACAAAAAAATCTTGAGAAGTCCAAACGACCAAAGGAAATTGCCACATCTAGCATTTTCAATGGGCTCATACCAGCCCGGTAACTCCACTCGAATAAAAGAATCATGGTCATTTGAAAGTTGCATGTTTTCCCACCATGTTCCCATTGTCCCATATAAAGATTGTTGTTCCTCATGAGGTCCGTTGAGTGTATAGTTAGATACTATGAAGCCTTTGTTTATAAAGAATTCAGTTACTTCGCAAAAATACTAGTCTAAAAGATTTTATTTTCCTATTTCAGGTCAGCTATGAGTGCTCTGCCTAATGTCCCATTCATTTCGAACGCAATAGCTGCCACATCAAGAATGTTTGAGATGATTTCCCGAGTTCCTCGCATTGATTCTGATAATGGTAAGGGGAAAACAATACCATCTGTGAGGGGAGACATTGAATTTAGAGGTGTTTATTTCTCATATCCATCGAGACCGGATTCTCCAATCCTTGAAGGACTCAATCTCACAGTGAAAGCTGGCAAGACGATAGGTCTCGTGGGAGGCAGTGGGTCAGGGAAGTCAACAATCATTTCATTGCTCGAAAGATTTTATGATCCAGTCAAAGGAGATATCCTTCTTGATGGACACAGAATCAAGAGTCTTCAGCTCAAATGGTTAAGATCACTAATGGGGTTAGTTAATCAAGAGCCCATACTCTTTGCAACATCAATAAAAGAAAACATACTTTTCGGGAAAGAAGGAGTGTCAACAGAACTCATCGAGAAGGCAGCTAAAGAAGCAAATGCACATGACTTCATCGTCAAATTACCCAATGCTTATGAAACTCAAGTTGGACAGTTTGGGATTCAATTGTCTGGTGGGCAAAAGCAAAGAATTGCAATAGCAAGAGCTTTGCTAAAAGAACCAAGAATTCTTCTACTAGATGAAGCAACAAGTGCATTGGATGCGGAGTCCGAAAGAGTTGTGCAACACGCTCTAGACCAGGCATCAGTAGGAAGGACAACTATCATTGTTGCACATCGCCTTACGACGATACGCAAGGCAGATAAAATTGTGGTTCTCCAGTCAGGGAAAGTCGTCGAATCTGGTTCACACGAGGACTTAATGCAGAAGAATAGCAGAGAAGGTGGGGCCTACTACCAGATGGTGCAGTTGCAGCAATCAGCAACACAGAATGAAGAAGTTCTTTTTAGTCCATATACACCAGTAGGACAAAGAAACTTACATCCCCAAACACCCAGGTCTCCCATTAGCGTACGATCAAGCTCGGCTAATAGCCCAATATCACCATTCAGCCCAGCAGCTATAAGTATAGCTCATTCTGTCCATATGTATTCTTACGAAGAAAGTGACGACGGAAACATAGATGACATGCCAAATTCGAGTCCTTCACCATGGCGTCTCTTGCAGATGAATGCTCCCGAGTGGAAGAGAGCCTTTCTTGGGTGCCTAGGAGCCATTGGTTTTGGAGCTATATCACCAATACATGCTTATTTCTTGGGATCAGTTGTCTCTCTGTACTTCTCACCTGACAAGGACAAAATAAAATCAAAGACGGAATTCTATTGTATCGTCTTTGTAGGTCTTGGAGTTGTTTGTTTCGTCACCAATGTACTACAACATCATAATTTTGCAGTCATGGGAGAGCGTTTAACGAAAAGGGCACGAGAGAAAATGCTTGAAAATGTTCTCACTTTCGAAGTTGGGTGGTTTGATCGAGACGAGAACACAAGTGCAGCGATTTGTGCTCGGCTTGCAAATGAAGCTAGCTTGATAAGGTCCCTTGTTGGAGACCGTATATCATTGCTCCTTCAAGTCTTTGTCAGTGCTTTTCTTTCTTTTCTGATTGCCTTGATAATCACTTGGAGAGTTGCCATTGTAATGATTTCGGTGCAGCCTTTGCTCATAGCAAGCCTCTACTCGAAGATGGTTCTGATGAAAAGCCTGTCAACAAAAGCCAGAAAGGCACAGAATGAAGGAACCCAACTAGCAAGTGAGGCAGTTGTTAATCACAGAACGATCACCGCCTTTTCTTCTCAAGAAAGAATCATGGGACTATATGCAGCAACGCTGAAAGGACCCCGGAAAGAATGCATCAAACAATCTTGGTTCTCAGGTCTGGGCTTGTTCACTTCCCAATTTGTGACAACCGCTGCAATATCATTGGCATATTGGTATGGTGGAAGAGAAATGAATAAAGGATTGGTAACCTCAAAACAAATGTTTCAGGTTTTCTTCATACTGATGACCACCGGCAAGAATATAGCAGATGCAGGAAGCATGAGTTCTGATCTGTCAAAAGGTGGTGGTGCAGTTAGCTCAGTGTTAGCAATACTAGACAGGAAAACTGAGATCAACCCAGATGACTCCAAAGGTTTGAAAGTCGGAAGAATCAACGGTCATATAGAGCTGAAGAACATATACTTCTCGTACCCATCAAGGCCTGAGCAAATGATTTTTCAGGGCCTGTCCTTAAAAATTGAAGCTGGAAAAACAGTAGCACTTGTGGGTCCAAGTGGCTCCGGTAAATCCACTGTCATTGGATTGATCGAAAGATTTTACGACCCAATAAAAGGGTGCATACTCATAGACGAACGAGACTTGAAAAACTATAACCTGAGAGACCTGAGATCACATATTGCACTAGTAAACCAAGAACCTACTCTTTTCGCGGGAAGTATTCGTCATAACATCATCTATGGTAAAGAGGACACTAGTGAAGCTGAAATAAGGAAAGCAGCAAAGCTTGCAAACGCTCACGAGTTTATAAGGTATTAAAACATCCCAATTTCAATCTGTTGAACAAATGACAGTCAAACATTAAATTCTTCTGATGAAAGCAAAATTGATCAATGCAGTTCTATGAAAGATGGATACGAAACTTACTGTGGAGAAAGAGGGGTCCAATTATCAGGAGGCCAGAAGCAGAGAATTGCGCTAGCTCGAGCAATACTTAAGAATCCAGCCATTCTTCTGTTGGATGAGGCCACTAGTGCACTCGATAGTGTGTCTGAGAATCTTGTGCAGGAAGCATTGGACAAAATGATGGTTGGCAGGACTAGCGTAGTTGTTGCACATCGATTATCAACCATTCAAAAATCTGACTCCATTGCTGTAATTAGAAATGGAAAAGTTGCAGAGCAAGGATCACATATTGAACTACTTTCAATGGGGAATAGGGGCACTTACCACTCTCTAATAAAGCTGCAACACTTGTGAGTTGCTAAAGAAGATTGTAAACATATGCTGAAATGGTTTCCTTTAAAATGTATATCATATATTAGACTTTGTACACAAACATAAAAGTTTGCTATTAGAAAACAATGTGTATGAGAGAAGCGAATGAGCAAAACGAAACAACGAGTCGAGGATTTGAAAGTTTTCATCGTCTATATAACCCACACTATGATACTGGTAGTTTCTGGACTAATATCCTCCCTAGATTCACCTTACTAAGAACTTTATGGAGAGAACATAATGAGCCTCTTGATGTTTTGTGTGTTTTTGTGATTGCAGTAGGTTTCTTCTGTATGTAAAACGATCCCATAGCACCTCAATATATAGAGCATATACGATAAATTAGGTTATTGGCGGTTTAGAAACAAAAATCCTGCAGATAACTGTTGTGACCGCCAACCTAACCAACAAAAAGTGTCTCCAGGAGATATTGCAATCAATGTGCACAAAAACAGAAAAGGGTGGCAGAGTGATTCAACTTACTCAACAGAACGAACTGCTGCGTAGCCATGGATCTGCTCAATTCCAGGATTGGGGGATTGAACACTAATGAGAGACGAGCGGATTGCTTCGGTGTCCTTCCGGCTAACTCCAGAAATTATTGGCGGAACGCTTAGAAATCAAGTGGATCTCTCCGCCCAAACTAGCAGCACTTGGGTTCGTAACATGAATTGAATCCAAACACACACAAGCATTGATGAACTCCAACAATTGTCATAAATTATAAATTGATTAATGCATGTGATTAGACTTCATCAGTAATGGGGTTTCTGTTAATGGTTTTCACCGAGAAAGTGAAAAAGGCTCCTTCAACTCTTCTATTACGGTGTATCTGGATTAATTTCGTCAAAAGTAACATAAGGTCACATTTTTTTTTTTTAATTTGGGTAATAAACTAATTTTTTTCTAATTAAGGTAACATACTTTCCAATCAAGTGAATCAAGATAATCATATCGGATTGAAAGGTAAAATTACTGACGTGACAGTTTCTTTGTCCGGTCAGAATTTTTTTTACAGAAATGACAGTTTAATTGTTATATTATGTGCACTATTTTATATAATTTAAAATGACATTTTGATAATACCCTGCTATTTTAAGCAAACTTACAAATAATTAAGCAATATTAGTTTTTAAAAAAACTGATAAACTTGGATGCAGAAATTGTCATGTCAATAATTTTTACCTTTCAATCCGATATGGTTACGTTTATTGACTTGATTTGGAATGTATGTTACCTCAAATAGAAAATTTTTTAGATGTTACCCAAATTAAAAAACAACGACAATAGATTGTCTTTCGACGTAATTAACTCATGGTATTTTGAATTGTTGATTTTGAGTTACTTGTAGTTCAGATTAAATTAGAATATAAACAAATAATAACAAGAATGATTTGAACTAATCTATGTCTTACCTATTTTACCACGAAAGGTATAATGATTTCGTGTCTAATCATGAACGGTTTTCCTAACCACTGTTTGAATTCTCACTAAATCGTCATTTTATATTTATAGCTTATAATCCAATATATACATTTTCATACTTTTCTCCCATTTCCGTTTAGATTAGGTGTATTTTAATCTTATGGTATCAAGCAACAATCAATCCTCTATTCTTGTATTTTCGTTTTAGATTCGTAAGAATATTTATTTTTTATTTTTAATTCATATCAATTGTAACAAATAGAAACAATTATTCAAATCTTTTACTCTGAATTTTCCAGTTCTTTACTTCTTTGTGGTTCCGTTTCATAACATGTTTGAATTTTGAACCTCAAGGTATTTGACTATTTTCACAAGCTTTTACCACCAGCCCACCACCCTTGTGAGTACATACAACTAGAGGTGCACTGGATCGAATTTTAACCGGTGCGGTTTTATTGTCAAAAAAACCGGATCGGACCATAACCGGTTTTTGGTCCAAAATTTTATAATCTATATAACCGGTTCCAGATATAAAAAAGAAAAAACCGATTTTTTAATTATTTTCAGATTTTTTTGGGCTTCTTTTACTTTTTCTTTTGGGTTTAGAAAAACCCAGTTTTTTATCCGGTAAAAAACCAGGACCCAAATATTTTTGAAACCGGTTGAAAAACCGGTTTTGCTTTGACCGGTTTCGGATCGAAATCAGATAACCGGATTTTTTGTGCACCTCTGCATACAACCGATAGGTGCTCATTTCTAGTGTTTATTGATAAATGGCACTGAATATTGTTTATGTTGTGTACTTATATTTTTATTGAAGTACAAGAATGGATTGATCCTAATGTTTATAAACTTTAAAGCTATGTACGTAAATAGAATAGAATATCAATCAATAAGATACTCCCAAGCAGGCAAATGCTATTATTGTATGGAGTTACCCGCAGACCGGAGAGTGAAGATGGATGTCCTTTCCTGGCCAATCTCACATTCAAAGACTCAATTCAAACTTGGCACCTACAACATCCCAATTACATTAGGACAAAATAAACCTTTCATATCAGACATAAGCTTTCCACCAACTGAAAATATACAAACTAATCACTTTTGGTTGAACAAGCTATTAAAAACATTTTATGTGTACCTATTAATTAAGTGGGTGTTTGGTTTTGCGTTATGAACGAAATAATTATTAGCTTATTACGTTACAATAACGCAAATAATTGGTTTAAAGTGTTTGGATTGCATACATTAATAACTGATTATTTGCGTTTAGAGTTAATCCTACCACACTTTTTCATAACTTAAAAAATGTAGTTTATTTGCTTAATAATTGATTATTTGGTCATTTTATAAGTGAAAACGCAAATCCAAACACTTTAAAACTGATTATTTGATAATTATGATAGCAAACAGCAGAAGTTAAATCAAACACTACATTTCCGACAGCACTTTTTGTTACAGCTATCAAAACGCTACAGCATTTTTTTAAACGAAAATCCAAACACAAATTCATACTAACAAAAGCAAGCAGGCCTGCTTTTTGTCTTCTTTTTAAAACGTATTATCTCATGAGTCATGATCATCCCAGTCATCCTGTGCTGATTGATTTAGTCAATTTGTATTAGAACAAAAGGGTAAAATCATCAATTGATTTGGTCAAACAATGACACATATATTTAAGTCTGTAAGGGAAGGATCTTTAAGATAATAGAATCTTAACCTGCTAACAGTTGGTTCAGGAGTGTATTTCCTGATATGGAGAAGAGGCCAGGAGTGTTGCACCATACAGATGGAGTAGACAAGCTTCTTCTGCTGTTCGGAACATTAGGTTGTATTGGAGACGGGGCATTGCTTCCCATAGCAATGGCATTCCTTAGTGGTATAATTAACGAGTACGGAAAAAGTGGTAGTTCTTTATCTAATGATGTGGTGGACAAGGTATGAATGTTTGCTTAACGATAAATAAAATATAGTGAAGTCCTCAGATGGTTTATGTTCAAACTATTACAGTATTAACAAGTTTCTCATCTTACAGTATGCACTCAGGCTGTTCATCCTTGCTATTGGTGTTGGAGTATCAGCTTTCATTGGTAAGCTTAGGCATTGTTTGTTTACCTCTTAATGGAATCATTAAGAGGTCATTTTACCTTTGAATGACTTCTTAATGATCCCATTAAGAAGTAAACAAACAACCCCGTACTGGTGCTGTGGGAAAGCCAAATAGTGGCTAATGGTTCGAATAAAAGTTTTGGCACTTGAATCTTGACTGCGTGTAATTTCATTAAAACCAAAAGAATCATATGTGTTGACCAGGGTATAAAATGTTTTGCAGAAGGAGTTTGCTGGACAAGAGCTGCGGAGAGACAAACATCCCGTCTACGAATGGAATACTTAAAATCCGTACTGAGACAGGATGATAGTTTCTTTGACACCCAAGTTGGCACTTCAACTAATTTCGAGGTTGTCTCAGCCATCTCTGGTGATGCTAAATTGATTCAAGACGTCATGGCTGATAAGGTTGTCTGTTTGGATCTTTCTAGTAGTAGTTCATCTTGTATCTTACTCCTTTATTCATATACTAATCTTTAAGCAAAATGGTACATAGATACCCAACTGTCTGGTACACCTATCAGCACTCGTAATCAGTCTCATCGTGAGCTTCACACTTTCATGGCGAATGGCTTTGGCTTCTCTCCCTTTTGCTTTTCTCATCACGGTTCCCGTGGTAGGCTTTGGGGCATTTCTGGCAATTCTAGGGATGAAGATGAAGAATTCTAGTGATATAAGCGGTGGGTTGACAGAGCAGGCACTATCATCAATCCGAACTGTTTACTCTTACGTCGCGGAACAACAAACAATTGATAAATTCAGTCATGCACTACAGACAAGTTTGGAACTAGGGATAAAACAAGGATTTATAAAGGGTTTGATGATTGGAAGCATAGCTATGGCTTTTGTGGCTTGGGCTTTTGTATCTTGGTTCGGAAGCTATCTTGTCACTGAAAAAGGAGAAAGTGGTGGTCGTGTCTTCATGTCATCAGTCTGTGTCATCATAACAGCAATGTAAGTTTCTTTGCACCCAAATAACAAGCACACAGCATCTACATCATTACTAGTAAAAAGAGGATCTTATTGGTATAATGGAATATCTATTATGTTATTTGTGATGTTTGTCATATGATCGAACATACTCACTTCTGAAGCTTGTGTGCTAATCAAGATTTTAGAAAATAATGCATACTAGAATCTGAGGAATGTTATCTACCTATTTCAGGTCTGCTATTAGTGCGCTGCCTAATGTAACATTCATTTCAGAGGCAACAGTTGCCAGAACAAGAATCTTTGAGATGATTTCCCGAGTTCCGCTCATAGATTCTGATGACAGCAAGGGAGAAACATTACCATTTGTCAGCGGAGATATTGAATTTAAGGATGTTCATTTCTCATACCCATCGAGACCGGATACTCCAGTCCTACAAGGACTCAACCTTGAAGTGAAAGCTGGCGAAACAATAGGGCTTGTTGGGGGCAGCGGGTCAGGGAAATCTACGATTATTTCTTTGCTTGAAAGATTCTATGACCCTATCAAAGGAGACATCCTCCTTGATGGACACGGAATAAAAAGCCTTCAGCTTAAATGGTTAAGATCTCAAATAGGGTTAGTTAATCAAGAGCCAGCACTCTTCGCAACATCAATCAAGGAAAATATACTTTTCGGCAAGGAAGGAGCTTCAATGGAACTAGTTGAGCTTGCAGCCAAAGCAGCAAATGCACACGAATTCATTATTAGTTTACCCGATGCTTACGAAACTCAAGTTGGCCAGAGTGGGCTTCAATTGTCTGGGGGGCAAAAGCAAAGAATTGCCATAGCAAGAGCTTTGCTTAAAGAACCGAAAATTCTTCTGCTTGACGAAGCAACAAGCGCATTAGATACAGAATCTGAAAGAGTTGTTCAGGTAGCCCTGGAACAGGCTTCAATAGGAAGGACAACGATCATTGTTGCACATCGCCTTACAACAATCCGCAACGCTGATAAGATTGTGGTTCTCCAGTCAGGAAAAGTCATTGAATCCGGCTCCCATGAAGACTTGATGCAGAACAGTGGAGAAGAATGTGGGGTGTACTACCAAATGGTGCAGTTGCAGCAATCATCAACACAGAATGAGGGCCCCGATAGTTCGTATACTCCAACAGAAGGAAGAAACTACCAAAAGAAGTTTAATGCCCCCAAAACTCCTACTAGTGAAAGATCAACCATGCTAGAAATCTCAACCTCCCACTCCAGCCCCGCAAAAAGCATGAGTATGCCTAGTTTGAATGATGAAAGTGATCACAAAAACTCAGACGACATATCTGTTCCTAGTTCTTTACTGTGGCGTCTCTTGCAAATGCACGCTCCTGAGTGGAAAAGAGCCTTGCTTGGGTGCCTAGGAGCCATTGGCTTTGGGGTTGTACATCCAATACAATCTTATTGCATAGGATCAGTTGCCTCGGTCTTTTTCTTGCCCGATAAGGCCAAAATAAAATCAGAGATAGGAATTTATTGTGTCGTTTTTCTAGGTCTTGGAGTCCTTTTCTTCGTCACCAATCTACTTCAACATTATAACATTGCAGTTATGGGAGAGCGTGTAACAAAGAGGGTGAAAGAGAGATTACTTGGGAATGTGCTCACTTTTGAAGTTGGGTGGTTTGATCGAGATGAGAACAAGAGTGCAGTGGTTTCTGCTCGACTTGCAACCGAAGCAAACTTGATAAAGTCCCTCGTTGGAGATCGCGTATCATTGCTCCTTCAAGTCTTTGTCCACGTTTTTCTTTCTTTTCTTGTTTCAATGATAATCACTTGGAGATTTGCCATTGTAATGATTTCGGTGCAGCCTTTGCTCATAGCAAGCATCTACACAAAGTTTGTTCTGATGAAAAGCCAGTCAGTGAAAGCCAAAAAGGCACAGATTGAAGGAACCCAATTAGCAAGTGAAGCAGTGGTCAATCACAGAACAATCACTGCATTCACTTCTCAAGAAAGAATCATGGGATTATATGCAGAAACGCTAAAAGGACCCAGAAAGGAGTGCATTAAGCAGTCCTGGTTCTCGGGCCTCGGTTTATTCGCATCCCAATTTGTATCAACTGCTATAATTGCTTTATCATATTGGTATGGTGGAAGGGAAATGAATAAAGGGTCGATAACAGCAAAACAAATGTTTCAGGTTTACTTCATCCTGATAACCACAGGCTATAATATTGCAGACGCAGGAAGCAAGAGTTCTGATTTATCAAAAGGTGGTGGTGCAATAAGGTCAATGTTATCACTACTAGACAGGAAAAGTGAGATCAACCCAGATAACTTGGAAGGTTTGAAAGTTGGGAGAATCGATGGCCACATAGAGCTGAAGAACGTATACTTTTCCTATCCATCAAGACCTGAGCAAATGATCATCCGAGGCATGTCATTGACGATTGAAGCTGGAAAAACAGTAGCCCTTGTTGGTCACAGTGGTTCTGGTAAATCCACTGTCATTGGATTGATAGAAAGATTTTACGACCCAATTAAAGGATCTATACACATAGACAAACAGGACATAAAAGACTATAACCTAAGAGACCTGAGATCACATATTGCATTGGTGAGCCAAGAACCTGTTCTTTTCACAGGAAGTATTCGTGATAACATCATCTATGGTATAAAGGAAGCTAGTGAAGCTGAAATTAGGAAGGCGGCAGAGCTTGCAAATGCTCATGAGTTCATAAGGTATTAATCCTTCTATATTTAAAATTCCAATAAACACTTACAGTTTTACTTTCTTCTTCTAATTAAAGTGCAATGGTTAATGCAGTTCCATGAAAGATGGATATGAGACGTACTGTGGTGAAAGAGGGGTCCAGCTATCAGGAGGCCAGAAGCAAAGAATTGCACTTGCTCGAGCAATACTTAAGAATCCAGCTATTCTTCTCTTGGATGAGGCCACTAGCGCACTTGATAGCGTGTCTGAAAGGCTTGTGCAGGAAGCATTGGAGAAAATGATGAATGGAATAACTTGTGTAGTAATTGCTCATCGGCTATCAACTATACAAAAATCTGATTCAATAGCTGTAATTGGAAATGGAAAAGTTGCTGAACAAGGATCACACTCTGAACTCCTCTTGATGGGGAACATATACCACTCTCTCATAAACCTGCAACACTTGTGACTTGTAATAGAACTGTAAGTCAGATAAGTTTGTAAGCAACTGCCTATAAAGTTCCCTTGATGAAATGTATCATGTTTAAGGTGTTTGTATACAGAAGAGTATTTTTCTCATCATCCCCTTATCTCTTATATACATTTAGAAATAACCAGGAACTGAAAGTTGGCTTCATGTAAATGGAAGAATGAAAAATATCTTGTCAAGCAAAGATCATCAAGGGAATACCCCAAAGGTTTTTGCTTGCTATATGAACTACGTCAACAGAGTAACAGACAATATAACATATATGGTTTACTGTTTGTGATAAAAAATTGTAAGCCCAAGTAATTGTAGAGAATATACACTAACGGAACAGAACGTTCGTATAAAATCTGAAACATAAATAAGTATATATACAGACTGAAAATACACGACCGAGTTCAACCGTTTAATCAAAATGTTCATAAATAAGTATAAATACAATACTATAAATAAAAAACTGAGTTCAACAATTTAGATCAAAATTTCTAAAACCAAGTTATTGTATGAAAATTACATTTATAATCAGAACAAGGCCATGCACATGTGCATACAATTTTAAAAACAAGCTTACCAGGCATGTAAACATCTTTCCTTGAAAACCCACATTGGATTTATATCTTCTTCCTTTGTGGGACTCAATTCTCCACTCAAGGTTTCCAATTTTCCATTTCAGGTGTTTTCTTTGAGAGTAGATGTCTCATTCATCAAGGCTCAGTTTGGACCCAATTTAGCTTGTTATGAAGCTCTCTACAAGGAGAACTCAAACCCATGAAAATCCAGTTAATTGTATATCAAATACATATAATTAAACGTGTACAAAGTTTGTGAAAACACATTTTTCGCACGAAGATTTCCAGTAAAAGATGCACAAAGAGAACAATCAACACGACGTGAAAAAATTAAGCAACAAAACCTATAGAGTTTTTTTTTTTTTTTTTAACAAAACTAAAGAGCATCCCTTGATCATCCACCAGATTTCCCTTTCGGAGTAACCCTAGTTTTCTCTCCGTTCACTAATCATACCCTGCCTTTTAAAAAACCGGACATGCAACTACCGCTGACATTTTCGTACCGATGCATGAATAATCATCCAATAGGCATTTCAAATAAATCCAAATTACTTAGGTCATGAACCCTGGATCTCTGAAATGGTGCAAACTCTAGTTTAATTTCAAATTTAAACAACTTGAAGGTGTGAATTCCATTTGTTTTACAGGAAGGCCGTATATAATGATGAAATATGAATAAGTTAAATGAGATTACCTTAATGTTCTCAAATCAACAGCCATGAAAATGGCGTCCATCGAGAATTCGTAACTTTTTGGCGCGCTTATACGTTTCAGTTGTCATGACTGTGAGATTTTGTGGGAGACAAATGACAGAAATTTTTATAAAAATAATTGAAAAAATAAAAATATTTTAAAACTAATTTGTTTTTTATTTTATTTTTTCAATTATTTCCAAATGACAAGGTCCATTTCGTCCCTTTTGTTTCAGGGAGAATTTGACATCTGATAGGGTGTTTGGATTTGCCGGCGTGTTTCGTACCTTTTATAAAACTAATAATCAGATAATAATGGTAACAAAAAATATTATAAAAAATATAGTATTTGATTTAACTTCCACTTTTTGCCACTAAACTCTTGCTCTTTTATTTTTAGAAAATATAGTAAATTTTAATGGCTAAATACATACAAATATAATAGTTAGTTGTTAAATATGTACAAATTAAAGTTTAATGGTTAAATGTGTATTAAAAGTAATTTAATTGCTAAATATGTATAAATCTAAAAGTTAATTGGTCAAACTCGAATATATAATCAACCTTATTTTTTAATCATAGTTATTTATTTAAAGTTTAAAAACTACAAGAATTTACAAACAAAAAAAAATTCTTATTTGGGTATTGGACTTAGTTTCGCCTCAATAGGTGAGTACCCGACCAATTTTTAATTTTTGTAGAAGAATGATAATTTTTTCCATAGGGCATATGGAGTTAGGAGTGTTTGTTGTACAGCTTTTGCGGTTTTTGAAAGGTTGTCATCGCCTGCAAATCAAGCCACGTAAAGTGCGAGATGAGTGGTTTGTAGCTATGCGGTTTGTGTGATTTGGATATTTGGTTTGCGGTTACGTTGTTATTTTTGTGACCTTTTAACATCTACGTAAATATATGTCAATCTTGTAAAATAATAAGAAAAAAAAAAGTCAAGTATGTTTTTTAAGTGATACAATTGGTAAATGGTCGGCGTGAGTATCAAATTGTTAAGGAAAAAGGTAAATCTACCATTCTAGTCGATAAATAAAATAAAATGACAATATCGATAAAATGAAAAAAGTACATTGGTATTGTACGGAATAATTTCTATTAATAATAACAATATAAGTTTTTTTTAACACTCATAATTACTTATTTTTGTTTGACAATATAGAACATATAATTTGATTCAACTGTACTTCATCAAGTTTAAGTTAAAATACAATATAAACCTAGACATAAGAAATATTCGAGTTTATATTAAATTGAGTTCTTTAAACATTTACAAGTCGTATGTATGTGTTTATATGCATTTATAATTAGTTTTGGTGTGTATTTTGTGTTAGAGCTTAAGACATTGTTTATTGAAGCTTAATCTATCATCGATTGATCGTGCTTATCTCTCGAATGGAAACCAACTTGTAATGGCTTGTTTGCATCCCTAAATTTATACAACACAATTGTTCAAGAAAAGGTATCATTTAATTTGATATCATCTACATTCAAATATATGTCACAATGTTTACTTACATTACATGTTGTGAAAGTAAAATAAATGTTGTCAATGTGACCAATGGTTGGTTGCAATAAAACAATGACTTCAATTCTTTCCTTTTGTGTTCACCTTTAAATACTCACATTGACAAATCCACAAATGAACTTGTAAGATCAACGGATTTTGTGATACCGAAACTCGTGCTGTTTATGACTTTGAACCATTGGGAAGCAGGATCACATAAGTTGTCATCGCTTAGGCATTTACAACTGTTAGTAACAATCGTGTTTCCATCATTTACATCGAGGCAGACAATATCATCGTTATTAATATGTGATGAAAGGTGCATTTTGGAAGCTGAAATGGCTTCCCATTGTGATGAAACGTCTGTGCAGATACCTAATTTAACTGGCATATGCACCCCACTCGTTTCTAAGCAATAGTTTGTATCCTTGACGATCAACATGTTTTGTTGTGTGTAGTCCCATGACATTGCATTGGAACATGAACCTAACCTCAATGATTGGCTTTGCACACAGAGCCCAGTTGATGGATGAAAGATAATTTTATGTTCGCCGACGTTTGATAAACCTGGCGCTGCGATTCATACAAGATACATGGTTAAGTGAATTAACTATAGTTAACTAAAAGTTCAAATATTTATTTTATGCATACATAATAAACCACTCTTCGCGAGCCCGTCAACCAGTCTCACAACTAACATGAATAAAGTAACTTGTATAATTTATAGTTAAAAAGACATGTGTCAGTATTTGATGTATAGATATCTACTGTATATAGATTTTATGTCTCTAACCTTCAAATTATCATACACAGTGATCCCAACCCTCTATAGGTATGTGTGTGTGAGAAAGAATACTGCAAATACCTTGAAATGGAGATTGAAGAGGTGAAATCTTTTCCAAAAAACTTGAATTTCTTGGTTCAAACCAATTCCAATTCAAAGCCCCATAAAACTCCTCCATTCCAACCACACCTTCCCTAAAATAGTAAGTCCCAACAATAGTCCACAAAGCCCAGTCCAAATCATGCTCAGCTGCCCATCCCAAGAAACAGTTCAAATACCTATTATCATTCTCATTTGTACCCCTTTGATCCACACCCCATTCACTCACAAACAAAGGGTACCCCTGATCCAACACAAACACTGCATTGTTTGTCATCGTGTCGGTGACCCGACCACAAACTTGGTTTGAATTACCCGTTATCCAATCGTCACCATCTGAAAAACCATACCAATGAATCTCAAACACTAGTTTTTTCTTGAATGACAGGCTAACACGACGGTTTCGAAGAAAAGATAGATCTAGGTCATAATTTAAGCCCGAGAGGATGATCAAGACATTAGGGTTTGCTGCATGAACCTTTTCCGCTCCTTTTTGCATGTACCTAGTATGAATTTGATAATTATAAATTTACGAAAAGATATATATATATATAATGTTCTCAATTAATAAAGTATATATCGATTCATACTTGTACCAAGTATTGACATTTTGTCTTCGTCCACGAAGCTCGTTCCTCAAGCTCATAGCAACCACATTGGTATAATCTTTAAACATGGTTGCAACTCGAGTGATACCTTTGATCCAAACATTTGGATCAAAATATTTGTCACCAAAGAAACCATTTCCGTCGTTTTCGTTACAACACCATCCAGGATTACTTATATGATTGTCCAGTATAATCATTATGCCGTTCTTCTGAAGACTTGTCACCACTGCCTGTTTTTTTCATAAAGATGTTCAATATTAATGTTTAGTAACTTTAATTCTATTTAATTTTATTAATTACAATAATCTATAGCTAACAAATATTAAATCAGATATGAGAATTCTAACTTGAACTCAAATTATATATGATTGATATTGCAAACCTCTGATTAAAATTTCAGAATTTTTTAAATGAAAAGATTGGTTACAAAGATTTGTTCTTATTAAATAAATAGCAAGCCATTTTCTAAACTCTATAAAATATTCATCAACTTAATGAACTTGTGCTATCAATCATGTGAAAACCATTATTTTAAAGTGTAGTGGAACTTAATTAATTACCATAAAATGATATTGATCGATAAAGTTATGCTGCTTTGAACGTTAATACATTATGATCGATGTATATCTTTTGATAAAGTTAAAACTTTTTATAAAGAATAGGTTTGAATTATTAAATAGTAATTTGTTTTTTACTTATATAACTTATTTCTTTGAAACCACTCGAGTGGTCACCACCAAAGGTGGGAGAGATTCCCCCAACTGGTTGAGGTCTCGACTCTCGAGTTCGAGTTTTGCTAATGGCGTTTTTCCTTAGGTGGAGGTGTGGGGTTTGATTCTCACCCTCAAGGTATCTAACTCTGATGCTAATAACTAACTATTAACATCTGTTGTTCCAAAAAAAAAAATATTTCTTTGAATTTTCTTCATATCATTTAAGTTATTTTACCTTCATTCTTTTTTTCAAATAAATGACATTTTGCTCATACTTTATTGTTATGGATGTTGGGTTACATTTTTGCTATTATTATCTTTTATGTTTTACCATTTTAGTGGCATATTTTGACACTACATTTTCATTAATTGTTGATTATTGTTATAATATCATGACTTAAACAGTATGAAAATAATTAGAATAGCTCTTAATTGAGATGAATAAAAAATTATGATAATAAATATTACACAATTTGTAAATTTTTTTAAACTAATATCTTTTATTTCGGGCAAAATTACAAGTCATCATCGCCAATCCATTTTTTGAAGTTTTTTTTAATTTTGAAATACAGTAATAATCAATCATATATGTTTTGGTTATTTTGATAAACTTGTGATCTAAATTTTAATAGAAAATACTGTTTCATTTTAGTTCATGTTCATATAATTTTGAGTTTGTAATAAAATGCAGTATTTACTTATTTGATTAGTAGCTAAAATCTTATATATAATGTTTTAAATCATATGACTTTAAAAAACGATTAGATTTTTTTTAATATTGATTCAGAAAAGCAAGTGACATTAAAAAGTCAAAATTAATAAATGCCTTTTTAGATCAGTGGGACATGTATTGATGTATATCAGAATTGATGTTTCGTATTTATTTATATCCACACACTATATGAAAATAAAATATGCTTGAGACAATTGTAATATGCGTTTTATGGATTTTTTTTGTTTTTTTAAGTATATTTGTGTAAAAAAAACCTTTAAGTTTGACAATTTTGGTGATTAATACTCTCATTCATTTATTACTGCACAAAAAACCCTAAACTGGCAAAATCACACGGAATTAGGATATTACTGGTTGTAACTGATTAAAAGTCATAGGCAACCATCGACAAGTCATCAATGACCATCGAAATTTCGTTGAAAAAATAAATTCTAACAAAAATACACATATTTGAACAAAGAAATGTGAATTGAATCATAAAACAGATTCACGTGAGTTCACTGGAAAGAAGGTTCGTCGGAGACAAAAGATTGGTCTGCAGATTGAAATCAGTTCATCAGGTTACTGAATTTTGTGTTTTGCATTAAATTTTCTTGCAAACACCTTGTTATCAAACATGACGATTTAAGATCTTGATTGTAGGATCCTATGATTTTACATCGATCCATTAGAAACGTATTAGAATCCTCTTGATGCAGGTCATCAAAATCATAATTGGGATCATGGGATCGATTTATGATCTGATCGGTCTACTCCAAATCAATTATATGATTAATTTTATTTTTTTGATGTAAAAGAGATTTTATTTTAATCTTTTTATAAGAGAGACTTTATTTTAATTTTTTTTTATAAATTGTGGTCGAACGGATGAAGATTGATTTAATTTGTATCTATTTAAAATTTTAAAGTTAAAAATTTTCATTAACTTATTTAAAATCCATTTATAATATTGATTGCAATACCTAAAAAAATCTCAATATTATAAGCGGATTTTAACGAATTAATGAAAACTACCCTTCGACTCAAAACGACAGCGTTTCATTGTTTTAGATTAAATTTGTCTTGTACGTAGTTATCAACTTACCTGGAAAGCATTGATGAGAGGAAGGTCAATGACGGAGGGGTTGTTGACTTGAACTCCGGCAACGGATCCCGACAACCCTAACTTTAGCAGCGATTGTCTCACCGTCGTCGAAGCCAATGTATCGTTTGTAAATAAGAACAATGGATACGTCAGCCTGACGCAGTTGAATCCCATCTCCAGAATTTTCTTCGAGATTACATCCATTGACTGTCTGCTCAGCCCCTCCGCCACCGCCGCGTCAAGGTGGCTTACCCAATTGATGCACGATAGCTTCACTCTTTCACCACCGTTTTGATCATCAACGATCCAGCGTGAGTTGGTGGAGAGAGGAAGCGCCGCGCAGTGATAGTGGTAGATGATGGTGGCGGATAGGAGGAAGATGAGAGACGACGGCCGGAACGATCCTCCCATGGCCTTTGATTAAGTTTTATCTGTATATTGTATGTATATCTATGTATCATATCATCATTCAGAGCATAAAAACGTTGCTTTTATATAATTCTGCGATGACTGTTTTCGTTATTTGTTTACTATATATAATAATATTAATTTTATTTATTTTGTCACATGCTCCATTTCCATCCAAAAGTTTATGACTCCATATTTGGCTTATTTAGTTATTTCCATTATAAAAAAGGAATAAAATGAAAATTATTTTACTCGTTAATAGTATTATTTATAATTTATATTTGTTTTGTTTCTCTCGTATTATGTAAGATCGAGGAGAGCATCCATAAAAAAAAGGTGGTATTCTTGTTTCGATCGTAAGTTTATGTGAAGTATTATTATTCGCAATAAACGCTTTTACCCATGTATTATTATTAATTAGTGGATCTAATAAAAAATTTTGATACGCATATCATTAATTATATAAGAGATAATTACGAAAATGACCATAAATCCAACTCATTTATCAAGTTTTACCCCAAAAAAATCCACCTAACCAAAATACTCACGATTTATGTTATCATATATACGTGATACCCAACATTTACGCGATGTGTACTTTTTAATAATAAATTAATGCATTACGTTACAAAATGTGAATGGTAACGTAAAGTACCTTAGTTTTACGTTACCAAATTCAAATTTTGCTAATTTTCAAGAAATATTTGAATTTGAATTTGGTAAAGTGATTGCATATTTTTATGGGAATGAGCAAAATTTGAATTTGGTAACATAAAGTCAATGTACTTTACGTTACCATTCACCTTTTGTAACGTAATGCATTTAAAAATTATTAAAAAGTACACATCACGTAAATGTTAGGTATCACGTAAATATAGTAACGTAAATAGTGGGTATTTTGGTTAGGTGATTATTTTTTAGGTAAAATTTGACAAGTGAGTTTACTTTTTGGGTATTTTTGTAATTATCTCTTTATATAAGGTTTCATTAAACTCTAAGTAGGTTTTATTAATTTAATAAAGACTTGAAGCTATTTAAAAATAATAATTATATACTAAGTATATATGTTTCATTAGAAATGTTTTTAAATGTATATTACAAGTGTATATCATGATTATAGGAAAAGATGTTATAAGTTGATGATGTAACATGAGTTGACAAATTTATATATAACATACACCCAAAAAAAAAAAACTAAAAACTAAATTGATCTAGATCATGCATGTCATGCGTGACAACTAATTCAATGGACTCTGATTTTGCTCAACAATAGTTTTAGCAGTTAATCTAAAGTATCTATCGACATTTAATTGCTTTTTGTAAAATAAAATTAGTGTTAAATACGATATAATTGGTTGACACACTATGTATGACAATACTTGACTTGTTTGTTTTTTGCAACAATCTCTTTTAAAGCACTTATCTTCACGTGAAAAAACATTTTATTCTAGTTGTAGACATGAAAAAAGATTTCAGATATTTAATCTTTTAAAAAAACAAAACAACACATGTTTTAACCCGCAAATCAATCAATCAATTAATCAGTGACCAGACTATGACCAAAACACAATGTAATAAAAATGGTCGATTACATAATCAAGTTAGTTCACCGTAATTACTTCAAATATAAAACATCTATTTGAAACACACTTTGAGATGAGTTATGCATCCGAATTACATTATTTTTTGAATATATGTTAGAAAAAAATAATTAGTGAACACATTTTACACTTTGAACACCTTAATCTAGTTATAAAATCAAAACGAGTCGATCAAAAACTCACATTAATAGCTTTCTGAACAGAGAGCTATGATCTAACGAATTCGAAAATTCAATGACTCTCAAATGTATACTTGCAATTGATTTCTTGACCCAAAGATCAACCCCTTTCTATCACATCTGCAATTCCATCAGTTGTTTTGGGTTCTCATGGGCAAGGACGAGCCACGAAGAGGGTCTTACGATTCACTCATCGCTGGTAAACGAATCTATTTGGTGAGTTATAATTGTACTGCTGTTGGTACCCTCGGTATCCTGATGAGTTATGATACTGCTGTTGATGCTCGGATTCGTTAAGGGAGAACCCATGTGATAACAAAGAATCTAGCAGGCGCCATCCTTCGGGTTCATTTTGAAACTGGTTGGATTGGATGTAATTCTCTAAACTCATCACGATTTTTGTCACTTTCGGATCTTCTCTTTCCTTCAATGCTTTAAGGAAGTCTCGAGATATGATGCTTAATAGCTTCTTGAACTGGTTTTTGTACCTTCGGTATAGAGCAAATCCTGCCAACTGAGATGCAAAACGATGTAATAGATAATCAGTGCCATCTCCACTTGTCCTATGAAAACTGAAAACAATTCTACTTTTTTGCAAGTTTCAAGCTAAAGGCACATACAGCAGAATTTGTTTCAATATAAAGAGAAAACAGAAAGAAATAAATAAAATGTAAGATACTTTAGGCCACTATTTCGAGTAACAGACTACATTTGTTCCCAATAAAAGGTAACGTACTTGCAAAATTTTTAGAAAAGGGTAACTAACTAACTATCATGCTTTTCTTTCTTTTGTTTCCTTGTAAGATAGCAAAGACCTAAAGTTCATAGATTCTTTGATTTTGATTGTTGCAGGACCTCAACAAGGCCCAAAAGGCATTTAAAGAGAGATTATTATTTGATTGCTCCTAATTGCTAAGTTGGCAAAGTGACTAGCATTACAGAAAACAAGTTACTTTGAAGCGACTTGACATTTTGGGACAGAGAGGGTTAACGTGTTTATCCATCAGTCATCCACATAAATGTTGATACTTTTGTAGCAATTCACAAAACTAATCTATTTTATATTGCGTGAGACAAATAGTCAAAACACTTTCACTGAACTCGTTAATCCAAAGCATTTATTTTGAGGCTATGGAAACATACGCCAATCGTTGGTGTACAGCGGCCGTCAATGGGTGGTCAAATGTGCATGTGAACTGATAATTGCAATTTGATGTTACAAAACTGTCCCCAGCTTTAAGCAACAGATAATCTTATTATGATTCCCCTAAGTTGCAGTGCTTACCTTTAAAACGCATATACAAACAATCCCACAATTCCCCCTTTAATTTGTCAATGCTTGAGGCCATTTTACACATCTAAAAATAGCTTATCACTTGATCATATGATTAATTGTATGGTCAAATGTTGTAATGATCACCGACATACCATGGGAAAAGATACCACCGAGGCCGAAAAGCCACCACAAGCACAAGGTTCAAAAGAAAACTTCACTTATCACTATCAGAGGTCAAAAGTGTTAATTGAATCGCTAAAAGCAAAAATGGGTCACAATGACGCACCTCAATGAATGCTTGAAGTGCAACTGCAGTGTATATATTCGCCGGGAGAGCATTTAAAAATCTGGCAAGCCATTTCCAACCCTCTTCGATTCCATGCAAATTTCTGAAACCGTCAACCTCAGTCTGAAAAGATCAAACAAGAAAGGTCTATTACCATCATTCTACACAACGAATATGATAGTAATTCAATATCTAAGAGAATCAAGTGTTGGTAACCTGAATGAGAGCCCCGTATAGCTTCATATGTTGGTTTAACCTTGCTACATAACTATCGGTACTTTCAAGCTTTCCATCTTCTTCTTGGTAACCAATAGCTCGAAAGTAAGCATCTCTAGATTCAAATGAGGCCTAAAAGAAAAAGCAACTTTGTCCATTGGGTCATTTAAAATTTACATCATCCTTACAAAATGGATGGGTTAGGTAATGGATCAAAATGGAACACGTAAAAACAGTAAATATCTTTGGTGGGTCAATCACTTTTTTGTTTTTTTGTCAATTTCATAAATTATTAATAATACATCAAATATGATAACCAAAAATCTTACTAAAATACTGATCTCAGATTTTTAAATATAGCAATTTTGAAGGTCGTAAACACTTGAGCATGCAATGAGCGACTCTCTAATCATTCAACCTATTTGACCTATCTCCTTTTTAGTTTTACCCGTTATGAAGTACAACCCAAACGAAGGAAATTTTAAGATGTGATTTAGGTTCCATTTACTTCGGTTTTTGTCTTTTCCAAGTTCTTGCTTTCATGTAACAGCAAAGACATAAGCCAAAGAAAGTTAATCTATAATAGAAAACGCAGCAACAAATTATCACAAAACTTTATATGTGGCACATTAATAGAACTTCCAAGTTCAAAATCGCACTATAATAACAATCCTGTAGAAAGATATAACCGGTACCTCTGAGTAACTTAAATACTTCGGAACTGTGAAGATGCAAACTCTGTTTAATTTGGCAAGAAGAATTTCCATGGCAAGCGGAACCTAGAATCATGATGACAAACAAAGGCAAATAATTTAAGTATTTTCCCTACAAACCATGCAAAGGTGATAAAAGATCTAAATTAAATGATGGTCTCGCTGAACACAACCCCAAGCTAGTATAGATAGAAGTATTCAAAAGAAACTGAGAAACAATCCAAAACCAAAAAAATTACATATCTTGATTTTGGGTTTTTATTAACCAAACATAACGTGTGTACTATATGCATAATAAACTAACTCTTATGTGAAACTTCACTAATTTTGTTTGAAACATTAAATTCCAGAAATTCAAATGACTTTTTTCTGTTGAGTTATTTTAATGAATTGTTATGTTTATGATATATTAATTTCTGCATAACTTTATTTTTCAAATAAATTTAGGGTTAGTAGAATTATATTTCACCTTTTATCGTTGTTAACTGTATAACGGGTAACTCGTGAAGCAAACCACTTGGAACTGCCGTGTTTTGGGCGCAACCAAACTCATGAGCACGGTTCACATTTTATCCTACTAACAAAACCAAACCGTGAACACCGGTAAAACACACCTAAGTATAGCATATGCTACTAAAGATTAGACCCCATTGAAGATTTGAATGGACTATCTACGTCTTAGTTTTTTCTTTAAAATCATTTTTTCATGATTTCGTTTTGCTTTCTTTTTAAGACAATGCCCAGAAACAGCAACTATGAGAGCGAAAACACATGGCATCTCACCTGTGAAGTAACCATAACAATGACATGTCCATAACCATATAGGACACTGTTGCTGCTTGCATGTGTACTTTGGGAGACGATCTGTCATATTAAAACAAAATTTTTTTAAGCATTTATATAATGATTTAACATATGATATAAAAATATTATAATGGGAGACGACTATGTTTCTTAATTGACGAGTGACTTACTTTATCGGCAAAGATCCCGATATTCACAGATTGGGGGCAGGTAGAATTCATGAGTTTTACCAATTCATCTGCTTTTGCTCTGGGCCAACAGACATATAAGTTAAACGCAAATGTTGTTGTGTATGTGAAATTAGAAGAAACAGGGCACATGGCTGAAAGCAAATGTTCAAAAAACCAAACAGACTGCACTATTCCTTGAACTGTGTTTAAAAAAACGGAATCCACACACCTCACATTCTCCTTTGTCCCCGTTATTGTTTTGATACGTCTGGCCATCTGCATGCCATGACTACGGTATTCCTGCAGAAAAAAGCAGCCTATCAATGATTGAGTTCTTTTCTATTGATAACGCCTATAATAAACCACCACCAGGAGAAAAAATTAAACTAGGGGTGGTGTGCAGAATTCAGGACTAGAAATGAAACCAACAAGCCGGACCAGAACCAGATAGAACCAGTGTGAAACGGTTGTTCTCGGTTCCACTTTTCATTTCGTGGTTCCAGTTTTGGGTTTTTGTTCAAACATGCATGCAAATGCAATCACCCCTAGATTTCACTCGTTAAACATGCATGCAAATGCAATCACCCCTGGAATTGTACACTATGTGGACCATTTGTTCTATCTTTCGGTACCATATCAGGTAGCATTACATTGATCATGTGGGTCATTTGTTCTATCTTTTGGTACCATATCAGATCATCAATATGCTTTTAAGTTTTATATACTACGCATTGTTTATTATTATGTAGCATGTAGGAAAGGAATGGAATGGACCATTCTTTAAGGAATGTGATTGCTTCCCTTTGATTTTCATTCCTTGGGTTTTCCCATTCCATGATTAATGGAATGAAATTAAATTTTACAATATAACCAATTTTTATATATAATCTTTAATGACAATTTCTGTATAAATTTTCAAGACTATATTTATATAACATTTTCATAGAATATATACAACATAGTTTTTATTATGCTTTTATATTTTTAATATATACTTTATTTTTACAAAATAAAAGCTTCAATATTTTAATTAAATTATGTACGGACAGGTCGGAAAACAATATATTAGTAGATTAATAAAATAAAAGACTGTTACAAAACTACTATTGATCAAATAAAATATATAAATTAAAAGCACCGATTAGTATCTTTTCTAAAATGTGTCATAATAATGGAATTTCAAAAAGAAATGATAAAAAAAAAATTTAATATCTATTTATAACTGCAGTTTGTTATCATTTCTTATTATTATTAAAAATTCAATATCAAAACAAAACAAGTTAAAGATATTTTGAATAAATCTTTGTGACTTTTAACATGTACAATATATTTCAAATTAATATATAAAACTTTTTTATTCTAAATTTGAATCATAAATTATTTACATAAAAGAATATAGGTGTATATATTTATTAACTCAACTAAGTCTATTCTCTTGCCATTACATTTCACTCGACCAAAGTACCAAACAAATCCATGTAGTAGTGGATCAGTTCAAAAAAATAACAGATTGGTTGAGAACAGGTGCAGGAACCCAGATACCATGAAGTGTGCACAATATCTTATTAATTATTATTAGTGGAATATCAAGAAATGTTTATGTGAAAACAGGATAACACTGAAAATTTATGAGGCCAAGTGAACCAAAATTTTCAAAAAGAAGTTACACTGAAACAACCTATGACCAAGACCAGAGAGTAACCCCAAAACCTTTTTAAATTGTCTTAGTAACCCTAGAGATTAATTTAGCTGTTTAAGGCAGCAAAAGTTACTAAGAATCTGATTTGCGACACACGTGAATATTCCTAGACAGCAACTTTTTTTTCTGCATCATAATTTGAGTCCCAAGTTTGATTTTGTGTTTCTCATGCATAAGATGCACTTATGGATCTTCGCAACAGAAAAGGATGTATTCTACATGTCATATATCCATGGGCACCCACTGTATCCATATATCCCTTTTGATCACTGCACAAGAGAAGATTGGATGGTAACCCAGCAGTCTCTGTCTCCCCCATGTAATGCAGCATGATCCCCCCCCCCCCCTCTTCTTTTTTTCTCCCCAAAAAAAACCAAAAAGAAGAAACAAACCCATTGACATCCCAAATCCTCTCAACATCCATTATATCATTGATTTCTCCCATTTTTGGACGCCACCATCACATAATATGATCAAGAAAATAATCAGCATTTCATCTGTCACTTAAATTGCCACTTTCACAAACCAAATCGTGAACGCAACATTCCCGAAGCGCAAATAAACTGCTTCGGAGATCCTGCATGCATATCCAAGGGGTCCACTGAATCTGGTGACCGTTGTCTCACCTTATCATCACTAGAGACTAGAGAGGGCGTGACGATACCATTGCTATAGAAAATGAGTTATGTGTGTAAATGTACCCCCATCAATCATTTACCCACTGGTCCCACCCCTCAAAGGCTCCAAAGTCCAACCCATCCTACTAAAGTAGGAATCTTACATGTAACTTTTAGAACATATATCAGGATAACCTAAATAAAGAAGTCAAATACGAACAAAGACAATTTTTGAAGTTCAAAGGTTGCCATCTGTGACTTACCTTATTAGAATCCATTTCTGATGCCACATCTTTTCCAACCACTTCCTTGTACATTTGTAGCCTTCTTTCCTCCATTTGTAAAGCACTCTCAGCACCCTTGAGTACATTTCCTGCAATGAATTCAGATAATTATAACATATTTGCAAGAGACACCTGTCTATTAATTAATACGCACAATAACACCACATACAGTTGGCACGTGGCGCCTTGGCGGTGGGTATCGCTATGGATGGAAAGACTCTAAAGGGCAGTGAACAAACCATTGTCATACGGTTTATATTTTCTCTATCAGCTCAAATGTGTATCGTAGTGGAAAATTAGTTAATATGTCAAAGGGATGAACAAGTCCAAATTTGCTCAAAGTGAATTCAAATGCTTGCAACCTGACAACCTCCTTGATTGGTTTATTTGAAACAATTCTATTATTATTATCTTAAGAGCTTAATTTTTGCAATTATATTTAGTACGTTAATTATGTATGGTATTTAGAGACTTCAAAAAAGATCAGTCTACTCATGTTTCACAAAAAATAACATCTGATTCAGCTTCAAGTAGTTACGCAGTGAGATCAATAATCAACAAAGAAATAAATACACAACAGAAACAGAACTACCTGCAGGTGCCTTCTTTAGTCCTCCAGATACCCTGGAAGCCGCCTCCTTTGAAGCAGCTGCAGCATCAGCAGCCTTTCTCTGACTTTCTGCCGCAGCCACTTCAGCTGCTTCTTTTGCAGCTCGTTCCACTTCCAATGCTGCGGATTTCGCTGCTTCTTTTTTCTTTTCAGCCTGACGCTTGGCCTGCACAGTATATGCAAGAAAATAACTTTTTTACAAACAATATGGCAGGCCTGTTTAAATAGCACATAGTACTGAATTCAAGAAAAAAGCATCGACTCACGAAATTAGAATGCGAAAACAGAATGGTGGCAAAATGTGTGAGATATGATGACATTTATTTTTATATAACATATTAAATGATCAAAGATTAAATAATATTAACATTAAATGGATCACTATTTAACAAAATGGGAATCTATTACAACCTCTTCTGCTTTCATTTTTTCTTGCCGTACTTTTTCTTCTTGAAGAGCCTTTTGCTTTCTTTTGGCCTCTTCAATTGCTGCATCGTCTCTTATCTTCTTTTCTTCTATTTGAGATTTGTATTCATGGTGCCTTTGAACATCAGTCAGATGATTATCAAGTGCTTCTGCACTGAAAAAATCAAAAGAATATCAATAGACTAACAATCTCAAAAGTTCAAGAAACCAGTGTTGTTGATAGCGAATAGCGGACGATAGCGACAAGCTACCTATATGCTAAATTGCGATAGCGTAGCGATATCGCCCGCTATTTCATGTTTAGCGGGTATAGTATTAAAGCCAAAATACATATGTTACGTTAAACTGTTTAATGTATTTATCATTTTAACTTCATAATAAAGTCCCTAAACTATTAAAAGCCAATCATAGATAAGCTAATTCGTGTAAATAGGTCTTTTATGTATATACTTACAATATATTTTAAATAAAAAATAAAAAAAGATGATAGCGGACCGCTAAACACATAATAGCGGACGATAGTCGCTACGCTACGCTATTCGCTATAGCGACCGCTATCGTCGCTATTGACAACTATGCAAGAAACATGTTCCAATTTTACAGATCATAATTAAGGTCTTACATTATGCGTTGATATTGCAAATCACGCTTTCTATCCAACTCACGCCGTGCCTCCTTGCTCTTTTCAGCTCGGGAAAGGGCATGGGTAAGTTTCTCTTTTTCATTCGTAAGATCAGTTCCAAATGCTGAAATCCGGGTTCTAATCTCTTCCTGTTTATTAGAGGCATTAAAAAGACAGTTTTTCATTTAAATGTGTGGTGATACAGTGAAAAAAGAAGACAAAGAATCAATAGTAAAGGCTAAAATCAGTAACAAAGATCGACAATGACAGACCGCAACACTAAGCTGGTGTTCGTGGCTTAGCTCAACTAATGCACCTTCAATAACTCCCCCCTTGTCCATTAAAGAGCATTGGCCTCCAGAAGTTAACCCATTATCGGAATCAACCCCGTCACTGGAAAACATTTACTTGTCAGAATCATCGATGAAGTAGTACTGTATGTTTCGAAAATGATTATGTGATACTGAGTAATCAAATCATATACTCAGCTATAATAAAACAAGATGCATGATAAGATAGTGTTTGGATATGCTTGGTTGCTTGAAGTTGTGATTGTTCACTTTCAGGTGTTTAATGTTTACCAAATTCTGATTATTTCAATAGATAAAAAAAAGTTTATATAGACTTTTTACTTATTTTTAAGAAAATAAAAAAAGTGTGTCAATTTTGTTATATATAGCATCCAACTAATTATTCAGTATTGAGTATTTGACCCTAAATAATCAGATTATCATAACTGGAAGTAGTTTAACCGAATATTAAAAACTAATTATCTGACATTAAGTAGCAAATTGTAATAGTCAAAATATCAAATACATCTCTAATGTTGATTCTAATTATAACATAAACAGCTGAAACAAAAATGAGAAAAACTAGCACCTTAAATAGATTTCGTCACAAGCATATCGACTTCCCATGGCGACAGATATGCTATTATTCTCCTCATCATCGTCATCGCTTTCATCTTCCGAGATATGCATCACAAAGGACTTCAGGTTTTTTTCAGCATGACTTACAACTGAAATGTCACTGCAAAAAGAAACTCCTTATTTTAAGATATTAAAAAAAACATTTCATAACAAGTTTACAATTGAACTTATGCAACCTATTTGATGATATAAATTGGTAGCACATGGTACCTTGAATGTTTTTTGGGGAATTGTAAAGGGGCCAATGAGGATGCTTGAAGTTTGTGATCTATGGTATTAAGCTCTGATAGGAGTTCATCGAAACTCCAATCTATTTGTGGATCGGCTACAATCCCACCAACACGTTGGGGACATCGAAGTTCCAATTTTACACCTCCCCTAATCATTAAAACATCATAAAGTTGATAATCCTTAACAACGAACTTTTCATAATTAGGAATGTAGTATTAAAAATTCAAACATTTTCTTAATAATGCTACTTTTAAAATAGATGTTGATTTCAAGGTATTATTGTCCCAAGCAAATAAATCAAGAGATTTGGATAAAAATAACACAAAATCCTTACATGAGTTAAATAAGGAGTTAACCGATCTATCTAAGGTTTCCTCTATGTATCTGCACAAATGTAGTAGTGAGCGTTAGAATCACATCATACAACCAACACAACCACATTAACTAGCTCTGAAATATGTTGAGTAACGGTGCATGAGAAAAGTAAACATGAACATAAAATGAAACGAAAGAAGTATTTATATGGTTTGCTCCAAAGAATGGCATGTGTCCACAACCACGCTACCAAGTCACTTGATTAATTTCGGAATTCGGATTAGGGTTATAATTACATAAATGTCCACGCACATAGGGAAGCATTCAAATGAAAACCAAACTTTCGTGGGGAACAGGAAGACCAATTTAAAATTTTCATTTTTTTCCATTCAATTTAAACCTTTATCGTTATGCTTTTTAAAGAAACTTTGATGCATAAAACACAAATTGTATTTGTGCATAAACTTTCATCTTTATGCACAGTGTCAAAAACAAGTTTATGCACAAATAGAATTTTGTGTTCTATGCATCAAAAAAATTGAAGTATTAACAATAAAGGTTTAATATGATTAAAATAAAAAAAATGTAATGAAAAATTGAATTTTCTAATTGGTTCCCCGGTTCCACATTTAAGGAGGTTTCTCTCTCTTAGTTTGCCTTCGGTAGAGAGAATTAAAGAAACAAAAAATGAGGATATTAGTTTTTTAGACCATAAAACTTAAAAATACAATGATTGTTGCATTTCACTTTCCCTAGGACCCTAATTTTAGCTTTCACTTTCTCAATCAATGCTAGATTTCTCTAGAATTGAATTTTAAGGTGTATATTGATACAACTTGAGAATTCATAGAGAATTAATATACATAATTCAAGTGCCCTAACTAATAATATAATTTGTCTTCACGTCGCTTCTTTCCATTTTCTCGGCCAAAAACAACATTAGAGTCAATGTATCAAACTCTTCTGAAACTCCACGTTTTTTGTTATTTAATTATTATTATATTGTTGTAATTGCAAAATCAGAAAATAATTTGGGAAGTTAACAACCTAAACGATGAGATTAAAAACAGAGAAAGCATACCTGATGTTAGGGTTTGGCGGCGGGGATGGCTTTGGTTGTGCCTCTGTGCCGGTGGCGGCGCTGCACCAGGGACGCCCGCAATGGCCCTGGCCAGCGGCGGCTGTGAGTGTCGAGGGAGAGTGAGAGTGTGTGTGAACAGTGAGGCAGAGAGTGGCGGCGATGGATTCCTGGCGGCGGCGACGCTAGGGTTTGGCCGCTGCCGTCGGTTGCGAGAGGGAGAGAGAGAGAGAGAGAGAGAGAGAGAGCAAACGAGGGCGAGAGATCAAGAGGGAGATGGAGATGGAGGAGGAACAAACCGGTGTGGTTGATGGTCGCCAGCGGAGCAGCGGCGGTGGCGATCGTCGGCCGGACAGAGCGCAGAGGGGGACTAGATAGAGAAAGAAGACAGAGAGTGTGGTTGTGGTGTGTTCGTGTGACCAGAGTGACGGTGTGTTCAAGAAGAAAGAATGGGAAAGACAGGAAAAGAAAGGTGAGGCTTGTTAACATTTCTTTCCTTTCCTTCCCAATGGAAGGTTTTTAGGCCAAAATTTAAAAAATTTTCTTTCCTTTCCTTCCTATAAAAGTTTATGGAACACAAATTTAGTGAGATATGTTTAAGTTTTCATTCCTTTCCTTTCATTAATGAGATTATGGAACACACCTGAAAGAGGAAAAAAGGAAGGGAACCGGGTTATGGACCGGTGGACTCGACCCACCAACGAAATTCAAAAAATCTAGGGTAAATTACAAATTTCGTCCCTGTGATTATATGCAAATTATGAAACAAGTTCTTTTCATGTCGAAATTAGGGGTGAGCGAACGGTACCATTTCCCGAACCCGAATCGGTACCGAACCGGTACCGGTACCGACCGGTACCGAATTAATATATTCGGTTCGGTATTCGGTTTTTAAATTAGCTAAAATTCGGTATTCGGGACCGAACCGGCACCGTATAAAATTATTCGGTTTTCGGTTCTTTCAAAACTAATAATTCGGTTTCGGTATTTTCGGGATCGGTACCGGTTCGGTTCGGTCCGGTACCGAGCTCACCCCTAGTCGAAATTACAATTTGAGTACCTATGGTTGGTTCTTGTTGTGGTTTTGGTCCTTTGACCAGTCATTTTTTTAAAATGACCATTTTACTCTTGAGAGTATTATAAAAATAGGTAATTAACTTTCTTTTTCATAAAATAAAATAATAAAACCCAAATTGTTTTTCACTTGAATTATTAAAACAAGATTTCTCAAAAATCAAAAATACCTCTCTCTCTCTCTCTCTCTCTCTCTCTCTCTCTCTCTCTCTCTCTCTCTCTCTCTCTCTCTCTCTTCTCTCCCCTCTCCTCTCTCTCTCTCTCTCTCTCTCTCTCTCTCTCTCTCTGATGGCTTCTTCTAGAATGTGGTAACGACGTCACTGCCAAGGCGCCAACCCCACCCCTGTGTTCAGTTTTCCCTTCGGTCAGCCAGGCGACAACCCGACCCCGGTAGTTGCACCACCAACACCCTCCCCTGCACCAGTCAACGCTCCAGCTCTGGCTCCCTCTGCTCCGGTTCCGTCTCTCGTCTCTAAACCATCCCCGGAGGCGGAGGCGCATGCGGCTTCGAGTTTGTTCGTGGCAATTATGTTCAGGTTTGAATCTTGTTTCGTCTCCCGTCTCTCCCTCCCTCTTCAATCGATTTCTATTTCCACCCCCTTTGATCGACGTTGGCTTCAAGTTTGTTCGTGGCTCTCTCAGACCCATGATGTTCGGGTTTGAATCTCGTCTTTGTCGATCTCGTTTGAATGCCGTCTGTTTGATTTATTGTTGGATAAAGGATGTAAATTTAGGTTTATGTTTCTTTTGATGTTCTTCTATGTCTTCGCGGTTCCTTACTAAGTAAACAATCAAAGTAGTGCCATGAAATAAAGTTTCCCTTCCTGTGAAATCAATTTGAGCAAGACTTTGAGTTTGTATAATTGATTGGTCGAGTGTTTGGTTTTATTCTTTCTCTACTGCTCTTTAGGTAAAAAATTGAGTCTGTGGATTTGAGTTCATATTTTGTTACAGACTGGTTGGTTGTGGTGGCTGACCGAAGGGAGGTATCACACAGAGAGAGTGAGAGAGAATTTTGTGATAATTAAGATAAAAAACATTTTGGATTTACTTTTATTATTTATATCGTTTGATTTTATGAAAATGAAGGTTCATTGCCTACTTTTATTACATCATTAAGGGTAGAATTATCATTTTTTTTAAAATGACCGATCAAATGACCAAAACCATAACAAATAGCCAATGACAGGTACTGAAATTGTAATTTATTCGTGAAAATGATCGAATCCATAATTTACATATAATCACAGGGACGAAATTTGTAATTTACCCATAAATCTATCTATATGTCTATAATAAAATAGATCATATTTGTGGTCAGTATGTCACTGCATATTATTTCAAAATTTTGTTTTCTCCCCTCTTTTCCATAGTTACAATTATAAATTACTAATAATAAATAAAAAAGTATTGAAATACTTTCATTTTTCCATTTATAAATTTATAAAAGGTAACACTTTAATTGATTTTTATATATTATTGTTTTAATTTCACATTTTTATTATAATCAACAATTATTATTATATAACAATAAAAAAATTAATTATTAAAAGTACAATATAAGTTTAAAAATATTTTTTTGAATCCATGTATACATGGGCTATATATTAGTGAATATATATATATATATATATATATATATATATATATGTGTGTGTGTGTGTGTGTGTGTGTGTTGTTCGATGATTTAATAAATATAAAATCATTATTACTTATCTATACTTATTATCAAAGGGGAACAAATTTTTATCACATGTCAATTTTTCATACATTTTCATCTTAATTTTCACCCATCTTTTACACTTTCTCAAATTATTAATGTTAAATAACACTTTCCTTCTTGAACCATTAATTATTAAGAATAAAATATTAGTTCAAAAGAAAAAGTGTTTAAATTTTCATTTTAACTAATATATTAAAATCATCCAATAAATTTTGATTTTATTCATTTGAATCAAAGCTTTTTAAAATTCAAAATTTCTTATTGAATTTAGAACTATATTAATTAAACTAATTGATAAGTGATTGACGATGATTACTGAATACTGAATTAATAAGACTGTTTCTTTATATGCTAAATCTGTATTATATATATAAATGTAAGAACAAAACTTGAACACAAGAATATTACAATTGTATCAACTCTTTTTTAACAAATAAACATAAATAAATCCGAATAATCAAGTTTGTAAATAAATATAAAATGTATTTCAACATTTTTTAACATATAAGCAAGAAAAAAAAATCAGATCATCAAGAAACTTTAACATATAAACATGTATATCAACTCTCTTTAATATATAAATGAGAAAATATACAAAACGCGAATCTTTAACATATAATCATGAATGTCAACTTTTATTTATCATGGTTGGGGAGTAGGTGAGTTGTAGTCAGATTGAAATTTTTTATCATAATTTTTTAAATTATACATCCAACTTGTTCATAAATAATCAAATATAAATATTTTAATTACATAAACATAATTTCAATGTATTTTCTGTGAAGACCTTCCCTTACGGGGCAGTCCTCAGAGTCTAGGTCCCAAAATTAGCAATACGATATCAATCATACTAAGATAGGGTAATTAAATTGCGGAATAATAAAATTACAAGTACATTACAAAATTAGGATTTACTTTACATATTTCAAAATAAAGTTATAAAAGGGTAACATCTAATCTAATCATAATATCATACATTACATCAAATCTACCCAGAACCACCACAATTGTTGTCTTCCAATCAGTACCAGAAAGATTTGTTGAGTAGTGGTCTAGAAAATCTTCAAAACTTGGATCTTGAATGACCTAAGTACTAGGTCCTGCAGGTGATTTTCCTTTGGCTTTTCCTGTAAAATATTAATGCAACATCTGTAAGCAAAGCTTAGTGAGTATATAGATTTTCAATATCAACATGCGTGTCAAGCGGAGTCATTAGTCTTAGCGTGATATGTCTTGGCTGCCGCTACAGCCCTCATGATTGAGATATAGAATCATAAGATCGGATGATGTTCAGGCCACACTCACGCTTAAATCGTGGGGATCAGCCACATACTGGGCTAGCTACCAGTAAGTCAATATGGCGGAACATCGGAGGTCATTACCAATTCATAAGAACTGGTGAAATAGCCGGGTCTAGAACAATAGACCATAAGGGCTAGTCAAGCTGAATCAATCTATCAAAGGTCTGATCAATGTTGGAAGCATATGTCTTAGAAGTCATGATATCAATGAATCATAAAGCAAAGTCTGAAGCAATATTAAATGCAATATGACAAGATAATCAAATAGCTATCATGATTTACTGGGCAACACCCAACCATGGTGTGCACAGGTCTCAATCTAGCTGATAAATGAATGTCAATAAATCTAACAACAGCAATATATCTCAACCGGATCTATGCATGTTCAATCTGAATATCTATAACTCACAGGTCTGGGTCTTGGTCAAACAGATATATGTATCTGCCACCTGAGTTATCTCAGGATTTTGTCAATCTGTAATCTGTCAATTCTTTTCAAATCAGAGACCCGCTTTCAAGTCTTTAAGTCTTTAAATCTTTGTTCAGATAATAACTGAACCTGTTCAAATTCATTCATGATAATATCATGTTAATTTCATCGTCTGTATCATCATCATTATCATGGAATTTCATTATTTCTTTTGGTCATTAAAATCTGTAATTCTATCTGATTCTGATAACTGATATCTTGTCAATCTTTCATTAAATTCTCATAAGTTCTCTTTTTCTTATATATATATATATATATATATATATATATATATATAAATCATTTAATTTATTGAAATGTCAAAAATTCATAGAAGTTGGATTTTCAGATCATAATTTCGGATCAGCCCGGATTGGGATCCGGATTCGGATCATCCGGATCCGGTCATCCGAATTAGCATATATCCGAAATGGTACCCGAATTGGCTTCATCCGAATTAAGCATTTGACCGAATTAAGATCAATATAGGCACCGAATTCGGATCCTTCAAGATTCGAGATGTTATATCCGAAATCGGGACCATGCCATATCCGAA
Source organism: Centrapalus pauciflorus (assembly GCA_020465985.1). NCBI lineage: Eukaryota > Viridiplantae > Streptophyta > Magnoliopsida > Asterales > Asteraceae > Centrapalus > Centrapalus pauciflorus. The sequence continues at coordinate 705,862 of JAANYP010001252.1, forward strand.
TTAATATCCGAATTGGGAACCGAAGTGGTGCATCATCCGAATTCGGACATATCCGAATTCGGATCCTTCATGTTCATAAATTTCCAGATTTGTTCTTGGTGTTCTTGGCTATACTCATACGGATTTTACATAATAAATCTCAAAAACACTCTTTATTAACATGCAATGTTATATAAAGTTGTATTAACATTATTTGAGTATTTTTATATAATTTCTTTGGTCAAAAACATCTTAATTTAATCAAGATCATGCCAAAAATATGAAATTTGTCAAGAACACATTTTTTGTCCAAAAATTCCGATTATTAATTAATTTTGAATGATCCAACTCATGATTTTAGTTTCTATCACTTTTATATGCATAATTTTATCATTATCTACTAAAATCCTATACATGCAACATATAAATTCTCATTTTAATTCTTTGGTTTCGGTTCTTCACCAAACCGAACCAAAATCTTAAATTCTTGAAATTTAAGTCAAGAATTACCTCAAATCTTGTAGTTCCTTGTTGATTAATTGTTGTTGTAACTCCTCCTTAACTTCAATTCCAAATTCCTTGCAAAATTTATGGATTTCTTGTTGAATTTGTTGAGATAGCCGAGAGTTAGTGAGAGATTAGAGAGAGAGAGAGTAAAATTGAAATTAATGATCTTAATTGATCATAATTTCGGTTTTTATATCTTATTTAATTTTAACCCACTTCTATTTTTGTATAATACATCTCTTTTATTTTACTCAATTAAATCATAAATATAATTTAAAATTATATTTCCTTAATAAATTTTCATTCTTAATCATTATTTGCAAATTACAAATAATATAGCAAGATTATATTATTATCTCAAAATTCATTATTACATAACTGATCAACAAGCTGGGTTGTTACATTTTCTATTAACTTAAAATTATTTTTTAGTTAACTTTTTAGCAAAAAATTTATTTAGTATATTAACGTAATAAAATAGTTAAATGAAAACAGATAAAAGATAAAAATGTAAAAATATTTTATCAAATGAAACACATGATAAATAATTTTTTTAATAATCAATTCAAATATATAAAGGAAATGTAAAAGAAATAAATTAGATATTCTAATGGGGATAATTTTTAAAAACTAAAAATAAATATATTTTTATAAAATAAATATATTTTGAAAAATAAAAAATGTATAAAAAATTCTAAAAATCAAGAGAATAAAGAAGAATGTTGTTTTTAGATTTAATAAGTAACAATAAATGAGTAAAATATGCTGATTGAATAAGTGATAATAAATGATGATTTACCGCTTAGTACTTGTTGAAAAAATAAATGTAGTTATTAACCAAAATGATTTACGGAATAGGTTTTTTTTAAACGGCTGGTGTGGTGGTTAGATTAATTTATCTGAAGGGAAAAACCTCAAAATTCGCCTCTAGTGAGGATCGACCCGGGTAACAACCCTTCCCAAACCCCCATATGGAAATTTGGTGGCCACCAGGGCAAGCCTGATGATTATTTACGGAATAAGGGGCTGTTTGATTACATTTTTCATTAAGTGCTGTCTGGATTTAAAGAGCTGTCTGGATTAAGTAAAGTTGATTAGAGAAATTTTATTGGAAAAGATAAAAGGGGGTAAAATTGAAAAATAAATGGTCTGAATGGAGAACACACAGGGTCTCTTGGCTTATTAGTTGGGCTGACTGAATATGAGTTCTGATTTTAACAAGTCATTATCAAACAAAACTTATTTCAAATGAACTGACCAGATTTTTTTTAGATTAAGCCTAATAAATTGTTATTTACCCGAGGTGTAATGTCTAAACAAGCACGTATCGAAAGGAAAAAGACACTCCCAGGATAAATGGAAGACTATTTCTTCATGCACCACCTCTAATTTCTTATACACCACCTCTATGCATTTGACCTATAAATATTTGTCTTATGATTGGACAAAAGTGTGTAAACAAATAAACTATAACGATGAGTTATGAAAAAAAGAAAGTAACACCTAAATGGAAACGTAACAGTGGGTGAGAAACGCGCTATTTCGTAACTTTCGTTAACTCCAAAATCTTTGTTCTTCATTCTGTGACTTTTCTTGGAGTTCGGATTTCCCAAAGAAATCCCAATCCTCCACTTCTATAGTTCCATTCAATAATTTTACTTAAACCCTAACCCCTCTGATCCACTTCTTCAATCGGATTCGCACGAATTGTCAGATACATTCGATCGTACTCTGATTAATAACAATCAGTTGATCAATTGAAGTTTATCTGATTGATCGGTAATTTAAGTTGATCTGTGGTTCCGATATTCTTAATTTTGCCAATGATCGCCGGATTTTGATTAGTTGATGTTTGTGTGATTGATCGCTTATTTGAGTTGATATTTACTTTAGTTGTGTTTAATCTCCCCAACGATGGCGGATGGAGAAGATAACGATGCCGTGTTGAGTGATGTGGAAGAAGAAGATAACCTTCCAGTGCCAATTGTCATTGGAACTTCATCGTCAACGGAGGAGGTGTCGGTTGAGAGATTTCGAGAGATGGTAGCGGAACTCGATCGTGAACGGCAAGCTCGTGAGGAAGTGGAAAGATCAAAATCTGAATTGCAAGTTTCGTTTAACAGATTGAAAGTTCTGGCACATGAAGCGATCAAGAAGAGAGACGAAAGTTCGCGCCAGAGAGACGAGTTATTGAGATCGAATGAGAAGTTATCGGCGGAGTTGGCTGACATTGCTAAAGAAAAGGACGAGTTGTTGAAGCATAAAGATGATTTCGCTAAGCAATTAGAGGAATCGGTGAAAGCCAAGGATTCATCCAGGGCCGAAATTGAAACGGCCGCACAGATGTTAGTGACTGGGATCGACAAAATTTCCGGTAAAGTGAATAAGTTCAAGAACTTCACTGCTGGAGGATTGCCTAGATCCCAAAAGTATACTGGTTTGGCTGCTGTTGCTTATGGAGTGATCAAGAGAACTAATGAAATTGTTGAGGAACTTGTTAGACAGATTGAATCGGCTTCCAAATCTAGGAATGATGCTAGGGAGCAAATGGAGCAGAGGAATTATGAGATTGCCATTGAAGTTTCAGAGCTTGAGGCTACAATCAGTGGGCTTAGAGAGGAGATGTTAAAGAGAAATTCTGTTGTTGAGGGCCTAGAGAAATCAATGGTTGATAAGGACCGGATGATAGCAGAATTGGAAAGAGAGTTGAACGAGAAGCAAGATTTAGTGAGCGAGTATGGCAATAAGCTGAGGATTTTGGAGTCACGGATGGATTCACAAAGGCCATTACTGGTTGATCAACTGAGTCATGTTTCAAAGATACATGACCAGATTTGCAGTGTCATTAAGGTAATTGATGGCAACAAGAAAGAGCAGTCTGATATATCAGATTCCTTGTTTCTCCCACAAGAAACAGATGTAGAGGAGAATATTCGAGCTTCTTTAGCTGGATTGGTGACCATAAGCGAATTGAGTAAATTGGTTTTGGAAAAAATAAAGGATTTGGTCACTGAGAGAAGTCGAGAAGTGAAAAGTCTAAACGAAACAGTTACTCAATTAGCAAGGGAGAAAGAGCATATTGGGTCTTTACTGAGGAGTGCTTTGTCAAGAAGAATGTCAGCTGATCTCTCTTCAAAAACCAATGAGTTGTTTAATGTAGCAGAAAACGGATTAAGAGAATCTGGGATAAATTATAGGTTTAGTAATCATGCTGGAAATGAAAATTTAACAGCTTCAAGTAGCAAGGATGGTAACATCGAATCAGAGGATGATGAAATATATACATTGGTGCGTGTCTTAGTAACTTCACATAAACAACACTTTCACAATTTATCTATTTGGCTGAGATACTTATCCGCAATGTGCAGGCTGGTGCTCTTGAAAACATTATAAAACAGTCTCAGCTCGAGATTATTGAACTACAGCATACTGTTGATGAACTAAGGTATTTTCCATTCAACGTACCATCATGATTGAATATCTCATAGTAGCTTTTGTTGGTAAAGATTCTTTATAATGGTGGTTGTTGATGATGCTTGTTAAGTCCGATTGACCTTTGTGTTAAATATATCACCGTTTATGTGTGTTTAAGTGTGTTGACTTGGTAATGGAAGTAAACTTTAATTATTTCCCTTCAACCAACCCAACTAGTTTATTGGGTGGTTTATAGGACCTCAAATTTGTGTGGGTTGATGTGTGATGGTACCATTAAATGATCTATAACTCTTCACCTTTGTATTTGTTATGTGTGTCTCCATGTGAAATAGCTTCAGGTAATTCCTAACTGTGGTGTTTTTGGATACTACTTGTAATTAAGGGCAGAGTCAAGTTTACTTAAGGAGCATGCTGAAGCTCAAGCTAAGGAGCTTCTGCAAAAAAAACAGCAGGTAGAGGAACTTGAAGAACAGGAGAGAATAGCGAATGATAATGTAAGTAACTGTTGCTATTATTTTATGAAATAATTAAATTAAGTTGTTGCCCAAAAGTTGATGCTATACTGCTTTCTTTTCATTCAGTTTTTCATTAATTATTGTTCACCGGAAGTGTACCCACACAATGTTGTGGTATATAGTAAATATATTGAATATCAGGCTCATATTGAAGGTCTCTTGTGTAAAATAGTTTTTCCTTTTAATGTTATATATTCTACAAATTATGTAAATGAATCAAAATACATATTTTCTTTTGTAACCGATTGCATAATTAAGGCAACCAAATTAATAGTTAACAGTCGATCAAGATTTAAAATCAATGGCCATGTCAAAGATGCTAAAATGGACTGCTTAGATTTTGTTTTTTCTTGGAATCAACATTGATTATACATGTCGACAAAATTTCAGTCTTATATATCCCTCTTACTTTCCTGCGGCCTAGGTTGAAGGGCTTATGATGGACATTGCTGCAGCTGAAGAGGAGATTACAAGATGGAAAGTGGCGGCACAGCAAGAAGCTGCAGCAGGCAAAGCTGTGGAACAAGAGTATGTAGCACAGGTATGCTGTCACTTATTTCTAGTTCGTCGTGTGTTAATTGGTTTGTACTTGAGACATATGGAGTTGAATGTAGACCCATTAATATAAGTTATTCCAGGCTTCCCAGCTCGTTGTAAGGCCGATGTATTAATTGTGTCGTTCAAGGACCATATCTAATCATGCACACGTTCTGGTTAGGTTATGATTTTGGGGAACTTTTTGTATTTTAGATATAAGTTATCCAGAAATCACTAAAATAGTTTCTTTCTCCAGTTAGGTTATGATTTTGGTTAATTTTTTTTGTATTTTAGGTATAAAACATGAGTATAAAACATTGATCCTCATGCCTGTTCGATGAGATTCAATTCACATGCATAATGGGTCTGATTTTCTATGGAGATACTAATAGTTATTCTGCAAGTAATTGTAGGACCAAGTCATTTACAAGCATAGTTATTAATAGCTGAATAGAATTGAAAAGCACCATAACCATATCAAGAATCATGTTACAAACTGGTTCGCTTTAACTTTTATGAACATAGAAGGAAATATGTAAGCATTCTAATGATGTATAAATGAAATATACTTTATTAGTTACGAGAATGTTGTCTTTTTCTATGAGTCGTTCATTACAACACTAGATAGTAAACCTTTTTGTTTGTTTGACTGTGAATAGTTTTTGATCAATAAGCTATATGCACAAGTTCACAAAAAAATAGATACAAGGTAAGAAATCCAACAGAAGTTATATAAAATCATACAAAACTAGTTTATTTGACCAAATGATTGTGATTGGTTGATAACTTGATATGGTGCCTGTTCGGATAGGATTCCTATTTTGTAATGAGTTTTGTCGTCTGCCTCATGCCTCATAGGATCATAGGTTTTTTAATTGTGGGACTTGTCCATGAGATTAGGTTTTGTATTATTACAAATTGGTTTCTTAACTACTAGAGATTTACCTACAAATTGGACTTTTTCTAGAATATATAAGAAATAGAATTTACTGAATGTAAGCATCCTATCAAACCAGCTAGCAAGTGTAGGCTTATAAACATAGATGGTACTAGAGTTATAGTACATGGTAGACATGTAGGCATATAAACGTAGATGACACATATCCAGGTCCTCCAGGAATAATGCCCCGTTATGCTTTTGGCCTAAGGTTACAATATTAAATTACCTATCTACGCATTAGAGTGATCATTACAAAATATTGGCATCGTTGATTTTGGCCAATAAGATTCATTTATTTAACCTAATAAATGCACTCCAACTACATTATATGTAAAGATTACCATCTATGTGATGTTTTCGAAATCCATCCAGCATACTCACGTGCTCCTAGTTGTCCCAAGTGTGTCACTTGAATGAAAATTTTGCGTTCCAAATTTTCAATTGCACGAAGCGATTTCATCGGATAAATTGTCACCACAATTATGCATTTATCTCATTCATACATCTGGATTCCTATTAACTTTTTTTATTTATAAAGATTATCCTAATTTCTTTCAATTTAATAACACTTGTATGATTAGTGTTTTTAATCAAACAATTTATATCATTCATGTTCAGTGTGGAATATTCAATATGTAGTGTTGAATTTGATGATAATATTACAATATTATATGCCGAATAATGAATATAAAGTTGAGTAAATTTCTTTGAAAGAAATATAGCATAGCATGATGGTCTCATTTAAAAAATAAAATTTTCGTTTCTACGATATAGTTATTTTGACAAAAAAAAAAATAATCATGTTATTTAAATTGAAAGAAATTTGATAGTAGTCTAGTACTAATGTCTTTTTTTTTTTTTTCGTATTTTTTCCAAAAATGTATGATTGATTTACTAATGCCTATCGTTTTTACACTAATTGCAAACTTGCCATATTAATCATGATCATTAGATTTGATCCAATTGTGTGTACGATATTGGCTCTATAGTTCTATACCAAATTAATATATCTGATTTATATATTATAACCCTAATTCGGAATTAATCAACCGATTCGCTAGTGCGACCGTGGACATAGGTCATACTTGTACCGAACCACATATGCCCAACTGCTCGTGTTCAAATTTTCGTTTGTTTGTTTACTGTTTCATGTGCCGTCATCCACAAGGATGTTGATTAACTGGTCTGCTACTATGCCTGCAGTTATCTACGATACGTCAGGAACTTGAAGAAGCAAAGCAGGGTCTGATAGAGTCAGAGAAGAAACTAAAATTCAAAGAAGAAACAGCAGCTGCTGCCATGGCTGCTAGAGACGCTGCTGAGACGTCGTTGAAATTAGCAGACACGAGGGCTGCTCGTTTGAGGGAGAGGATGGAAGAGCTGACTCGTCAACTTGAACAACTTGATACACGGAAAAGCTCAAGCAACGGAAACAGGCCGAGATACATATGCTGGCCTTGGCAATGGCTTGGTTTGGAAGCCGTAGGACCCCGTCTGCTAGACACACATCAAAATAGTTCGAATGAGATGGAGCTTTCTGAACCTCTTCTCTGATATTGTCTCCCTTTGGTCCATTTTTTCGTTTATCTCCATACGCCGGTAGATTTAGCGCATTTTTATGATGTTCATTGTCGTTAATTTAATGTACAGCTGATACCGTCTCAAGAGTTTTGAGTTTTGACAGATTATATGATCCAGTTACGGGGGAACAAAGAGTGATTTCGGGTGTTCTTGTTCCTTCTTGTACTAAAGGCATCGACAGCACAGTTTGTGGGATACAATCTCTTTGTTAATTACTTGCAATGGAATTTGCTTGTAGTTTTTGTGTTATTTATCAGCTGCTGCAAGGACTAGAGTGTCAGAGACTGTTTGGATTTGCGTTTGAAAAAGTGCTGTAGTGTTTTGGAAACTAATAATCAGATAATAGATGTAACAAAAAGTGTTGCCGGAAATGTAGTGTTTGGTTTAGCTTCTACTGTTTGCTATCATAATTATCAAATAATTAATTTTTAAAGTGTTTGGATTTGCGTTTTAACTTGTAAAATGACCAAATAATCACTTATTAAGTAAATAAACTACATTTTTAAACTTATGAAAAAATGTGGTAGAAATAATTCTAAACGCAAATAATCACTTATTAAGGTATGCAATCCAAACACCTTAAATCAATTATTTGCGTTATTGTAATGTAATAAGTTAATAATCTCATTTATAACGCAAAACCAAACACCATCATAATTTTGAACTTCCAAGTTAATTATTTTCAATGAAAGTTTTTACCCATAATTTATTGAAGACCCTGTAACGCATGCGTTCGTGTACAATACAGTCCACACGAAGCTAGCAATTCACTTTCGATCCAATTCAACGAATTCTCCAGTTTACCTTCTTGCCTTTTAGCAAATTTCTGCCAAAACACAACCAATTAGAATGATGGTTGGCATTACTTTCGTCTGTGTTTGTTCGCGGTATTTTTTGATAAATGACAAACCCTTTTTTTGAGTCAAAGCTTTCATACAAAAATCAAAACCTGCGCATAATTGCTCTAACGACGTGTATCATTGACACAATGTGCAAATTCTGAAAATTTAGCCCCTGAAATGAGCCACAGATATCTCAAATGTGATTCTGCAAATAAATTACATCGTGTAGTTCTCTTTATAACGCTAATATACAGATACAATCGATAAATTAGAACTCATGAAAGATCATAAACGTTACAAGATCAACATGGTAAAATGTTCCTAATTGCCATTCCCTCCATCCAAATGATTGTATCAGCATTTTTACCAGCAAAACTCGACTTGGAGGAGCACTAGCTGCAACTCTGCGATGATCATATACCCAGGCACAATGTTAAAGAGAATAACTCCGATTGGACCTCATAAGAATTGTAGTCTTAACCTCAAACACGATTCCACAGCTTTCCATTTCCGTTTGATGCGTGTTCTTGAAAAACAGAACTTGGTTTGTCACCATGTTACAATCCGTAAGCACATATGAAGGCCAATGACTTCCTTCAAAGTATTGATGGTCATTTAAGCGCTTGGGTTTGGTTCTGTCTGGTGGAGGATGATTGTCATCTAAGATAGGATAGTGGCAAATGAGATTCTATTTTTAGGTGGTTATGAGAGTGGTTGTTGCAGAACTCTTGGAGGTTGTAACCGGAACAGTGATTGTCTAAGTCGCTCAAACCATCGTCATTTCCTGAACAACACTCTTCTCCCACTTATAGTTAAGCCATGGTTGCTTAACAGGCACCTGATGCAAACTGAAAACATTTAGAACTTCAAATATGAGTTGATGACTTGATGCTGATTTGTAACGATCACAGTCAGATACAGGGAAAAATAGAAACCTTTTTATTCAATTCTTAAACCAGAAGGTCTTCATGCTGGTTACAAACACATGCACACATTTACAAGTGTATATGTGCCCATATACATACACGTGTATACGTTGTATGTATGTGTATGAAATATTTCTAGGCATTTTGCTAAACAAAGCAGATTCAACTACAGAGCCAAGTATTAGAATTCAAAAGAACAATGAGTCAGATATTTGATCGGATGAAATACATCTATATATGGATTAATATCTGAACAAGCTTAGTTAAAATAGAATTTGAACTCGTTTACAGTTTGAACTAGGTCAGCAGTCCATTTACACATTTATATTTTGTCATATATAAGTTAGTTGGTGTTTCTTTGATGAATGTACAAATGTGGGTGTTGGCAGATTGTTTAGCTAGATAATTATCATGTGTTTTTTTTCATTCCTGCACTATTACTGTGTGCATTTAGCCTAACAATCCAGTCGAAGAAATGGCAGCAGCAAATATACCGTGCAACACACGGTTCAGAGGTTTTCATGTATATGAAACATGACTCTTGATATCCACAAGACTTTCTACTGCAACTCGTGTTAAAGAACTACTTAAATAAACCATCAAGAAAAGAATAATCAGGGTATAAGTTGTGATATTTTGTAAGTGAAGATAAAACAAAAAAGAAAGAAAAATGTTTTAATCAATGGCACTTTTTTGGTAGCTCGTAATGCCAATGGACCAAAACGTATATTCCATTTCCTGAATTCCAAATCTCTAACAAAGATATCGAGCACCATTCCTATTTATTTTAACCAGGTTTCAGCAGTATTATATTAACACACACAGATATTACATCTTTCTTACTTGTATTGAATAATCTATTATAAGTTTGATTGCTTTGTGCATGAACTAGCAAATCTCTACTGTTCACTTATCTTGAAGACTAGAAGTCAAGAAACATGTATACAATATATTACAACCTGGTTACCTTGCTATGCAGCTTCAAGTTCATGGAAAGATAATGGTAGCAACAGAGCTGACTTCGTAGTGCATGTACCAGATGGTTTTCTACTCATACCAAAGTCTAAATCAGATTTTTTTAACCTGAAATTTCATATGAATTGCTGAGTGGAAAATTTTTTAAGATAGAATTGGAATTGATAGAGGCATGATGTGAAACAAACCTTTTTCAGTACTTACGCCAGATGCATCTTTTGAACTGATGGCATTAACAAGCGTCTCTGAAATATATCTATCGAGAGTAAAACCCTTATCCATCATCTGATTCCACACCATACACGCCAATGAGAGCTGCTTTTCATGTATGAGTCCTCCAATGATCAATTTGAAGGTCACCTCGTCTGGATACAAACCTTCAGCTTTCATCTGCTCAAACAAATTCATGGCGTCACTTACCCTAGAAGCCTTGCAGAACCCACTAATGAGAGCATTATAAGAAACAACATCAGGGGTGATTCCGTCCGATACCATATCACAAAAGATTGTGTGAGCCATCAATATTCTCCCTGTTTTGCACATATTATCAATGATGGTTGTATACAATACACGATCAGGTTTCAAACCCATTTCTGTCATGTTGTCAAGAAGCTTCTTTGCTATATTTGAACTACCTTCTCTAAGAAAAGCTTTTATAAGTATAGTAAATGTAACAACGTCGGGAAGAATACCTTGACAACCCATATCCTCAAATAACTCGTATGCTCTCCTTGTGCTAGAACCCTTGCATAGTGCTCTAATGATTGTGTTATAAGATACAACATCAACCACACCTTTGACTTCCATCTTCCTCACCATCAGCATGTATGCCTTTTCAATACGATTGACTTTGCAAAAACCTTTGATAATTTGGTTATAGGTGTAACTATCAAGCTTCATACCACTCCGCTCCATGTTTTTCATCAGATTTTCAGCCTCCTCTAACATCAATTCATCACAATAATAATTTAGAAACACATTGTAAGTAACCAAATCAGGCACACAGCCGTTTTTCCTCATAAAGCTCATAATTGCTTGTGCTTTGTCAAGGCGGCCAGCTTTACAAAACCCATGAATAAGAACATTATACACTGATGTGATAAAGTCAAGTTTCATAATGCCTACTGTCAATTCATAAGCTAAATCAACCTTCCCAGCACCACATAAACCCAATACAAGCGCCTTACAAGCATTTGCATCGGGTCTTATATCTTTCCGGACCATCGCTTGCCACATTTCAACAGCCTTGTCAACTTGTCCAGCCCTCATCAAACCACTTATAACTGTGGTGTAACTCACAACATCAGGGTCCCTCCCCTTCTCGGCCATATTCGTCAATACTCTTAAAGCCATATCCACCAAACCCTCGGAACACAAAACATGCAAATACATATTATACGCCCACATATCAGGCACAGCTCCTATCCTATTCATGTCTTGCAAAAGTTTATCAATCAATCTAAGGTCTTTAACTTTACATAAACCACATATAAACCTTGAGTACGTAAACGAGTTTAAAGAATACCCTTTTGGAATCATGGCATCATAATACAATTCCACTAATTCAAAACGTGAATGGCACACTAACACACCAATAATACGATTGTAGTCAATGCTGAAAACTCTACAATCCGATTGAGACATTTCATCGAACACTTGGAGGGCTTTGTCAATAAGACCAGTTTTAACGTACTTTGATATGAGAGAACGGTATATGAGCCGTTGTCTACCAAGAGCTCTATACATGTCCAACCGGGTATCTCAAGATATACATATCATCAGCTTGAGTGAGCTCCGAGCACGAAAACAAACTCGGAGATCAATTATGTTTTAATGATAAACTGTATATAACAAATGAATGAATCTGAATGTGGATTTACAGTGTGTATTTGGATCGTCTAGACACAAATGCACACAGACGCACGGAGAGTGTGAGATACCTGGTCGGCCATGGAGCAGCGGCGAACGAGTGGGGGGAGGGGGGACTCGGGGCCTCCTGGATCAAACATGTTCAAATTCCTATGGGTTTTAGATATATCTTTGGGCTTTCTGAATCCTTACATATTCAGATTCTCATAATTAATTTGGGCTTTCGTATGAAGTTATGGAGTTTTATATGTCTGTCTAAAGTCTTAAACATTACTTTTACAATAACAAACGAGCTATTGAAAATCTGTTGGGCGGGTTCTAAGATATTAATTACAAAAAATAAATATCAAAACAAATGAACACAAATATTTTTCAAACAATTCAAATAACGAAACACTGAACCAAGATCGAAAAGTGAAATTATAAAGCTGATATAGATTCAAGAAGTAAGACAACTGATACTGTTAGTTGGTTCTTATCATTGGTTTTCTAGATTTTGCAATGTTAAAATTACAAACAATGTCTTGTTAAATTGGATCGGAACCAAAATTAAATAATTTAATATTCATAATCATAATTTGAAATTTTGACATTGATTAGGTTTAATCGTCAGTTTAATTTGTTGGTTTTACGATCAAATCAAATAATATAATAACGGTAATGTCTCTAATACATCGATTAGGGTTTGTGAACGTTATAATATGTTAGTAATGTTCAATGTTATACATGATCGATCACATTTAATAAAAAAATCTAAATATTAAATAGTTACTTTTTAATTATAAAACAACTTCATTAGAATTTCGTATTGTCCATTTAAATAAATTTTCATACATCCAAAAGTTATTTTAAAAAATTAAAATTTGATTTTAAGATATTGATCTTAGATTACATATGTGGATTAAAAATATTTTTTTAAATTTTTAAATGAATATTATTTTAGAAAATCCTTGATCAACGAGTGTCAAAAGTATAATTATGTCGCATAAGACCACAAAACGACGACCAAATGATTGATAAACTTTCTTTCTCTATTAATATTTATAGATTTTATAATTTTTGAGATATTAGTTTTTCTTTTTAAAAAGTTAGGTGTGTTTAATAGGTTGATATTGTGAGGAATTGAAATGGAAAATAACAAATGATTTAAATAATTATATCACTAAATATTTTGACATCTATTCCTTCGATTCTTAAATTGATTGAAAAAAAAAATATATTAATGCATAATAAAAGTTTATTTTCTTATTTATCTCATCTGAATGATATAAATTAAGAAATAAAATGAAATCTATTATTCTGATTAGTGTATTTTCTTTTATATTATGGTAAAATCAATATAAATCTTCTTATTTTATTTCATTGTGATTTTATTATACAATTTTTATAGCATTTAAAAGGTTTTTAGAAAGAAAAAAAAAGGTGCACAGATTCATTTAGGTTGATAGATTTCTTTCATCCCAAATCATTCTTACAAAGAAATTGACATTCTAGATTATATGATTTCATCATGAAGTATTGAAGTATGTGTTTTTTGAGCTTTAAGTTTTCCACATAGACATAAATAGGGATTATAAAACATGGATAGGTACATTTTACTAACATTAGTAACAAAACGATATAAGGTTAATATTTCTCATAACTTTAATCGTTTGTTATATGATATAAAAGAATAAAAAGATATCATCTTTTTGGACAAGTAACCTATGATATAAAACATTTACAGAGTTTGTATCATTTAGTGCATTAAATGATTAAATATATTATAATAAATTAAACAAAATGGAATAGTTTTACATGAAATGATTTAAATAAAAAATAAAAAATTAGAGTATCATCATTTTTTTAAGAATGTATTTATAGATAAAAGCACATATATGTGCTCATCTTGAATTTAAGACAGATCATATGCCCATTCATTTATATTTCCAACTAAGTTCACACTGTTTGTTCCAAAAAAAACAAACAAACAAACAAACTGTAACGGTGAAAGTGAAGAAATAGAAGTATAGAACTCCATTCCCAATTTATGTTTTGGATTCTCTTCATATCGAAAAGAAATGAAAGAAATAAAATTGATACTAAATTCAATTCTTTACTCTATCATATTAATGATCAATACTCCCAATCACATAGAAAAAAATACTTATAAACCTCATGCGAGTTCATTATATTCCAATACATCACACCAAACGTCACAAGGTTCGAATTCACACCCTAACATATCCCATGTATAGTATTCACTTTGTGACCCAAAGGTAGCACAATTTCATGAAATACATTTTTTTTTTAATATGTTATCAGTTATCACAGGACCAAAGTGATGCAATGCAGGTGGAGTCCTTGAGTAGTGGATGTAAGGTTGTTGCCTTGTTGGTATCAAAAGAACACCAACCACATATATTATTGAAAACAAGCACAACTCAAAAAGTGATGCTATTCAACGTCAGATGAACTCAGGTCACTATTGGCATGAAACAAATGATCCATTACAAATAAACCAACTAATCTTTAAAAGAAAAGTTACGAAATATATTGTGTCGTTGCAGAACAAAGCAACGTAACAACCCCCTTGTGCATTCAGCCATAAGCTATTATCCAAAACTGCACTCAATAACCCCTGCCGGTATCAAGGAACGCTTGTCAGATAGCATAAAACCATATTATATCATCTGAAAAATAGCAACGACTATGTGTCATCCAGAAAAACAAATATCACAGCGGTACTGTACACTTCAAGCCATTTTAATCTGATAAAATATATATGCAATACTACCATTATAAGTGCAAGAAAAAGATTATTTGAAACCCTCCTTAAAGAGAGATTTAAGAATCTGATAAGGCAATTCGACATGAGGCACCTAAACGTCCATTTACCACTGCAGAGTAGTCGGGCGGTGTGGCATGTATTGCGTTTGTATGAGGTGGGTAACTCACCAGCCAATTGACCAACACAGTGTCTTTTTTTTTTTGTTGCTTTATTTTAGCTTGAGTTATCATTTAATAAAAAAACCGTCAAGCTTTCAATTAAATAATATGAATCTGGAGACAAAATGTTAACATTATTACCTATTTCAATTCATTGAATCGGAAACGATCACAACAATATGGTAAACATAGTAATTGATGGTCCAAAGAGGGAAATGTTATCAGAGCCCGTGAAAAACTAGTCGGAGCTTCCACCCTTATCTTTAAGTAAACAGATCCATGTCACAATCAAGTAAAACTGACTACTATTGAAATTATAACACCTCCTTAGCAGTCTACCTCACTGCTCATCTCAAGAAGACACTTGCACTTTTCCAGACAATATATTATGCAGCAATTAATTACAGAACTTACAGGGAAGTTTAAGTGATTGCGGTGTCTAGAACTCTAGATTGATTACCATTCGGTACAAATAGCAGTCAGTACTCCCAATCTCCCACCATCTCAAATTAGTGAATTACATGAAACTGTTTGGCTTTTGGTTTTTGACCAAAACTAGATTTGCCTTTTCATACATCCTTTTCCGTAGTTCTTCTATAAACATCCCATAAAAATCAACCATGTTTTCAAATGGGTTGCATTCATAACATGTTTTCACACATAGATACAAAATCGGTGTAAAAAACTGACCGGTTTCACTGTTTATTCCCCACATTCAAAGCAAGGTTATAACTTTGCAAGGATGAGGATATAGAAAGCATTGATGTGTAGGATGAGTATGATGGGCTTCTAGAGGTCCAATGAGTATCAACAAGTCCTATTTAGTAACAAGCTATATAGTTCTTATTGGTTTGTATAATAATACAATGCTCGCTTTTAATAGATTCTATTAATTCTCAACTTTTTATACATAACCATCCAAGTCCCAACAGTCACAGGACCAACGATCTTAATCCTAGTTGTCTGTCCTTTTACTTGAACTGTTAACTCTGAATAACCATCAATCCATCATGTTTACCACTCATAGGTCACCTAGTGGGCTAGACTAGGCTAGTACCAGTCTGGTTTTTGAGGGACTAAGGCTGTTAACACTATGAATCCTTTTTCCTAAAATTACTCTTCACATGTGAGAACTTTGTTAAATAAATCGCATGGACAGCAATCAATATCTGCAAGACAAACTATGTCTTCCCCCTCTTCCCTTTCTTTTTTCTACATAATTGCATACATAGAACAGTGTCACTGATAAGACATCCACTTCAGCTACAATTTATTTCTCACTAATGTCTGTAGTAAACAACACATGCAAGCCCCTCTTTTGCCACCACCTAAACAGCTAAACTATCTTGAAGGAGGCTTAGTAATGTAATTATCTCATGCAGTCATGCATAGTTTTTTGACAACTATTTTATCATTTGTGTTGTATAAACAGAATGTGTTTAATAGCCTTGTTTTTCTTGTTTTTGATATACAACTGCATTATAGACTAATAGTCAAAGGGGTATATTAGGCACTTCTGATAAGTAGTCAAACACTTTTCAGAATCTGTATTCTTGAATTTATCTTACAACTTAAAAAAAATCAGTCAAATTATTGAAAATCATTGTTTTAAAACTTTTTGTTTTCTTGTTAATTCTTGATTTTGTTTTAGTATGCAATAGTGGGTTCGAAGTCATTGATGAACAGGGAGGGGATGATTCCTGACCCCAGTAAGTGGACTCTATCAAAATACAAAAGGCTGTAATGGACTAATGGGCTGTCTGAGGTAGCCAATAAAATTCATGACATGGGCTTGAAGTTGGTGATCCATGTTATAGAAGGCATAACCACATAAGCACACAAGACATCAATGCAACACCTCAATCTTATGTACTTTATTTGACCTCATGTCAACATTTAGTAATTTCAGTGTTTTTTTATGTAGTTACATGCCTCTTGTTTCTTGCATATCTATCATAAGATCAGAAAATATAAATTTAGTCCTTTTTTGTTGATTATAAGAAATACTCCCTCGGTTCTATCTATTCAGCTATTTGTCATATACCGGTATACCACTCCCTTTGTCCTGTAGCAGCAGATATGTTGCTAAGATCTAGTAGCTAACTAGCTATTGTATCAAGTGCAAACTTCTTGTGGAGAGCATTAATGGGTAGAAAATTTTAGTCTAATTCATATTCTTTCTTCTCTCTGTATTTTTATTTTCTGGAGATCTGATATCATCGCCTAAAGTGAATCATTTCAGTTACAGCTGCTATCAAGGCGCCACGGATAAGGCCTGCAAAGTAGTTGCAGCACATATTACTAAATTCCAACTATTGTTGCCACTATCACCAACTATATAGAAAAGTTGTCAGCGATCAGAAGATATTTCTGACTACAGAGTTCTCATCAAACTTACTTGGTGCATCTATGTGTATAGTAATTATTGGGTGACTAAAGGTAAAATAATTGAGGAAAAACATTCCTAAGTATGCCCCAGCACAATTCAGAAATGTCAATGTCTAGCCCCGGATCAGAGAGGCGATGTTAAGGCCTCTAGTACACCAACTTGGGTACATTCGCAGGAACTTGTTGCGTTTTGCTGGTTCAAATTTGATTCATTTATTCTTGATGCTGTCTATCTTTAATCAGTGTCGATACTAAACATCCCTAGAAAATTTAACAGCTTACGGTGCAGTTAAACATCATTTTCTTGAGCCGGAGATTGAGAAAATGGCTTGTCAGCTGGTACCAAAGGGTGAGAATTCGAACATGCCATTCAAATCCTTTCATGTATGTGAATTCAATTAGAATATACAAAGCAAATAATGCGCTCATATTCCCGTCCATTAAAGAATATCCTAAATCTAGAAATGAAAACATATACGTTCACATCGTACCTGACTTTTCTAACAAGGATTGACTTGAGCTTACGGGCTAGGTCTTGAGATTTAAGCCTACGCTGCAAACTTTTTCGAGCGAGAATTCGTTTCTCTGAGTTCTTGATGTGATATAACTGCTCGTTCTTAATCATACGTTCGATGCCACTCGATTGCATTATCCTCTGCATAAAAGTTAGTCCGCGCTCCAAGTTGTTGTTGAAAATCTTAACTCGGATCCCCCGCCGTTGCAGTAAACATGAGCTCTGATAATTTAATCCGACATTGGCGCGTGTGAAGATGGACGCCAAGCTCCTTGAAATGGAGTTCATTGTCTAGGGTTTGGGTTTTGGGAGATTTTGAAACACGGTGGACAACCAAAATTACATATATTACTCGTGGGCCGTTTTGGATTGGAAACTCTGTTTTTAAGAACCCTTCTTTAGCTTTTTTTTTTTTTTTTTAATTAATTAATTTATTTATTTTATAAATACATTATTTACTTTTTATCATTAATAGTAATAATTTTTATAAACTTTTATCAATTATTATAGACATTTTTACCTGAAAACATGTTATAATAGTTTATCATCCATTAATAGCAACAACTTTTATCTTTTTTTTACCGTTAATAGTAACGTATAAAATTAAAGTTCTCTTTATCCCTAACTAATTATTAATTTATAAAAAGCTAAATTTATGAAAACCGAAACACATTCAAATAAGTTCATAATTCATTTTTTGTTTAAAATTTGTTAGAGTAAGAAATCAAATACAACGTGCGCCCATGAAAGTGGTTAAGAACATGTTTTTTATAAACATTAAAAAAACAAATAGTATTTTGATATGTTAGATTGTCATGCATAGTCGGTTTTTAAAGGCGCAATAGCCAATAGGGGCGACCATTCAAGGCCCCTGATTTGTTAAGGTCTTGCTGATACTTTCTTTGATTTTCTCTAGTGTAACATGAAAATATGAAAACTCGCTTCATTTTGTATGATATGTCATATAAATACAATAAACACATTTTGCTACATTTGTATTATTTTTAAGATACTTAATTACAACAATATTTGCATCATTTATTTATTTGATAACATAATGAATAATATCATAAGTAATTACGATTTGGTTATGAATAATTAGTCTTTTATTTAATTGATATTTATAAGGATAATATTAATACGCACTAATTTAATTTATGAATATATATATATATATATATATATATATATATATATATATATATAATTTAATTATATAACTAAAGAATATAATTTGAGTTCAAATGTAAAACATATAATCTACTAGGGGTGTTCATAAAAATTCGAATCCGGACATACGAAATAAAAATCCGAAAATCAGATCCGAAACTATCCGAAATTTCGGATATCCGGATTTTCGGATATCCGAAATTTCGTATTCGGATTCGGATAGTAGAATTCCAAATTTTCGGATATTCGGATAATCCGATATCCGAAAATCCAAAAAAAATACTTTTTTTATTTTTTTTATATCTTTAGTATTGATTATTTACATAATATTGAGTGTTTATTATTATTTTAATGTATATTTTTTAGTTTTATCTTGATATTATATATTTATTAACTAATATTTTTATGTATTTTAGTTTTTTATACATTTTTAGTCGTTTTGAGTAAAATAATTATGGATACATTTAATTTATGATATATTTATTTTTAATCACTAATGCGTTTAAATAAGCCCTAATATACAGGGCTGACCCTAAAGGGGGGCCACACTGGCTACGGCCCAGAGCATCAAATATGGAGGGACATTAATTTTTCGGTCCAATAAATAATATATTAAACTTTATTTTATCGTTCAATACTCAAATTTAGGACTGTAACCAAACGAATTTACAGCCGAGCGGTTCACGAATGGTTCGTTGCACGTTCTGTTCGTTTATAGCTCTATTCATATTTTTATTATCAATGACAAAAGTTATAATTTTAGACGATGAGAATAATTATATAAAAAATATGTCAAGTGGTAGAAAATATTAATATCAAAATACGCAAGTTGTGCTAAAAAAACAACTAGAATTTTGTTTTAAGATTTCAATCAAATATTTTTTTGTCTAATTTTCTAATCACACAACAAAATAAAGGACCAAAACGCTTTAAAAATATATGTTGTCTTTTTAAAATATTTTAATGGGGCATACATGAACTTATTTGAATGAGTTATGGTTTTCAAAAATTTAGTTTTTCTTAATAATAATAAGTTAAAGATAAATATATATTTTTTAAGTCGCTTTAATGATAAATAGTTGAATTTTATTGTTATTATCGGTAAAAAGATAAAACGTTGTTGTTATTAAGGTTTATTATGAAAAAAAACAACATGTTTTCACGTTTTTTTGCGTTTTCGTCCCTCCATGTTATTTTTTTCCATAAAAAACCTCAAGTTATTTTTTTCTTATTGCTTTAGTGAAATTTGAACATTAGAACCCGGTTTTTCAAGTTTTTAAAACCCGGTTCACAAATTATAACCGGGGTCTAATGTCCAAAATTTCACTAAACCAATAAAAAAAAAGAATAACTTGAGGTTTTTTATGGAAAAAAATAACATGGAGGGACGAAAAGTCAAAAAACGTGAAAACATGTTGGTTTTTTTCATAATAAACCATTTGTTATTATTGATAAAAAGATAAATTTTTTTGCTATTAATGAATGGTAACTTATAGCGGGGTTTTCAGGATGGCTTAGTAGTTGATATTGAAATTCTTTTGTCTTGGGTTTAATTCTTTCAAGTTTTATGTTATTACTTTTGAAAACAGTTTCCGGCCCAGTTTAATTAATTGTTATTGATATGTCAATAGCAGACAACATGAATCAAACTAAATGCTTTTGGAGCATGCGGATTTAAGATTTGTCTTTTAGCTATAGGTTAGGACTAGGATTAGGATTAGGATTAGGATTAGGATGTTGTTAACTGTTATTAGTAGCCTTTTTTAGGTTATATCTTATCATACATTAAATAATAATAATAATAATGGATAATTACAAAAATAGCCAAATCACACATGTTTATTCACTTTTTAGCCATTTTATATACATTTTACCAAAATAGCCACACTTTACGTTACCGCATTTACGTGATAGCCACAATTTACATGATTTGTACTTTTTTTCATTTTTTAATGCATTACGTTACAAAAGGTGTTTGGTCACGTAAATTGTTGTACTTTACGTTACCATTTTTGCTCCTTCCCCATGAATGTTTGGTGGGATGTTTTGTCACCTTTTGTAATGCATTCATGGGGAATGAGCAAAAATGGTAACGTAAAGTACAACAATTTACGTGACCAGACACCTTTTGTAACGTAATGCATTAAAAAAATGAAAAAAGTACAAGTCACGTAAATTGTGGCTATCACGTAAATGTAGTAACGTAAAGTGTGGCTATTTTGGTAAAATGTATATAAAGTGGCTAAAAAGTGAATAAACATATAAAAAATGGTTATTTTTGTAATTATCCCTAAAAAAAACCTATTAAACTGGTTTAACAATTTATGCAAGTTTTGAGCTGATGCATACACCATTGTATTTTATAGATAGATGACAATTAGGGACATGATATTCTTATTAAGTCTTAAATATGAAGCAAAGTTTGCTTCCACTAAAATAGATTACTTCTTTGGCCTTATCATAATTCCTAGGATAACATAAATATCACTCTAAATAATAGTTATTTTCTTTTTTACAAGTTAAATGGTAATATATAACTGTTAAAATCTATGTTTTATCTATTTTATAGATATTATTTATTTTTAATGACTCTATCGATGAATGAATATTAATGACACACACTTTGCATGGTTTATGGTTGTAACATCTACGATTTTTATTTATCTATTTTTACTCCTGACAGATATAACTACAATTTGAATACGTCTTAAATTCTTATTCGTTATTAATAATCTTACAATAAATAGCTTTGTTTATTTTAATACTTGATTTTCTTTAAAACAAAAACATCAATCCATATAATATGGTTACCATATTCTACAAGTTTTAGAGACATATGTTTGCATATTTGTTTCTTTTAGGTGTCGTTTGGTTTAAATGATTTAAACAACTTATTTAGGATTTGGATTTATAAATACTTTATTGCCATCTTTGGAAAAAAAAATTAAAATAAATGATTTGAGTTATTTAGGATTTCATATTCTCCACTTCTCCAACTTTCATAATCCATCCACCCCTAAGTATTTTAAAATTCTACCATTTTAAATTCATGCAATCTAAACACCATAATTTTTTTTATTAGATAACGAGTTTAAACCTTAGATGAACTTCTACATTTATTTAGGTGAAAACAACAGTGATATGTCCAATATCGAGCCTTAAGAAAGATTACAACATCATTCTACGATAAAAATCAATTTTATTTATTGATTGTCTATTTAGCGTCATTCGTCACATTATCGTTTGGCTTTCGCTTATTGACTTAATTTTAAAAAAAGTGTTTGATCTGAAATTCCGCAACAACGTGTGGTTTCTTTAACTCGGTAATACAAATCAAACACTTTGTGTGCAACTTATACAAAAATTCACCAAAAATACAGATTTAAATAACAAAATCATTCAAATCAAGGTAAAAAAATGAAATAACACATCTAAATCTTATAAACAACATACGTGGCTCTGTTCCAGATCTAAGATTTACTTCGTTCATATCTACATCTTAAAAACAACAATTGTGGCTTGTAGAATTCATTTTTCCATCATCGTATCTTCTAAATCATGAAAAAAAAAAGGATAAACAGTAGATAATGAAGAGAGTCTACTTAGTGACGGTGACTCATGATTATGAAAGAGAAAAGAGAGTGTATAATTATACAATAAGTGATTCTATTCACAACCCCATCCTAAATTGATACCATACAGTCTTACATCTTTTTTGATTTGATATTTTTCATTATATTATTATTACTACTTAAATAATAAAATAATCTAAAAAACTATTAATATAACATCGTAAAAAAATATATGAAATGTAAAAGGAATAATGATTATGCTAGAAATCACCTTTTAAATAGTACAAAACAAAATAAAATTGAAATATACCATAACTAGCAATAATAATAAGGGATAATTACGTAAAAAAAACCACCAACTTATCAGTTTTATTGGATTAAAACTCCAAACTATTTAAAAAAAAAAAAAAAAAAAAACCTCAAAGAGGGACCATTTGTCTAATTTACTCTTTTAGTAATTATTCCTTTAAAGAAACATGGTGATGGGAGTACAATGATGCAATGCAACTATTGAAATTGAGACGCGTCTTGACAAGAATTGAACACTGAGGCTTTTATGACGTTCTCCACAACCACACCACCCTCACCGGAGAACTGACAACTCCGCCGACGAATCCCTCTTCTAAATTTCATCAAACTCTTCTACCGCCGTCTCTTATCTCAACCATCTCCTCTCCTTCATTCTTATACTAATAAATAACATATTTTCATTCCAATTTATCTTCTTCCGGTCAAAGTCAAACTCCACTGACGCCATGAATAATCTTATCTTCTTCTTCTTCTCCTTCTTCTTCGGTTTTTCATCTAAAAGGTGATTTCTATGCCTCTATTATTATATGATTTTCAATGTTGCAGTCATTGAAGATTTGTTATCTTTGTGTGTGTGTGTGTGAAATAAAAGAGTGCGATATGGGAATTTGACTGAATAAAATCTGAATGACTATGGATTTGGCTGAATATTGTTAGCTGAATTTTATAAAGCTCACTACTTAAATTTTGACCTTTAAGAGTCAGAGTTAATTACTAATTAATCTATGAAAAGGAAATCATGTTTTGTGCTAAAATCTCAATTTTTGATTAATCTATATCCGTTTGTTCTTCAATTTGGTTTGAATGATATGGGTTTAGCGGAATCATGCTGTAATTAATTTCATGGGGTTAAAATTATTATTATTATTATTATTATATATGATTGTGAATTGCCATGCACATTTCTTGTATTTGAGTGATTTAAATAAATGGGAGGATACCTTTTTCTTGAATTTGAATGATGTAAATGGATTTGGTTTTGATAAAACAGAAATCTACCTGATCTATATGAAATTCAGTGATTTTGACTTTTTAGAGTCAAACTAATTGGCAACATCATTAATGTAAAGAGTCTGTTTTGTGCTAAAAACAAATGATATGGATTTGTCTGATTCAGTCTGTAAAAAAAATAAACAACATTGCATTTTTCTTACTTTTAATTGATTTATAATGTTGCTGATTTTTTTATAAAGTTCATTACCTTGTGAACTTCAAGAGTCAAACTTGGTTTTGAATATGCAATAACATTAATCTATAATAAGAAGTCTTGTTTTGTATGTGCTAGAAACAGTGAAAACACTAAATAGTTAACTTAAATTTTCCTCATTTGAATATTTTTAGATTTGATTGAAAGATCAAAAGTGAAACTTTAGTAATTGAAAATGATTATATAAATGGATATGTCTTTTGGTTTTGAAGATATGCATTTAGCTGGAGGGTTAATGTCACTTGTTTATCTGTCTGTCGATAGTTACTACTTCCTAAAGCTCAAAGTGGCTTTTGACTTTTAAGAGTCAAAACAGAGTGATTTAATTATCATAATCTTTGAGATTTTTTGGTTAACAGAGAAATAATTTATGACAAGATCAATCTGTAAGAAGAGCATTAGCGCTGAAAATGGTGAAGAAACTAAAAACCTTAACTACATATCCATAATTGGAAAATTATAGAATAAATTCTTGAAGATCTAAATGAGCTCTAACTCTTGAAATTTGTTAATTCCAAAATTACAATGCCTTGCTCATAGTAGTTTTTCATCAACTGCAATAGTGCAATGTTTAGTTTTTGATTTTTTTGGTTGTGTATTATGCATTTTTTGTTGTGTTGGATTTCTAAACTTATTGATTTTTGAGTTTTTTAATCGTAGAATTATTAGATAAGTTTTCATTTGTTTCAGGGTCTTGTCGGAAATCCATGCTAGCATACCACCGAGAGGTTGGAATTCTTATGATTCCTTTTGTTGGACCATCTCTGAAGAAGAATTTCTTCAGAATGCACAAATTATTTCCCAGAAATTACATGCTCATGGCTATGAGGTCTTAACCTTCACTCCTTTTGTCCCATAAAAATTTAAACATTTCCATTTTAGGGAAGTAAAGTTACAGTTACCTATTTGCCCATTGTCATCTTCACGATTTGGTGAATAATTGGCGTGGGAATTATTCGTTACCTTTTCTCCATAAAAGTTTAAAGGGGTATTTTAGATACTTATTATAAAGAATCAAACACTTCTCCAAAACTCTGTTTCTTGAATTTAGCTTATAATTTCAAGAATCAGACATATTTATGTTGGTAAAATTTTTTGTTTATGGATTTCTTGATTTGTTTCAGTATGCGGTAGTGGATTACCTATGGTATAGAAAATTAGTCCCGGGTGCTTATGTTGATTCGCTTGGATTTGATGTGATTGATGAGTGGGGAAGGATGATTCCCGACCCCGGTAGGTGGCCTTCATCAAAAGGCAGCAATGGGTTCTCCAAAGTAGCCAAGAAAATTCACGACATGGGGTTGAAGTTTGGGATCCATGTTATGAGAGGCATAAGCACACAAGCTGTCAATGCAAACACCCCGATCTTAGATATTACAACGGTATTACTCCTCAAAATCTTAAGCTCAAAAAACACGTATGCAAACAAACATTTAGCGATTTCAGTATTTATGTGGTTTACATGATTTCTAGTTCTTGTGTGTTTATCATAAGATCACAAACATAGGATGGATATATATATGAATAGGGAAAAGCATATGTGGAAGCTGGAAAGGTTTGGCATGCGAAAGACATAGGGATAAAAGAGAGGGCGTGTGCATGGATGAAAAACGGCTTCATGAGTGTAGACACTACATTGGGAGCCGGAAGAGCGTTTTTGAAGTCTCTTTATCATCAATATGCCGAATGGAATGTAGATTTCGGTAATTTTCTCACCATTTGAAATATTTTGAATATACCAAAATGGTTCTATACTTTTTTCAAGCTATGAAGATTTTGTTTGCCATGCAAAAGTCAAATGTGGAATCAAACTCAAACAACCTCTTTTGCTTCTTTTAGAACCACTTGAAAACCACAACCATTTTCTATTTTGGGATCCTATGAAAATTTTCGATATTTATTTTTCAGGGAAACCTTTTGAATTACAATGACTTATTTACCCTTTATATCTTGTATTCTTGTATGTTAAGTTAACTTGTATAGAAGCATATTAAGACTTTTGAAATACAATAAAAATCTCAAATTCGCTTGTCTTTGAACCAGTAAAACATGACTGTGTGTTTGGCGATGATTTTGAACTATATGAGATAACGGTCGTTTCAGAGGTATGTGGATTTATCACCTGGTAGCTTGATTTTTTCTAGTACTGAGCCAATTCTAGTTTTAACAAATATCAAGTGCAGATCTTGAAGGGACTTGATCATCCAATTCTTTATTCACTCTCACCGGGAACTAGCGCCACGCCAGCCATGGCTAAACAAGTGGCGCCCCTTGTTAACATGTATAGAGTCACCGGGGATGACTGGGATAATTGGGGAGATGTTGCAGCCCATTTCGATGTTTCTAGGTACATATGTATATGCTATATGATATATGTCATTGACTTCCGGCAAATCATATTATTTTCCAATCTCAAATTGTTGTGAATTATGATATTATGACATAGCAACATTTATATCATTATTATATGTTTCTAGTATTTCTCTAATTGTTATGAAGTTGTAATCAATACTAAATATTTCTCTCTCTCGAGAATTTTTTTAAGAATTTAAATGGATGATGGAGTGGAGTAATGAGTTGTTTGACTAAAAGGGAGAATTGTGTTGCTTTTACTTGTGGTTAGGTGCCTATGATGGCAACCAACTTTCACTTTTTGATTGTTATTGCAATGCACTTTTTTCAAATTTATAGAAATGTGAGACTTATGACTTGAATAAATATGTTGCTATGAAGGAGAAACTATGTCGTAATTTTACATATTTAGTCCAAACTTATGCTGACACAAACAAGAAAATGTGATAATATGTTGCTATAAATGGCAAAAATGTGAAAGTTTGGCTATAAATGGTAAGTTAAATGAAGTACAAACAAGAAAAAAGTGATAATATGCTGCTATAAATCGCAAAAATGTGAAATTGTGGCTATAATTGGTAAGATAAATGAAGTACATTGCTAGAAACAGAAAAAACATTAAAGTAGGTTGCTATTAGACGCATTATCCCCTTTAATTAATCTTGAGAATTTCATTGTTCTTAGAGATTTTGCAGCTGCAAGTATGATAGGCAGCAGTGGTTTGCTAGGAAACTCATGGCCCGACTTGGATATGCTTCCACTCGGGTGGCTTACTGACCCAGGTGAGTCTTCGTTCTCTTTCTGACCATTCTTCAAGATAGAGATTTTGATTTTTGACCACTTTGATTAGTAAAGAAGTAATGAAAAAATTTAATCGAGACTTATGTGTAGGGGTCAATGTTGGTCCACACAGGATGTCGAAGCTTAGTCTAAACGAGCAAAAGACTCAGGTGATTTGATTTGTTGCAATCTTTGGAGATACTCAAATCAATATATTTTGACTTGTAACATTTCACAGATGACTTTATGGTCGATGGCTCGATCCCCATTAATGTTCGGGGGGGACATGAGAAAGCTCGATGATACAACATACGGACTCATAACACATCCTACTCTATTGGAAATCAACTCTTTTAGCTCCAACAACAAGGAGGCATGTCTTACTGTTTTTTTTTTTTACTTTTTATGTATGTGGCAAAACAGATCAGATTGGGACATAATGTATTATTAAATCTTCTTACAAAACTTTAGGAACATAATGATCCAACTTTTTGGAATAGAACGGTTTAGACTTTAGATGTTCTAAACACTTGATATTGATAATGCCATGGGAGATTTCGAATCTATTTTCTTTGTAGCAATCTTTTTGAAGTTTTTTTTTTTTTTTTTTGTAATCCATTAACAAATAAAAACTAAAAAGGAATAATTCGACGTATTGTCACGTAAATTGTCTTAATTGACTACTCTATTATTTTACTTATTTTTTACAGTTTCCTTACGTTACAAGCACAACAGAACTCCAATTCTTGGAGCAAGGTTCAAACTTCCAAACGAGAAGTCTAAAAGACGCGGGTGCATCAGAAAAGCTCGTTTTAGGGCTCTCGAGCTGTCAAGATTCCGAGGCCAAAGGTTGGTTTGTGAAAGCAGTTGATATGAGTCTTGAACAAGTTTGTTGGAGATGGAGTTCAAGAAACAAAAATGCCGAACCTTTTTGTCTGTACAAGACTAAACCTCTTTGGCAATCGTAATTTCTTAAACCCCTCCAACTCATATGGTTATTTATTTTCACTTAAATGTTGGAATTTTTATAGATAGGGAGTTGTGGTTTTTTGGTTTTGTTTAGAGATGAAGATATTGCGTCTAGCGAAAAATATCGAGGAAAACTTCACCTGCATGCAAGAAATAGAGAAGGGCTTTGCTTTGATACTTCATCCAAACGAAAACTTACTTCGAAGGAGCATAAGGGAGCATCATTTTCGCCTTGCAGACCAGATGCCAACCAGGTACAAGTGCTATGGGTGTGCAAAACTCAGTTTGGACTTTAGACCAATAAAACCGAAGAACTGAACCAAGAGCGGACCAAACCTGTTTGAAACCAGCTATATATATGTTTGGTTCAAGATTTTTCTCCAAAGCTGGTTCTTTGTTAAGTTCTTGGTCCAAAAAAATTTCAAAAAACTAGTTCTCGGTTCTTATCCAAAAACTGGAAATGACCTTGTTTTTAAATTTCAGAAGTTGAAACAGTGTTTTAGGCTTTGTGTTTAAAAGGGTTTGTCGTCATATATCAACCTATTTTTTCATTTCTCTTCCTTGTATACTAGTGAGGTCTTCGTACTTTCGAAACCTGTCTCAATTTGGTCATTATGAATTTTTTTTGACACTTTTTACTAGTCAGCGATACTTTTTGACGATGAATTTACACGTGTAGGGACACGTTATTTATGATAATGACCAAATTTAGAGATGTTTGAGATAATGGCTTAATTGGTACCGTAAAAGTACAATGAGAGACAAATGAAAAAGTATGTTGTTGCTCTTTATTGATATGAACCCTTTTCAAGTTATAAAAGAGTTTGCATGTATATGGTTCTCATTCGTGTTTGAGACCAAACCAATCTAGATCAGCTTCTTCTAGGTTCAATTTGGTTCACAAAATCTGATGGAATTTGATGGAATTGGAATGAAAATTTCATTCCGATGTGCTGTTTGGCAGTAAAAATGAATGGAATGAAGATTCCTTTCTTAAAAAAAACACCACTTTTGAATAAATCTATTTTCCTTGGGTTATTTTAACAGTTTTACAACCAAACCCTAGACTTCATCTTCATTCGCCTCCATTTTTATTCCGACAGATTTCATTCCTTCAAGAATTTCATTCCTTAACAAATTCCAATCCAGGAATAAACATTCTGCGAACCAAACGCCGCCTTACAGTCATGGGAACAATTCCCCCAAAGTAACATTTGTGCTTGACCTTACATGTAAAATCTGCAAATCATTGTATCAAAAGGCATGGTTGCATGTTTTATTTGTTTATTTTTCCGTACATAGATGTGGGAGCTAAGCAATAATGGGACGCTCGTGAATAGTTATTCTGGTTCATGTGCTTCGATAAAAGTAAAGAAAGCAAATGCAAGTCCGGGAGGAATTCGTTCGTGGGTTGCAACCGGAAAGAAAGGTACATAAATATTCGTTGCGCTGGTACTCCGTTTTATTTTCATGGTTACAAAATAAGATCAATTAATAACTTTTCAAACCATCATATTTGGATTTTCCTCGTGATTGACGGGTAGTTCTTGTGAAAAAATGCAAGGATAAAAGAACAGTTTGCGAAAAATTGAGTTGTAGAAATATAAAAGGTTAATTGTCATTTTGACCATTCAACTTTTAGATTTTTTTTATTTAGCCATTAAACAATTTTTTGTCCCGATTTAGCCACTGAACTATTTTTTGTATATATATTTAATCACTAAAATTTCTTTTTACCGATTTAAACACTGAAAAATGTCCCGATTTAGCCACTAAACTATCATATTTTGTACCGATTTAGCCATTAGTTTTATTCATTTTCCCCAAAATAGAATATTAAACTAAAGTTTAGAATCAGGACAAAAAATAGTTTAGTGACAAAATTAAAAGTTAAATGATCAAAATGATACTTAACGCAAATATAAATGCTAAAAACAAGTTTGTCCATATCACTAGTTCCTGCAAGAGTTTTTCTTACGAGCAATAATTTTATGTAACAAAAAGTCGAATATGATGGTCTAAAAAGTTAAAAGGGTTAACATAACATCTGATTTTACCTTTTTAGGGGTTTAATGGCTTATAGCAACATGATCTATTTTTACCATTCATGGCAGTGTGCTTTCGTTTTTTTAATGTTTATAGCAATGCATTTTCAACATTTTGCTGTTTATAGCACCGGTTTTTTGGATTAATGCCTAATATAACAACCTATTTTTACATCTTAAACTTTATAACTATTTTTACCAAATTTTTATGTCACATGCTACTGTAAAAGTGAATTTTTATAAGGTATATTGTTATGAACTGTAACAAATAAAATATGTTGTTATATATTGTAAAAAATGTGAAAGAAGGTTGTTATTTTACACATTTATGTATCACTTAAACAAGAATCGGGTTTTGGATTTGGATGATCACTTATATATATCGTAACGCTACAGGAGATGTGTATCTTGCTTATTTCAACCTGAATACAGCAAAAGCAGTTATTTCGACAACGATATCAAGTCTTTCACAGGCGTTTCCGACCATAGATTTTAGTTCATGTTCATGCAAAGAGGTTTGGAGTGGGAAAGAATACGGAACGCTACAACATTCGCTCACGGCTTCCGTAGATTCGCATGGTTGTGCTCTTTTTATCTTGACTTGCACTTAGTCGTTTAGTTCCATGAGAAAACACATGAATCTTCTTCACTTTTTGCCTCTATGTGTTGTATTCAATAATATATTATTGGCGAAAATCGACAATGTCTATTAGAATTAGGTTTTTCCGATGAAAATATTCTTTCCATTGAACACTTTAAATAAGACTAAAAGGTTAAGGCTATGTTTGGTAGGAAACTTTCAGGTGCTTATTTTTAATAAGATCTACTAAAAATAAAAGTTTTGTTTGGAAGGAAACTTAGAGCTTTCATTTTCTAAAAAATAAGATCTTTTATTAAAAGCTAGTAGAAGTAGCTTTTGGAAAACTCTGGAGCTTTTAGTCATACATATTTATTTTTTTACCCTCCTATTAATCATAACCTACCACTTTTAATTAATATTAATGTCCTATTACGTAATTTAATACTAAAAACTACAGCTACAGCTACTTTACCAAACACATTTATAAAACTAAAAGCTCCAACTCTTTTAAAAACTTTCAGCTTCAAAAGCTTTGGCTACTAAAAGCTCTACATATTTTAAAAACACAAAGCTACAGCTAGATTTGTCAAACATACCCTAAATCTAGACATAAATAGATATCCGTTAATAAAATTGAGTGTTTTTTTTTAATTCTTAGGGCTCTTTGTTTTTAAAAATCAGAAGTTTTTTTTTATGTCTGCATACATCTTCATTTTGAAGTGGTCGTTTAAAAGTGTTGTGTCTGTAGAGATAAAAGTGTTTATTTCTAGAATAAAATAAATGTTTATTGAGTTAAAAAAAAAATTTTTAGACAAAAATAAATGAAATCATAAAATAATTCAATTTTCAAAATACCAATTTATGATGATAAATTTCATTCGATAAAAAAATTAATTCAAAGTACAATAAATATATATTAAAAAATTAATTCATGTTGATACTATATTTTGTAAAGTATGATTGAAAGAAGAGAAAAAAAAATGACATAAATTCTTTTCCAACTTGCAAACTTGGGAAGACATGAGAAGACATTTTTATTTCTTTTTGTTTCTTGCAAAAAATAGTCTTTACGGTGAAAGGTTCATTTATGTTGTCAATGTTGGTTTCCATTTTTTTTTTCTAGTAAATGTTATAAACTTATAACTTTATGTATTTATTTATAACTACACGAAACGATCAGAAGTTAGAAATATATGTATGTGTGTGTATATGTGTGTGTCTATATATATATATATATATATATATATATATATATATATATATATATATATATATATATATATATATATATATATATATATATAGAATATGGTTCGAGAGAGTACCACCCTTATGCAACGCACCAGAAGGTACCACATTTAAAAACCCTTTTTTTAAATTTTTTTTTCATAAACATGTTTTAATTAACGTTATGAATATCATATGTAAATTTCACATACATTCACATCTCCTAGCTCCTAAAAAATGATGTGAACACACACTTACATAATTTTGAAGACATGTGAACTTGCATTTATGTGATGCGTGTTTTCATGCACTTAGAGTGTTCGGATTTGCTTGAAATTTACATATGATCTGTGTAATGTTAATTAGAACATGCTCATGAAAAAAATTTTCAAAAAAATTACTTTTAGGGGTGGTACCTTCTGGTGCGCTGCATTAGAGGTGGTACTCACTTGAACCTAAATCTATATATATATGTTAATTAGAACATGTTTATGAAAAAAAAATTTTAAAAAAGTTTTTTTAAAGGTGGTACCTTCTGGTGCGCTGCATTTGGATGGTACTCTCTCGAACCATATTCTATATATATATATATATATATATATATATATATATATATATATATATATATATATATATATATATATATATATATATATTGAGGTTCTATGGGGCACCATATGCATCGGGAACCAAATGGGAACCAAAAATGCATTGCTTGTTTACAAAGGGTGCATTATGGACATTTTAGGAATGCTTAATAATATATTGTTAAATTATAAGATTTAATTTAATATTTATCATTTATTTAGGAAACTAAATAAAATGATCAACCACATTTCCATAAATTCATCCCCTTTTCTCTCTCTTTCCCTTTCTCTTTCTCTCAAACGTTGATGAACACGTTTAAATTTCAGAGATGCATCACGAAATTAACACGTTTAAATGTCGAAATGCATCATGATTTTGGTGATGCATAATGATGGAACAACGACGATGATGAATATGGCCGAAATGCGTCACGATTTTGGTGATGCATAATGATGGAACAAAGACGATGATGAATATGGTCGAGATGCATCATGTTTGAAATTGAATTGGATGAGGATGCATCGTGTTTGAAGACGAATCCAATAAATTGGATGAGGATGCATTGTGTTTGTTTAGATTCGGATAGAATATTTTCTGAATTCAAGCATCTTCCGATTTTTCCCTTCCACGCGCGAGAAGTTATGCACCCGTGCACCCATTTTCAAGTTAATTACCCTTTTGCCACTACAATCTGAACCATTAGAATTGAAGATCTAACGGTGCATACAGGTTCCCAAAGTGCACAATGCATACAGGTGCCCCATAGAACCTGACCCTATATATATATATATATATATATATATATATATATATATATATAATGGAGAACCTTATGCATCGAAGAATCTTGGAGAACCACAATGCATCGCTAGAAAAACT
Organism: Centrapalus pauciflorus; assembly: GCA_020465985.1. Classification (NCBI taxonomy): domain Eukaryota; kingdom Viridiplantae; phylum Streptophyta; class Magnoliopsida; order Asterales; family Asteraceae; genus Centrapalus; species Centrapalus pauciflorus. The sequence continues at coordinate 739,476 of JAANYP010001252.1, forward strand.
GAAATGCATCACGCGGGAATTTGATGTATCACGTGGAAATAATATAGAAATCGATGCATCACGCGAGAATTTGATGCATCACGTGGAAATAATGATGCATTACGGGGGAATTGTGATGCATTTGTTGTAGTGCATGGAGGTTTTTCGATGCATGAAGATTCTCCATTGAACCCACCTCTATAGATATATATAGATGGAGGTTCAATGGAAAACCACAATGCACCTGAAAACTTGTGAAAACCGCACCGCACCACCACAAGTGCATCAAATTACCCGCGTAATGCATCAAAATTCCTGCGTGATGCATCAAAATCCCGCGTGATGCATCACCTTATTTACGATCATGCCACCGCGTTTTTCATGAAATGCACCAAATCGGACGGTATGCCATGTGCATAATGGTTTTCCATTGAACCCACCCCTATATATATATATATATATATATATATATATATATATATATATATATATATATATATATATATATATATATATATATATATATATATATATATATAGAATCAGGTTCATCAGCGTACCTATGAGATTCCAGCGTACCCTAATGTGAATGATCATTCACATATATATTTGTTGAATAGACATGTATAAGACAACATTATAAGACTTTTTTTCAAAAGGAGCAACATCATAAATCTTGTGAATGGTAAAAAAAGATCATGTGAATGGTCATTCACACCATTCACATGGTGTGAAATGATCATTCACATGGATGATCATTCACATAAATATGCATTGAACATTCACATAATTTTTAAGGACACAGAAAGTGTGAATGTATGTGAAATTCATATATCATGTGTATAACATTAGTTTAAACATGGTTATGAGAAAAAAAAAGTTAAAAAAAGTTTTTTAAGGTTGGTACCTTCGGGTGCACTTGATTTCGAGAGGTACCTTTTTGAACCTAAATCTATATCTATATATATATCTATATATATATATATATATATATATATATATATATATATATATATATGTATGTACTTTTCATAATTATTTTCAGCAAGATATGGTTAGTATGACTAATTAACATAACAAAAAATCTAACTATGCATTTATGACATGTTAAAAAATTAAGGGAAATATTGAGAAAGTATTTTTTTTTTTTTTTTCATTTATGTTAAATGCAGAATGTATAAGGTTGATCTTTAGTTACATGTAATTAGTATTAGGTATGGATGTCATTACTTGGTGTGAGCTTTAACTTTTTTAATTTCCTAATACATAAATACTAATAAATGAGTATATAAATTGTCACATGATGACTTTTTTTTTATAATTAATTTGACATATATCACAACCTCTTTTATTCATTTTATTTATTAAAATTCAAATTAATAGATTTGATTCAAAATAAATCTTATCTATTCAAATCTAATAGACATTGGTGATAATAACTAACCATTAATATCTGTTGTTAAAAAAAATCATGTAATGTGTGTCTATATATATATATATACAGAGAGAGAGAGAGAGAGAGAGAGAGAGAGAGAGAGAAGAGAGAGAGCGAGAGAGAGAGAGAGAGAGAGAGAGAGAGAGAGAGAGAGAGAGAGAGTCAAATGCTTGTTTGTTTGGTTGGAATGATCACAAGTTTTGAGATTTTATTATATTTATTTAAGCAATTTCAATGGGAATATTTAGAAGCACAACAAAAGCATGCTCGTCTCACTCCAAGACTGATTACTACAACGCTTGTTTTAATTTAGAAAATGCCGTCCATGTTTCATTGTATCCTACTATCCTGATACTTAGAGAGTGTTTGGTTTTGCGTTATGAATCAGATTATCAGCTTATTGCGTTACAATAACGTAAATAATTAGTTTAAAGTGTTTGGATTGCATACGTTAATAAGTGATTATTTGCGTTTAGCGTTAATCTTACCACACTTTTTCATAAGTTAAAAATTGTAGCTTATTTGCTTCATAAGTGATTGTTTGGTCATTTTACAAGTAAAAACGCAAATCCAAACACTTTAAAAACTGATAATTATGATAGCAAACAGCAGAAGCTAAACCAAACACTACATTTCCTGCAGCACTTTTTGTTACAGCTATTATCTGATTATTAGTTTCCAAAACGCTACAGCACTTTTTCAAACGCAAATCCAAACACCCTCTTAGATTTGTTTGTTTTTTTTAAACGACTCTTAATTTCACTTCCAACTATTCTCTTTCTTTTAAAATTAAGAGTGAACTTTCTTCTGAGATCTGAAATTAATATTTGAATTTTTTTATTTTAAGTTCAATTAATATATTAAATTTAGTTTAATTAAAATAAAAATAATTATTTATTTTAAATAAATAAGAAACATTTATTCAAATTAATTAATTAAAATAATTAATAATTAATATTTTAGTTATATAAATTAAATAAATATAATATATAACCAATTTAAAACCTAAAATATAATTAATAATCTTAAATTTTCAGATTTCAGACTTTAATTTCACCTCTTAAATTTCTGACGTAATTTTAGATTTTTGACTTTAGACTTTAAGATCACCTTTTAAACTTCGAATGTGATTTTAGAGATTTAATAGCTTAAAAAACAAACAACACCAAATAGTCTAAAGTAAGTTTAGATCTGAAATTCAAATTTCAGATCTAATTAAAAGGGTCTTAATACAAAAAAAATGTAGTCAGCCATTGTATAAAAATTAATACTTGTTAAAAGTAAAGACATGATTTATTTTTTTATCAATAATAATAATAAATTATGTACGTTATTAATACTAATGTATTTTTATTTTATCAGCAATATTACTAACATAAATTTATAATTGGTAGAAAAGCCAAGGATTCACTATTCACCACCTCTTCAATAAATATACATACTTTGGAGAACAAAAAGGAAAGTAGAAAGTCTCTTCTTTACCATCCTTAGAGGCGTTTGGTTCGCAGAATTTTTTCTTTGAGATTTGCATTTCGTAAAAGGATTTGCATTATGCAGCATTTGTCTTTGTCAGGATTCTGTCAAAAAATCTACATTATCTTTTAGAAAGAAATTTGTTAATGTAAAAAATGCAAGGTAACTGAGATTTAAAATCATAGAGGGGATGCTGGTTTTTTAAATAATAATGAATGAAGGGATATAAGAGATCCTAAGATTTTAATTCATTATTGAAATCTGCTAACCAAACACATGAATTTATATGCAAATCCCAGTGAATCCCAGAAAATCCGCAAACCAAACGACCCTTTGATGTTCTTGAGGTCATTTTCTTTAAATAAAGAAAAGAATGGACAAGACCTTTTATCACTCACAAAAAGCCTAAAAGGGTTCAATTTCATCAATGGCCATGGCACAATGTCGTTGATTGATTTCAGCCAGTTCTTTAAAGTTACCGCATGAAAATGTAGGGTTTTGTGACATCATGTTTTTGTTTTTGATGTCGTTGTTATAATAAAAAACCTTTCAAGATTTTGGTATTTCTTAAAAAAATTAATATCAACTGGTTATTTTCAACAAGCGATTTATAAAGCAAATCCGGAAAGAAACGATAAAAAAAAACATGTAAGCCAAAAAGACCGGACAATTTGGATCATGATACATAATTATTATGATAAGTATTGTGTAATATCTTTAAAATCTGTCTGATACCTGAGTATTATTGTTGATTGTTTTTTTATATTATTATTGAAACGAACAAATTATGTTATGGGAAATAAATAATTGGTCTTCAGTTAGATAATTGCATGAAAAATAGTACTAAGCGTTGAAATTACTTACAGAATTATACAATGATATTAGCCGAAGTCGTATTACACTTGACAAGTGAGTATAACATCAAGTGATGCTTTTAGTTGGTCAAAGTCGAATTCCCTTTGAAATTGAACTAGAACAGAGCTAGTCTGCTAAATTTGTTTCTGCTTCATCATATATGTCGTGACGTGGAATCTTTCTACATCGTTGCATAGCTCCACTCTGTCAGGTATGGGTGTTTAAAAAAATCTGAATCCGAGCAGCTGAAACAAAAATCCGAAAATCCGATCCGAAACAGATTTTCAGATAATCCGTTATCCGAAAATACAAAAAAAAAATTTTTAAAGTTTTTTTTATTATATATTTAGTATTGATTATTTACATAATATTGAGTGTTTATTATTATTCTAATGTATATTTTTGAGTTTATCTTAGTATTATAGATTTATTAACTAATATTTTTAAAAATTTTAGTTTTTTTTTAAATACTTTTTAGTCGTTTTGAGTAAAATAATTCTGGATACATTTAGTTTTTGATATATTTATTTTTAATATCTATTTGGATATATGAATTTGTATTTTAGATATTTAAATATTTGATTTAATTTTTAAAAAAAATTAAAAATATGAGTTTTCAGATATTTTTTCGAATATTCGGATAATCCGATATCCGAAATTTGGATTCGGATAGCAAAATTCACTATCAGAAATTTCGGATATCCGAAAATTCGACACCCCTACTTTCAGGGTGGTGAGACACCACTAAGTGAGATAAACCATGTCATTGCATAAAAAGGGCAACATGGACTTTTACAATGACAACATTTTCTTTCTTCTTTAATTATGTCTTCACTTTTTTGTAATAAAGCTTCATGGTATCGTTTCATTGGTCTTCAATGCAAAATCTCGCTTAATCGTTAATCTAATCAATCGTTAATCTAATCCTGTATGACTTATACAAATGTATATATATTTAATTAATTACAAAAGGTTGAAAAGTTTGAAAACTTTAATCATGATTTTTTTGACCATCATAAGTTCATAACCTTTCCCCAAGGGTCGTGCGCAAGCAATGTTGGACTCATTAGTGGCCCGTTAAGAAATGGTACCAGAGAAATTAATCATGAGTTATTTCACATATGTTAAATTACAATAACAATGACTTTTTTTTTTTTTTTTTTTTTTTTTTTTTTTTTGGATGAAAATGATGTAAGGTAATATTTGGTACAATAGACACATAAGAAATGGCATCCTTTTAAGTTTTTTTTTAATTAACGATAAGTTATATATAAGTAAATATTGATATAAAATAAAAGTCCATTTGCTTTTTATGTTTTTTTAATTAATGTAATTTATATTTTATTATCTCTATACTAATAAGAAAAAAAATGAAATTTATATTAAACTCAACTCTTTATTCATTATAAATTTTCAATTAAAAATTAATGTATTGTTATATCAAAAAAATAAAATGTAAGCTTTAAATAATTATATATATATATATATATATATATATATATATATATATATATATATATATATATATATATATATATATATATATATATATATATATATATAGATTTAGATTCAAGTGAGTACCAACCATAATGCAGCGCACCAGAAGATACCACTATTAAAAGTAAATTTTTAAAATTTTTTTTAATGAACATGTTTTAATTAACATTATACAGATGATATATAAATTTAACGCAAATTCAAACACTTTAAATGCATGAAATCATACGTTACATAAATGTACGTTCACATATATTCAAAATCATGTAAGTGTACGTTCACATAACTTTTTAGGAGCCAGTAGATGTGAATGTATGTTAAATTTACGTATGATCTTTATAATGTTAATTAAAACATGTTTTTTTTAAAAGAATGGTACATTCTGGTGCGCTGTATAATAGATGGTAGTCTTTCGAACTTGTATATATAATTTTACGATACCAAACATATTCCAAAAAGCTAGAAAGACAATTTATCAAAGAAAAAGACCATCGGTCGCTAATCTGCTTAGCCCCGATGGTTTACTGTTCATCACACACACTAATCTCTGTACCCACGACTGACAAATAAAAAATTGCCACGTCAGTGAGTTCAGCTACTTCACACGGCCACTCTCACACAAAAAATCCAACGACTGTAATAGAACTTGAAAATCTCATCCAATGGTTGATAATATCACGCTCTAGGAACGAGCGTCACTAGTCTACTCCCTCCTTCCTCTCTCACTTTCTCTCTCTCTCTAAAAACTCCGAAAACCGCATATAGCAACATAGCTGTGACAGATTATTCCCTTTCCTCACCACCACCAACCACCACACATCTCCGGCCTACGTCGGAGCTTTCGGTGTTTGTACGCTACAACATCAAGTTACGGATAATCTCGAATCTGTTTCTACGAGTTTATTTGATTTGAGATCTGAAAGATCTACAATGTCGAATATATGGGGGAATATCGGCGCCTGGGCGGCGGAAGCGGAGCGTGCAGAAGCCGAAGAGAAAGAACAAGAGGCCGCTGCAGCGGCAGCAGCGGCGGCTGCTCCGCCCCAGAGTTTTCCGAGCTTGAAGGAAGCGGTGAACACTAACAAAGGGAAGAAAAAGACGAAAATGACCTTGCAGGAGTTCACGATGGCCGGAGCTGGAGGTATCGGCGGTGGAGGTTCGCGCCGTGACTTGGCTTTCGAGCATAAAGGATTGACTCCTGAAGAGATGATGAGGCTCCCGACCGGACCGAAGGAGCGGTCTGCCGACGAAATGCAATACGGGAGATTAGGCGGCGGTTTTTCGTCGTATGGAGGTGGTCGGCCCAGCGGAGGACCTAGGACGAGAGATAGAGATGCGGATGGTGACGGTTCATGGGGGAGTAATCGGAGATCTTACGGTGGATTTGATGATGATCGCAGAGGTCCGCCTTCTCGGGCTCCGGAATACGATCAACCATCTAGGGCAGATGAGGTTGATAATTGGGCGATGGCGAAGAAACCTATGGGGCCCTCTTTTGATGCTGGGAGTAGACCTAACCGCTACAGTTCTCTTGGGGGAGGCGGCGGTGTTGGCGCAGGAGGAGGGGGATTTTCTAGGGCTGACGAGATTGACAATTGGGCAGTAAACAAGAAGCCTATAGCACCTGCTAGATCTTCTAACTTCGGTTCTGGTTTTCGTGACTATGGAGGGCCTGAACCTGACCGTTGGAGTAGGGGAGTTGGCAACCAGGACCGGCTAACAGAGCGCCGCCGTTTGGTGCTAGATCCACCTAAGGGTGAAAGTTCCCCGATTGAGCCGGTGGCCAAGACCAATAAACCAAATCCTTTTGGAGATGCCAGGCCGAGGGAAGAGATATTGGCTGAGAAAGGTTTGGATTGGAAGAAGGCGGATTTAGAACTCGAAGCTAAGAAAGATAATAGTCGTCCCACAAGCTCTCATTCTAACAGTAGGCCAGGGAGCGCCCAGTCTGGTAGGTCAGCAGAGGGATCAGCTGCATTGCAGGGATTAGAGAAGCCGAAGTCTAAGGTGAATCCTTTCGGTGATGCTAAGCCTAGGGAAGTTTTGCTTCAAGAGAAAGGTGTTGATTATCGGAAGATTGATTTAGAGTTGGAGCGACGGCGCCTTGGCAGGTTATAATCCTATATCTTATCTTTTCACTCTTCTGAACGACATTGACTCTATGAAATTGGTACACATTGGCGCCTGATAAACTGTACCATAGACATCTACCTGAGTTGATGGACCCTGTGTCTTTGTAAGCCATTGTTGTGCTAAGGTATTGAGTGGGGATTTGAAGGTTCTTTAAAATGTCAAGTTTTTATGACTGTGACTATGCATCTATAGGTGCAAGAATGAGAACATAGAGAATGTAGGAGATTATTGACTTACACTGTGATATGCATGGACAAATGACCAGTAGGAGTAGAAAGCTTGTTATCTAGGTGAGGAAACTTGTCTAATGAAATGTGAAAGAAGCCTTAAGACATGGGAGAGAATACTTGAATTGGCGTTTAGTTCACAATGCAACTAGATATGCAACTAGATGAACGTTTTATAATGCCTCTTGTGCACGTTGCTTTTGTGCTTACTTTTTATATAAAGTCAGTGTAGATTATCATATCTCGTTGATTGTATTACCAGATATCAGGGTATAACGTTTCTTTTAGTGAAGTAGTAGCTTGAAAATTGTCTTTAGAAGATCTTAAATTCTAGTTCTTTGTTTTTTTGTTAACATATTTTTTTCTCAAATTCTTGTTGCATGTTCATGTGTTCCTTTATGGATTAATACATATTAAGGTTGCGGTATTGAGTAGACAGCCTAAAAACCTATAGAAGCTGTGTTCAGCTTAGGTTAATACCAAGATGTTATGTTTAAATCTAATACTGCATGCTTACAGCAGCGATAAAGATGTTGCATTTTATTCAACATCATAAAGTATGATGCATATCATTATTATTAGTTTAGGTTTTTTTTCTTTGTATTTTTTTTTTTTTGGGGGGGGGGGGTGTGCTTATGTTTGCGTCATGTGAGAGTTATGGTACCTTTGTATGTTTATATGTAAACTGGTCACAATGAGGACAGAGTAGAAATTGGATCCAACAGTTACTAAATGATAGATGTGGCTAGGGGTGCATGCAGATCGAGCTGAATGTGTTAGGGTCGGACCGAATCAAACCAAAACGTACAAAAGGGTTTATATCATTGAATAGCAATGTACTTTCTCAATTGTCTCATTTTGGTCATTGTACTTTCCTTGCCAATCGAGCCCTTGTACTTTCAAAACATGTCCCAATTTTGTCATTATTCATAAAGTGATTGTAAAAGTGTCATTGAAAATCAATGATGACTTAGTTGGGATGGGTTTTGAGGTATGACCTAATCAATACGAAAAAACCATAATGACCTAATTAGACAAATGAAATTTTTTTGTTGCTATCTAATGATATATAAGGGAATACTGCATAAAAAGGGAATGTACTTTATGACACTTATTATTTTGAGGATCATACTTACTGGCATCTAGATGTCTCAAAAGTTTGGAAACATACATTTTGCGATCTTCAAAACTTATTATAAAAAAATTTGGGGTCCCTAAATGTTTGGCTTTAGATGTTAGTTTTGAAAGTACAATCCCCAAAATAAGAATTCATATGAAGTACATTCCTAATTCCGTATTAATGCAATTTTCTCTACATATAAACTCAATACTAATGGAACCGAAAATGGGCTGATTGAAATCGGTTTGGTACTGGTCTGGAATCTGGATTTGGTTTATAATCGGTACAGTCCCAAACCAGACTGTGAACTGAATAAAAACTTATGAACTTCAAAAAGAAAATGTATAAGAATAAATTTCATTCCTTGCTGTTTCCAGAAGGAATGAAATCTGTCAAAGGAATGGAATAGAATTTAATTTCATTCCTTGATGTTTGGTTGACAGGAATGACATAGAATGAAATTAAACTTTATTTCTTGTTAATTTTCTGTTTAGTTTGTAAAGTGGGATGGGATGGGATGAGTGGGTGTACGGTAGGCATGCTAAGATTGCGTGGGGTTAGTGTGGGATGGGTGGGGTGGGGTATGGTTGGGTAGGTTAGGATGGGTGGGGTGGGGTATGGTTGGGTAGGTTAGGATGGGTGAGGTAAGTTAGGATGGGGTTAGTGGGGTAGGGTATGGTTGGATATGGTAGGGGTAGGGGTGGGTGGGGTATGGTTAGGTAGCATAGGATGGGTGGGTGGGGTAGGGTAGGGTGAGGTTGGGTCGGTAGGGTAGGTAGTGTTGACGGAAAAAACGTATTATGGGACATTTCTTTACTTATTAGGTAGGAAAATAAATTCCAACGTTGGAGAGAGAATTTTATGTCAAAAGGAATTATCTTTCCTTTTCCTTTGGCCAACCAAACATACAAAAGAATGGAATTTTCATTCCAATTCCACAGGAAACTAACTTGCCTAAAGCTATGTCATTTAATATTCAAAAATCCTAAAAAAAGGTTTAGTTATGGTTTTGAAAGTTCTAGAACTGAAAACCGTATTCTTTTTAATTTCTAGAAATGAGAACCTGACCGAACATGGCCGGTTTTGGTCTGGATTGGTTTGGTTTTGGGTTTCTTAGTCTGGATTGAGTTTTGCACACCCCTAAAAGAAACAATCAAGGCTTCGGACCATGAATTGCATATTTGCATGCTTTCCACATTTTCTCAAGACTCAATTTAAAGCCAATTTGTTCCCCCATTGTTTTAGCTTAGCTCCCCTTTTTTCTATTCGTTCTCTTGCAACAAGTGTGTTCTCAATGTTGCATCAAAATATCTGTACTAGAGATGATGACCAAACAATCCCAAATGGTGTTCCACTAGTTTTCTTTAATTAGAACCACCCTAGTGTTGACCAATACTTTGCTCTTTCCGGGAAATCAGAAATGGTTATGTGTAAAAGTAAGTTATGTGATGTTCATGAATATATAACCAATAGTATTGAAGTTTTGGTATAACAGCAAACCATGTTTCTCAACAGCATAAGTGCATAACTGAACAATAGTCTTATCTAATTGTTGTATAGTTTCCTACCATATTTCCTTTGTATCAATATGGTTTCAATTAATTAGAGTAGTTAGGAGTTTCTAATTGGGCTTGTTTAAATGACAGAAGTCATGAAAGAAATTTCATTATTGTTTGACTTGCAATTTAGTTGTTTCTCATGTGGTTATCATTCTACACAGTTTAATATTATGTAATCTCTACCAAGGAGAATCCCAAAACTACTGTGATTCTGATTCCATTTGGGAGAAAATTTATTTTTCTAGTACACTTGCTTTCTAGAAAGGTGTCTAAAGGGATATTTGATTTGTCAGGCCTGAGACAGAGGCAGAAAAGAATTTGAAGAACGAAATAGATAATTTGAAAAGGGAGATTGAGAAAGAGTGTGCAGACAAAGGATCACTGCAAGGATCTAACGGAAACCAGACCAGTTTACGTGATACGATATTTGAGAAAGAAAGGGAACTGGAACAATTAAGTCGTGATCTGGATGAAAAACTTCGGTTTGGTCAAAGAAGTGTTGAAAGGCCAGGTTCTGGAGCTGGGAGAATGGGCTCTGGGTTTCAAGAAAGGCCGCCTTCTCGGTCTGGGTCGATTGACGATTCCAGAAGTGTTGATTTCTCTGAGAGGCCTCGGTCCCGTGGAGATTCATGGATGAGAGCTGGTGATGACAGAAGAGGTTATGGTGGAGGAAGGGACAGAGGATTTTCTGGCAACAGGTATGCATTTCCATTGAATTCCTAATGTGCTTTTGTTGTCCATCTATATATAGTACATATGAATATCCTAAATAGCATGAGATGAAATGAAATTTATAAGCTATTTTAATTAATGATAAGTTACACACGACATTGAAAATAAAGAGAATACTATAAAACTCCATTCCCTTTCCATATTTATTATTATCTCCATGTTGGTAAGGGAATGAGAGAAATGAAATTTACACTAAACTCCATTCTTTACTCCGTCTCGTTAAGAATCAAGGCTCTTGTCATCTAACAAAAAAGCTTGTAAACCTCATGTGATTCCATTCCATTCCACCATTACCAAACACCCACTTATAGTACAGTTAGATAAATAGTGGGCGGGCGTTGGGTTATATAGGAAACATGGTTCGGTTTTTAAAAGGGTCACAATGTTTATAAGAAAATGTAGTGGAGAGTTGTAGAAGTGTTTGTGATTCAAGGAGTGTGTTCTATGCATGTATAATGATAAAAGTAGGAAAGAGAAAGATGATGCATTAAGGGGGCGTTAGTTACCGTGGAATGGACTATATAAACTATTTTAACCAATGATTGTTAGGGTTATCTCACACACACAATCACAATAAAACACAAGTAACTACGTCCATGGGGGCAACTAGGGTTTATGTTTCCGTGATAAATGAATACTAGTACAAGATATTATATTTATAGAGATGTAATTAGGCTATCTTTCTAATCAACTAGCAATGTGGGACAATTAATAAAAAATGGCCGGCTGCCCCTTAATCTCACGAAACCTACATACTCAACAAGTTACACATGACATACAGAATGAAGAAAAAAACTATAGAACTCCATTATCTTTCTATTTATTGATTCACTCCATGTTTTGATAAGGAAAGGAGAGAAATGAAATTGATATCTACTCCCTTCCATTGAGAATGAAAACAAAAAAACTTGTAATCTCATGTGGATCCATTTCACCATACCAAACGCCCAATTTAAATAATTTTGTGTTATTAATTCCATCCATTGTTGCTAGTTGTAATGTAATGTGTGTATTTAAACAGAAGATACACAGATCAAAACATGGTTGTTTTTCACCTTTCTTTTTACATATAATATTGGGCTTCACTATTGTGTTATTATTAGGAGCTGTTGGGTCTCCATTGCTATGCTAGATATGTCAAAAGTAGAGATCTTCTTTGGAAATGGTAATGAGTAGATACACGAAATGTCATGACTCCGTTTCTTTATTGGTTGTTGAAACTTGAAAAGGAATAAAGATGCTGAAAGGTGTTTGTTAGTGGTATCATAGTTATAGTTTCTTCTGCATACATGATGCAAATGGTATAAACTAATAAGATACAAAAAGATAAAAGAGTCTTTTGGTGCGTGCATGTTTACATGGTATTTGTGGTTGTTATGTTGATGAGAAAAATTAATTGGGTGGCAGGTCAAAGTCAAGGGAGAGATGGTGAGAAGTAGAAAGAAGGGAAGAGAATAAGAAGATAATATTCTTTTGTGGGATGCAGCCAGCTGCTTTGAGGTTTTGAACATTTGAAGAAACAGAAGTGGAATTGTGTAGCTGTGGCTGTGCCTGTGTAAAAAGCTTCCTTCCTTCCTTCCTTCTAATATTGATGATTTGGTTACAAAACAAGAAAAAAAGAAAAAGAAAAAAAGAAAAGGAGGCAGGTAGTGTAGAGATAGGTGGGCTTGATTTTGATGGTAAAATGTGGGGTGGGTAACTATGGGATGTGGATCTAAATTAGTAGATTTTGGTGAACTGAAATGAAGACATAGAAAGACAACCAACCATCTAATTAATCAACTGTCTCATGTAATGTGATTTTGCTACATTCATCTAACCTCTCATTTCATCTTACTTATTATTATGCCAACATCAATCAATCCACCCTACTCTCATTTTCCTTTACCTTTCTGTGTCCCAATTTTCATTTACTATTTTACTCTCTTCTTTCTACTTCTAACAGTAACATTATATGTTTTTCTTTCTTTCTTTCTCTTTATTTATTTCTTTACAAATTTTCTAGTATAATTTTCTATTTCACTCATTTGGGTTTTCAAATTTTCTTATATGATAGATAATTCACAAAACATATATGGATTGAGAAGATTGTAAGTATGAGCCTAGACTCACTCTATCAAGACGTTTTGTGCTCCTACAATTCTTTTTCTTTTTTAAATGTTTTCAAACTACGCATGGGAATGACTTCATCAAAATAACTGCATCAACAGTTGACCTATCAAAAATGAATATAAAAATTGTTCAAAATTAAGAACTGGCCCAAACCAAAACCGAAAATGTCTTAGAACCGAGAGTTGGCTTTAAAATAAGTGCCGATTCAGGAATTTTTGTTATCGGTGTTGCTTTTTTAGAGCAAATTTAGTATTTAGATTTTTGAAATAATTTCTAAGATAGATCGGGTTAACAAAACAAATTGCCACACAAAATTAAGAAATAACAATACCTTTCTAGTTAAAAAAGTGCATGATACAATTACCATTATAACTTTCTTTTTAAAAATTTATCCATTTACCTATGATTTTTTTTATAAAGATTAACAAATAAGTTTAACAATTGATCAAATAAATTTAAAAAATAAACACTTAACATTTAATATTTTCATTAACCTGAAATAAGTAAATATTCTGTAAATTAAATATATATACTCAGGACCGTCCCTTGGATTTTGGAGGCCCTGTTCCACAAATATAAAATAGGATCCTCAAACACATAAAAACTTAGGCATATACCTATTTATTAGTGTTTTGGCTAATTAGTGTTTCCAACTGATACATATAATAGTCTACAGTAACAAGAGAAGTCTAATCATATATTTAACCATAAATAATTATATTTTTAACTATAAATAATTCAAATTGAGAATACATAGATGCAACATGAAAAAATCAAAGAACAATAGTATGACTTTATCATTTCCATAACAATTTGGTTCTTCCACTTCAGCTTCCTCTCCCATTTCTGCCTGAAGTAAAAATTGAAATGGGTCCCGCATGTGTTGAATATATATGTGAGGTCCTCCTAGCTTTTGGGGCCCTGTGCAATTGCTCGCTTTGCACAGGCCAAAGACCGGTCCTGTATAGGGGTGAGCTCGGTACCGGACCGAACCGAACCGGTACCGATCTCGAAAATACCGAAACCGAATTATTAGTTTTGAAAGAACCGAATACCGAACCGTATAATTTTATATGGTGCCGGTTCGGTACCGAATACCGAATTTTAGCTAATTTAAAAACCGAATACCGAACCGAGAGTACCGAATACCGAATTTAGCTAATTTAAAAACCGAATACCGAACCGAATATATTAATTCGGTACCGGTCGGTACCGGTTCGGGTTCGGGAAATGGTACCCGTCGCTCACTCCTAGTCCTGTATATACTTTATATTTCAGCAAATTAATATCTTAAACATCTACACATATACTTAACATACAAATGCTTAAAATGAGACTTGAGAAAGACAATTTCTACACCTAGATAGAGGCTGAGAGACGATGGAGAAGGGGAGAGAGAGACCAAAGCGCTGACAGTCTGCGTCACGCCGTCACTGGTGAAGTCTGACAGATCAACCGACATCGGCACTGCGACAACGGGGTGGAGACATCCCTGCGTGGTTGCGTCTTCACCAGTTGGTCAGAACTTAGAAAGCCACAATGGTAAAGTTGTGAATGTGGCTCAAGTCTGGAAGGAAGAAAGCGTGACTGAATGAAAGAAAGAAAGGGATTATGAGTTTAAAAGGTTTGTGCTATATTTTTTTGGTTTTTTTTTTTAAAACCTTTTGGGCTAACTTAACTTAATTAACTTGACAGATTGTTTATTCTTGTTATATATTCCATTGGGCTTTTTTAAACAATTTTTTATGATTAAAACTCAGTAATATTTCAATAAATTTGAGTAAGAAAAAAAACAAATATAATTAGATATGTATATTATACTTCATAAAGTTTTCGTAGGTGTCACTAAAAAAAAACTTCGGTGTCATTCAAGTTTTTGATACATACGTAATTCAGTATTTTGAAAATGTATTGGTGTCGAGTAGGGATGAGCAATTGGACCAAAAAAACCGGACCGGACCAAACCGTTATTAATAAAATTGGTTCGGTTTCGGTTTCTTTAAATCACTATATTCGGTTTTCGGGTTCGGTCCACTGGTTTTTAACCCGCCCCAAACCGGAATTTAAACTTTATGTTATCTATTTTAAAGTTTACGTTATATTGTTATTTTTTGTAGTCCACAAAGGAACAACAATTTTATATATTATTTCTAAATCATATGATATATAATAGCTATTGAGTTCTTTCGTAAATATATAATCATGTAATAGTCTTTTAACGGTGTAAATATTTTTTTTATAATACTATAGTGATAAAATAAAGAGAATTTAATAGAAGTGAGGTATGTTGAATCTTTTATTTTATTCAAAGAAAATGTGATAAACTTGATAATTTCACAAAGAGAAGAGTCGATGAAGAAAGATAAAACAAAACAATAAAATATTTATAAAACTCGTACCTGTTCCAATCGGTCCGAGAACTGAAAAAATGGCCCAACCCTGTACTATAAAACATTGGGTTAGTTTTCTGCTTTTTCCGGACCGGGCCGGTTAGGTCCAAATGCTCATCCCTAGTGTCGAGTGAAACATGTATTTGTTAATTAGGTTCGCCCCTGCTTTATAATAACCGGTTCGGTCTGATTCGGTGTTTTCAGCTTTTCCAAAGAAAAATAAAATATTAGACTGATCAAATTAGGTGGAATCGAAAGCCGATTTAATGAAATTATAGGAACCACGAAGCAGTTCAAAAATTTTTGATTAGGGCGAATCAAAATTTTTTTTTTTCACATCTGGTTGCACATGGTAATGAATCATCAATGCATGATAAGTGTTGGGAAAATCAGGTTTTTTTTTGTATCAATCAGACAGCTTGGATGATCACTCGTATCATTTTAGATTATTTATGTGATAAGTAATTTGACCTTATAACCAGCTAGGAGTGAGCATTTGTTTTGGTTTATGGTTTTGATAGTTTCTTCGAATTGAACATTTTTTTAGGTAAATTCGAAAACGGAACCAAACCAATCTGAAAAATACCAAGACCAATTCGAAAATCGAATTACAATTTGGTTCGGTTCGGTTCAAACATCGAATTACCAAATTCCATATACATGTGTTGTAATTGTTGTTTCGTGTTGTGACCGCTAACATGCTGTTAGCATCTATTATTATTATTATTGTTATTATTATTTTAAAAAGGCATCTACATAAAAAAGACAACAACCATATATTAATAGAATAAGAAGATAAGATATAACCATCATTTATTTTATTAACAAATAAACATTAATCATGATTGATTAAATCCCGTATTCACTTGTTTTATTTATTTAGTCCATTAAGTCTAAATGACTAGAATTCACACACAAACACACACACACACACACTCATAAGTAAATAAAAATTGTTTTTCGGTAATTTGGTTTGGTTTAGTCTAAACTCAGTCAACCATAAAAGATAATTTAAAATTCTGTTTGGTCTAAAACAAATTTGGAAACCGAATTTCATATTTGGTTTGGTCTAAAACGAATTGAAATTGATTTGAATTTCAGTTTTCTCGATCCCAAACCAAATATTGCTCAACCCTATAAGCAGTCAGGGTTATACGAAATCCTATAAGAGATCAAAATTTTAACACTTCTAATTTTGGGTGTAACCGAAAGCATTCTAAGAAATTGTATGTTTAATTGATCTATCATCAAAATGAAACCAATTAACCCATTTTATAAAAGTAACCACCGACGTAGTTAATCGGGTCATTAAATCATTGTAACCGACGTAAGGAATCGGGTCATGGCGAAAACGGTTTTGCAATAATCCATCATTACCGTATGATTGAAGTGAGAATTATAATCATTATCACAATGACGGTTACAAGTAGGGGTGTTATTCGGGCGGGTTAAATGGGTATCGGGTTATTCGGGTTTGAGAGTGTGGGTTCTTTGGCCGAATCCGAACCAAATAAGGAAACGGGTTAATCGGTTTTGGGTTAAATGGATATTGGGTTAATCGGTTCGTGTTAAACGGGTTATTCGGTTTTGATATAAAAAATAGAATGCTTTACAAATTAGTTTAAACATGCTAAATGAGTTGGGTAATTTGGATACATGGGTTAAATGGTTTGGCTATTAAAATTGGGAATTTAAATCTTTACATTTTTATATATAAACATTCTAATTCTAATTAAAATTGAGAATTTTAAAATTAAACGGGTTATTCGGGTACCCGAATAAACTTGAAATCTACCCGATACCCGAACCGAATATATTATTCGGGTACCATTTAACCCGATTAACAAAACCGAAAACCGAATAACCCGACCCAAATAACCCGTTAAAGATTCGGTTCGGGTGGGTTATTCGGGTTCGGTTATTTTGCACACCTATAGTTACAAGTTAATAATTGCATCATTAAAATAATAGTTACAACATGTATCATTCCAAACTAGGTGTTATTCACTTAATTTAGTAATCACAAGTGTGTATTTCACACTTTTATGCTCTCGAGTCATTAGCATTGAAATAACTCGGAGGTTTTAACGACATTGTTTTATGTTTTGGATTTATTTATTTATTAAAGATCTATTAAATTGTATATTACATGGATAACTTTAGTAAATTTGTTTTCTTATAACTATATAAACTTAAAATTAAAAATTGATATTCCCACTTTTAATATTAATGATATTTAATATATCTTATTAAAATTAATTTATGTATAAATCATTTAAACAAAAAAACTAATTATTAATAACTTTTATGTTTATTATTAATATTATTAGTCAAATTTTTTTTAAATATTGTTTGTTGTGATTTTATGAGATTTAAGTATCTAATTATAAAGTTATACTTTTATTGTAAAAATAAAATAAATTTAAATTTTTTAATAAATTTTGAAATTGCAATTAACATTTGTCAGCATTTCATGCTGTTTGGCACGAAGATCGGGTATGTTTTTCTAAAACAGACAAACAACAAAAACCGAGATTTTGTCCATTTTCCATCGAAAGTGTACGAGGAACCCATGATGTTCTTAGATGAATTGTAAGTTGAACAAATCTCTTCATTCCAGCCATTAGGTTTTTGTTCAAATTCCCAAGTTGGAAATTTTAGTTCGTTTAAACTGTTCGTTCAAGTGGAGGTGAGCCCAGGTGTTTGTTTAAAGTCCCAAATGAGAATTTTATTGAAGTCAACCAATCCTTGACAAAATCTAACCATGGATCGGAGATTACCACTCGCCAATCCAAGCAGAGGAAGGAGTTTGATTGTTGTAATTGGAGCTCTATTAGTTGCTACTTTTTCTATTCTCATGGTTGTTAAAGTTGGAAGAATCTCAGTACTTTATCATCATCACCAATCAAGTTCTTGTCTAGTCCCTGCAATTTACAACTTTGGTGATTCGAATTCGGACACAGGAACTGTATCTGCTGTATTTGGTCCGATTCGTGCTCCTAATGGGATCACCTATTTTCATAAACCTTCTGGCAGGTACTCTGATGGACGCCTCATCATTGATTTTTTAGGTAAACTTATATGGTGAAATTCATTTTGTTTCTTCTTTTAATTTGGGGACAACTAATGAAGAATTTGACTTGACAGAGATTATTTTGTTTAATCTTCATGTGTGGGGTTGATTGGGATTTGGGAACTGAACTCTATTTTTGACTTCACAATAATTAGTCAAATCTATTTATGAACTTAATCATGAATCTAAGAAGTTTCCATTATCTGATGGTTGTGAAATTTGCTCAAATATACTAGTTCTATCTAATTAATGAATCAAGCTGCACGGTTTACCCTACTTATATGCATATCTAGATTTTTAGGATGTTTGGGGTCACCAAATAATAAGTTTTTAAGTGTTTAATACTAATAAGTTTTTCATTGTTTAATCGGTAACCAATTTCCATTATCTGATGGTTGTGAAAAGTGATAATCGGGCAAATATTAAGTTTATACACGTTGGGGTCACCAACTTATGCTTATGATGATCTCGATATACAAGGATTATAAGATCATTGATGAATAATTAGTTTAATACTAATCGGAAAAAAGTGATCATCAAAGAGTAGAGTAGATTTACACTCTTATTTTAACTGTTACTTTTGAATTTTGATGAATATGCAACACCATCAAACTGATTATTACAGTATCAAGCAACAAAAGTACATCCAGATGCCATCTTGTACACCTTGTTTATGGGAAAATTACCAAGAAATGTAACATAAAATACAAAATTTGACAATGAAGGTATTGTAAAAACTTTTTTGCCGAGAAAGGTAATATAAAATTCTATTTTGGCCACGAAAGGAGATGAATTTCAAATTTTAGGCCAAGACAGATAATCAAATATTATTCTTTTACCAAAAGAGGAAGCATAAAATTAAATATTTACCTTCTTAGTTGGTCATCACTCATCAATACTCTTTTTTGTCAAATTTGAATTTTATGTAATATTTCTTGGCCTAAAAAATTTTACATTACCTTTATTGTCAATT
The DNA here is from genome assembly GCA_020465985.1 of Centrapalus pauciflorus. Taxonomy (NCBI): domain Eukaryota; kingdom Viridiplantae; phylum Streptophyta; class Magnoliopsida; order Asterales; family Asteraceae; genus Centrapalus; species Centrapalus pauciflorus. The sequence goes on from JAANYP010001252.1 coordinate 759,037, forward strand.
TTTGAATATTATATTACGTTTCTTGGTAATTTGCCCTTGTTTTATTGCCATTGATTATCCAAATTGTACTCTTCTTGAAATTTTAATATAAATTGGGGTATCAGATTTTCGACCTTTATGTTGGGCACTAATCAGAAATGAATTAGTTAAGAATATTCTGATTAATTTTCATGTGGGGTTGATTGTTGATATAATGATCTATTTTTCTTGAAGTTATTGCTGGATTCTGAATTCACTTAAGAGAAGTGAATGACATCTTTAAAAAGAGGCTCAAAAGGATTGAACTTGTCAACTTTTGTCTTTCTGATGTTTGTGTATCTTGTTAAAGTCAGCTTATGCTGTTTGTGAATGGGGGTTTAAATTTGTGAAATTATTATTTGCAGCTGAAAAATTAGGTCTGCCATACTTAAGTGCATATCTGGACTCTATTGGAACAAATTTTCAACATGGGGCTAATTTTGCTGCCAGTGGATGCACCATTCAGCCTGCAGATGCTCCGATGCTAAACCGAACTTTCAACCCTCTCACTCTTGATGTACAGTTCTCGCAGTTCAAACAATTTAAAGAACGATCTTCTGATTTGTATCGTGAAGGTAGACATAATCCTTTAAGCATTGTTTTAGACTAGTTTTGGTCAAAAGTGGAACCCAACTGATGTTCCCTTTTTGCATTTCATGCGGTTGTCAGCACAAAGTTACGACATTAGATATCGTCTTCCACGACCTGAAGAATATGCTCGGGCCCTGTACACATTCGACATAGGACAAAATGATCTTCATGCCGGGATTATATCAATGAAGGAAGAGCAAGTGAAGACATATATTCCCACCATAATCAATGAGTTTGCTTCAGCTGTTGAGGTATTGCATCTTCAACCTGTAAAACCAATTACATCTCGTAAGAGGAAGTGTAAAACCAATCTTTTTGACCCTGAATAATTAGAAAATCAAAATCATAATAAACCAATCATTTTGACCCTGAATAATTAGAAAATCAAAATCATAATCAGTTTTTGCCAAACAATTGAAACTGATTAACACAACTTCAAGTGGCGATAATCAGTTTAAAAGAACATCTATCCACCCCAATTTAATTTTTAGGCCAACGTGTTATAATTTGGCCTTCTGGGCCTCTGGGGTTTATAGATTTGGGGATTTACGTACAGAAACTCTACTACTTATTAGCCAACTTCTGTGTTCATGTTGCAGAAACTTTACCAAGAAGGAGCAAAAACTTTTTGGATACATAATACAGGTCCGATCGGATGCCTGCCTTTTTTTGTTCATAACTATCCACCAGCTCCAGACAACACAGACCAAATCGGGTGTGTGGAGTCATACAACGAATTAGCACAAGAGTTCAACAAACAGCTCAAAGATAAGGTATCACAACTGGGGACACAACTCCAAGAAACCTTGTTCGTGTATGTTGACGTTTATTCGGTCAAATATTCACTCATAAGTGAAGCAACCAAGCATGGTAAGCAACTGTTTGATCTTCAAAAAGATGTTTCTGCAATCTAAAATACTTAAAATGTGCACCGTAGGACCTACATCAGTTAGTCCATGGGCCATATTAGAATTTAGGACCCATAATCCTAATATAGGCCATTCTATATAGGACAAGTAGGGATGTGCAACGGTCCAAAAACGAGTTACTGGATGTTACCGGTACCAGTTTTGTTTTGGTATGGTTCCAGTCTTTTTTCAACTTCTACAAAGAAAAGAATGCAAAAATAGACTGAACTGGTTCCTCTAGGTCTGTCAGTTTCATGGTTCAGTGCTGACATTTGCACGCCTACATCTAATAGTCAGCGAACTAACAGGCCGATCTGAATCGCCCGCTTCAACACCCCTTCCCAGGGCCATCTCATCGATTCGGAGGCCCTGTGTTTGTGATTAAAACATAATCGCTTAAATATTTTAAATAGTAAATTAATCAGTTTGAGACTAAATTTTAATACAGTGAACAACAAAAAAACTTACTAGTGAGAAATTAAAATAAATAATACGAATCAAATTGAATTTGACATGAATTCCATTATAATGCACTGATGCATAACGTGCACATGCCAAATAAAAAAAAAATTTATTGGTCTAAATTTAGATATTTATTATGACCGTGAGGGCCCTATGAAATTGGGAGGCCCTTTGCGGCCGAGCCTCCTGCACACCCTAAAAGTCACCCCTGCCCCTTCCTTTCAGAGGTGTGACATACTGACATTCTCTGATGTTTCTTGGCATCTGCACCTTACTCCCAACGATTAAAGAACACGTTGATGCATTTAAAAGATGATACTTTTTGCAGGGTTCACTGATCCTCTTGGGCAATGCTTTGTGCACGATGGAAACGTTGGTAGAGCTTGTGGGAATCCGTTAGAGTATATAAGCTGGGACGGAATACATTATACAGAAGCTGCTAATAAATGGGTAGCTAATCGTCTTGAAGATGGATCTGTATGTACACCCAAGCTTCCCTTAGCCAAATCTTGTCTGGGGTTTCGTTGATCAAAACTAATACTCGTCATCAGTCATCGTCATGACTCTTTTGCTTCTGTATTGTTTCTCTCGTAAATGGTTAAATGTTAATCATAGAACGACTGGCGTATGCAATTTAACTAACTTAACATCGTGTCTACATTTTCATTACCTTTTCGTTTGCTTGTTCTAGATGACGTTTGAAAAGTAGTTAAATAGATGAAATTTGATGACGTTCGAAAATATTGGCCCTTACCACCGAGGCAGTCCAACCACCTGGCAAGGGTGTATTTTGGTCCAAAACCGGACTGAAACCTTAACCGAAGAATTGAAAGAATTGGAATTGAGAATCGGACCAGGTAGTACCGGTTCGGTCCAAGTTATTTCCTAACTTTTACTATGAAAAGGTATAAAACTGCACAAAAAGTGACAATCGAACCATTTGATGCCAGTCTAGTATCAAAAGAATAATAAGACTTAGGACAAAGAACCAAACAGTTACTTTGGTATAGTCTTCGGCTTTTTTTTTTTTTGTTGACTTTTAAAATGAAAACATTAGAAAGAGACGAATAGTCCACGTTGAAAAATGGAAAAAAAGAAAAAAGAAAAAGAAAGACCAATAATTGAACCGAACGGTAAGAGTGTTTTTAGCAAACGAGAATTTTTGGTTTGAATCTTTTAGTAAAACTAAAAATATAATGGTTTTTAGGAAAAAATACATTTTAAAGATGAGAATATGTTTAGATGTGTTATAAGTAGTTTTTGTGTTTTCATTGCACAATCATTTATAACATAGATTTAGATTACTAATTTGAAAACAATGAATCTAATTATCTAAACACATTTCCAGAAAACCTTGTTTTCGACGAAAATTTTACGAATTTCTAGATTTATTGTGTCACGGAAAAAAAGAAGCTAAAAACCGACTATGCTGGGGATCGAACCCAGAATCTCTGGTTCCGTAGACCAGCGCCTTATCCATTGGGCCACAGAGTCATTTTTGTTTGTTATTTCAATCATATTTATATAAACATTCACAGACACAGCCACACAGACGTAGGTGGAATTTGAAGAATATATAATTAAAGAGAATAGATATATGATTGGGAGGGTTTTTACTTTTAGAGAGAGAAATGACAACAATGTTGATCAAGTCGGGTCAAACATCCACCGCCATGCTTCTATCGTCGTCAGTTCAGCCCTCCACAGAAGGGATGTTCATGGATGGTTAACCGAAACCGAAATCACATTTCGGATGGTTAACTGGAGATACCGGTTCGATGATTTCGTGACCTAAACCCAAAAAACCGGTTTTTTGCGGTTCGGTTGTTCGGTTAACCAATTAACCACTTTCTATTTAATTAATTAATTTTCAAATTATAAAACTTCAAAAATTAGTTCCTAAAAACTAAAAATGTCTAAGATAATAAAAGTGATGAATAAAACTATAAATAATCTATATAATATCTTTAAAAGATTGGACATTATCTTTAAAATTATAATAAAAAGAAAAAAAACAATTTTATAATTTTCTAATTTAAATTGTTCAAGTGTAAATTTTGCTGTTTTGAATTTAAAAATTAATGTATACTAATAGATAAGTTATAATTTTAAATTATTGTTGAGATAAATGTTAATATTTATAAGCATAAAAGTTAAAATATATAAAATTAAATTTCTTTCGGTTTTTCAGTTAACCGTCCGTCACCGAAATCGTGAACCTAAACCGAAACCTAAACTGAAGTTTTTTTCTGGTTCGGTTAACCGAACCGAAAAGAATAGAAAAAATCGGTTCGGTTAACCTCAAAATCGGAACGGTTTTTCGTATCGGTTTCGGAATTTTTTGAACACCCCTACTCCACAGCACCACCGGATGACGGCGACAACATCTAACTCGATTAAGGTTTTTGTTTCTTTGATTTTGAGAAAACTCAGAGGTTCCTCCCTCCCCTTTTGACAAAAGCAGAAGAAATAAACCAAATTCATGTAAAACTAAAATATAAAACAAGAAACGACTCTGCTGGGGATCGAACCCAGAATCTCTGGTTCCGTAGACCAGCGCCTTATCCATTGGGCCACAGAGTCAATTTTTGTTTGATTTTTCAATCTATAAACCTAAACGGTTTAAGGCTTATTATGTTGTGTTTGCTGAAATCTGTTAAACTCGCTATTTTCAATATTCTGCAATATTATATTAATGAAATCTGTTAAACTCGCGATTTTCAATATTCTGCAATATTTATTGAAATATGTTAAACTTGCTATTTTTTTAGTTCCCACAGGTTGAGTACATGGGTTCTATTCTAAAATGTAAATGAAACAACACATTGGTATGTATATTATCTCTTTCTCTTATGTCAATTTATAGTTCTTCAAATATTTCTTTCAACGATTTCTATGATATTTTCTGTTTTTATGTAGATATTAACTTGATTAGGTAGACTCAAGAGTGTTAAATTCTATGGTTACAATATGAATTATTATACTCTTAAGAATAAGCCTTTAACTTGGCTATTAAGGATTTAATCGGTGTTAAAGGTTTTGAGAAGTTTTATGCCACAAGGTATGTGTAATTCTTGAATGTTTTTGTATAGTTGACGATATTATGGCTACCAGTTGTAGTCATTCTATGTTGTCCCATAATTAGTAAGTACACAATTTTTCGTTAACGTGGTAAGTACTTGCTTGTTTGGAACACCAGATCCATGAATTAATGATATTCTAAAGGGGCAAACATGTTAACAAAAGAAAAAGTATATTTTTAATACTTGTAGTAGCATATGTATCATCATTTTGGCATCTAAATTTCATTTGTTTGCAACAAAACAAAATAATATAATTATGCATTGGAAAAACTCTTGTATTTTGTTACTTTCTTAATGTATTAAAATAAACTCCACTATAGTTATTTGATCTATTCAAAGTGAATTTGTTTCTTGCTTGTTCAACATGTTGATTTGTCGATGATTTTCTTGAACTAATAGTAATAGCTCTCGTGTAACATTAATGTTGTTTTTGGTCATTTGTCCAATTTATATACGGTTTATTATGAAAAAAGAACAACATACTTTCATGTTTTTTTGTGTTTCGTCCTTCCGTGTTATTTTTTCTTAAAAAAATCCTCAAACTAATTTTTTTATGGTTTAGTGAAATTTGACAATTGAATACCGGTTTTTCAAAACTAAAAACTCGGTTCACTAATTATATCTGGATTCTGATACTCAAATTTCACAAAACTAAAAAAATTAATTTGAAGATGTTTCTGGGAAAAATAATATGAAAAAATGTTGAATTTTTTTTTTTTTTTTTTTTTTTTTTTTTGGCAATAAACGGTTTTTCTCGGAACAACGAGCCCAATCGAGGTTGCCAATTCTTATGGAAAGACATAAATACCCCTTAATAATGCTTCTTTCGTTTGTTTCCCATTCCCCATTCTCTCACACCCTTTGGTAATTTCATCAAATGCTAGTGGCATAAATGCTTAAAAGCCCATGATGCACAAGTAACTAGCAGTTACCGACACACACATTATCCTCTTCCTCTCGTTCCCATCTTCCGATTCAGTCATGGAGCTCCGGCGACGGTTGAACTTTCCGGTTGATGTTGTTATGCTGTTTTTACTTGTTCTGTTGATTTGCCGTTTTCCTCGTTCAGCCAGCGCAAACCCATGTCATTTTCCGGCGGTTTTCAACTTCGGTGACTCTAATTCAGATACCGGTGGGTTGTCGGCGGCTTTTGGACAGGCCGGACCACCCCATGGAGAGTCATTTTTCCATGGTCCCGCCGGTAGGTACTGCGATGGTCGTCTGGTTATCGACTTTATAGGTATTGAATCAATTTCTTTCTTCTTTTTATTTTCATTAGATTTTATTTTATCAAGTTCAAGTGCATTTCGAATTTGTTATACAAAACAAAAAATGATCATAAATCTATATCAATAATTTTATTCATTTATATCTATTATTTTATTTAAAATGACAATATATTTTGGATTTTATAATAAAATGTTAGTATTTTACGATGGTTATTGATGAAAAAACCATACATTGTGTTGAATAAAAAGTTATAAACTGCATTAATACTTTTTACAAACGCTTTCGAAATATTCCAATAAACCAAATTTGTAATCCGATAAATAAACCAATCGGTGGAATAATTGTTATTATTTGATTTTAGTTTTTAATATAAAGTTTATATAATCCAACAAAAAAAGAGAGAAAAGGATATATACAGTAAAGAGACCACTATATTCTTTTCACGTGAGTGGTGGTCTTGATCAACGAACCTCCTTGTCACTGTCACCTTATGTCCCAAACGTTAGAAAAAGAGTTTCTGAATCACTGATTTCTCTAAAAATCATGTATAATTCACTTTTCGAATTTGATATTTCGACCTATAATTAATGCCTAGGTTACACGAAATTCAAATTATTGGGATGATTCTTGAATCACCAAATTCGTTTTTAGACAAAAAACGAATCCTCCAAACTGACTAGATGATAATCTGTTTTTATTCTCTTTATGTATGTCAAAACCACCGAAAGGATAAGATTTCGGTTATTAGCAGTTAAATTTTTAACAGAAATTAATTTAGGATCCCCGCCAGGAACGCTGCCCCTAGAACCCCACCCCACCCGCCCCCTTGACCCCCGCCATTTTTGTCGCGTCGAAATTAATTCAGATTAATATAAGTGTGCACTTCCGCACATGCTAACTTATATTAAAACTAAAATATGATCTCTTTGACATACTTTATTATTTTCATTATACTAAAATGACAAGATGACACTAAAATTACATCACAAAAAGTATACAACTTGCTTCTTCATTTTTATTATATAAATGCAAAATGTCATTAAATCAAAAATATAAATCTTTTAATTAATCTGCAGCCGAGAGCTTGGGGCTACCATATCTGAGTGCATACCTAGATTCACTTGGTGCCAACTTCAGCCACGGAGCCAACTTTGCAACCGCTGGTTCGACCATTAGACCCCAAAACACGACCCTCCAACAAAGTGGGTTCAGTCCTTTTTCCCTAAATGTTCAATGGTACCAATTCAATGATTTTCATCGTAGGGTCAGAAGTTTTCCTACACATAAAGGTAACATACTTTCAGTTTTTCAGTATCTTTGTACACATTCTATACAAAACATTTACGTTATATGCATATATATATATATATATATATATATATATATATATATTCAATGCAGGGAATGACATATTTATGAATTTGATACCCAAAATCAAAGATTTTTCGCGTGCTTTGTACACATTTGATATCGGGCAAAATGATTTAACAGCGGGTTTGTTTAAAAACTTGTCGATCGACCAAGTTAGGGAGTCTATCCCTGATATCGTAGGACAATTCGAAACCGTTATCAAGGTACAATCGTTGGATACATGAATTAGGCTATACATTGTGTACACTTGTAACGCGCGAGTTAAATTTTTTTTAACCAGGATATATACGATCAAGGTGGAAGATCGTTTTGGATACATAACACGGGTCCATTTGGGTGTTTACCGTACGTGCTGGATCGTGAACTAGTCACGGCGGGAGAAGTGGACAAATACGGATGTGTGGGCCCGTTTAACGAACTGGCTCAGTTTTTTAACCATAGGTTAAAAGAAACCGTGGACCGATTGCGAGAGAAACTACCGAAAGCGTCAATCACTTATGTTGATGTTTATTCGGTCAAGTATGCACTCATCACCAAAGCAACGCGATGCGGTATGTGACATATTTGATGATATGTTTTGGCTAGATTACTTTACTCGAATTAAAAGGAAAAGAGATAGATAGAAAACCTAGGTTGCGTTTAGTTCACGAAAACTAGTCATTTTTCAATTCCAGTTTTCAAGTTATAGCTTTTAGAAAAAAAAAACAAGGGATTCTATGAAAAGTGAAAACTTGTTTAGATGATGAAGTTTTTGTTTTAGAAAAAATAAGATAGATGATTATAAAATAAGAAAAATAGGTTAGGTGGTAGAAAAGTAAGAGAGAGAAAGAGAAATTTATAAAGAAGTACAGGGTAGGTTATAAAAAAGTAAGTGAGAGAATATGAAAAGTGTTATTTTAAAAGTGAGATGAAAATTTATGAAATTGTTGTAAAGTAAACAAATTTTCATTTTTGTTGAAAAGTGAGATGAAAATTTTGAAAATTTTCGGTAACTAAACGCATCCCTAACTTTAAAACTGAAATTGAAAAATGACTAGTTTTCGTGAACTAAACGCAACCTTGATTAGTGTTTGTTGGTGTGCTTTAAAGATTTGTACGTTGGTTTAAAATGTAGGGTTTGAGCATCCGTTGAGAGCATGTTGTGGTCATGGAGGAAAGTACAACTACAATTTGCATATAGGGTGTGGTGGAAAGGTCAAAGTGAAGGGGAAAGAAGTCTTGGTGGCTAAAGCGTGTGATGATCCAACGGTCATGATCAATTGGGATGGCGTACACTACACCCAAGCAGCCAATAAATGGATCTTCGATCAAATTGTAAACGGGTCGTTTTCTGACCCGCCAAACCCATTAGGATCGGCTTGCCATCAGCAGTATTAGGGATTTGATTTTATATTTTTGCCAGAAACAGCATTAGGGTGATCCTAATTAAACAGTATTAGGATGTGGTTTTGATTTTGACTTTTGTGTGTGTGTTTTTTGATTCGATTGCGGTTTCTGCAGCCCACAAAACGATTCATAACAAAAGATTAACCATAAATCAAACATACGTACACAAAATGGAAACCTAAACGCTACACATTAACATACAAAATCATTTGGGCTCTCTGCAACTTGATCTGTCAAAGACGAACGGGTAAGGAAGAAGGTGACCCATGGAATAAAGTCAAACTATGGTGCTGTTTGTTTTTTAATGGGTTAAATTTATAAAATCTAAAATCACATATGAAATTTAAAAACTCTGAAATCATCGTTTGAATGTTAAGAGCTGTCTTTAAAGTTTGAAATCTGAAAAATAAGATTATTAATTAAATATTAACTTTTATAATATTTATATTATATTTATTTAATTTATAGTTTTATAAAAGTAAAATATTAAAATAATATAATATTTTAATTAATTAAATTGAATAAATATTTTTAATTAATTGATATAATATTTATCTTTATTTCAGGTGGTATTTGTTTTTTAAGAGGTTAAATGTCTGAAGTCTGAAAACCATGCCTTAAATTAAGAGGCTCTGAATTTTAATTCAGACTAGTTTCAATCTCTTAAAATCAGAGGGAAAGTTAGAGGTTGTAACATCTTAAGTCTGAATTTAAACAAACAATACAAATTATGTTAAGATCCTGAAATTCGGACTTCAGACCTAATTCAGACCCTCTTAATTGAAAACAAACACACATTTAGTTAAACTGAATTTAAAATTTTAAATAAATAAAAATTTGATTTTATTTAGGGAAAAAAAATTCAGATCATTAATTCAGATTTCAGTTCAGCTCTTAATAATTTCAAATGTTTTAAGATTTTAAATCTGAAATATTTTGTCCCGCCGAGAAAAAACCATGTATGTCACAGGGAGGACTGAGGAGTCTCAGAAACGTCAAAAGCTTATTTATATGTTTTGTGTGCCCCACCTATTGCATCAGTTATATGGTTAATATTATTATAATCACTAGATTAAAATTATGTTTTGTATTTAAAAAAAACTTTTTACTTGTTTTTCAGTTGACAATGAATTTTTTTTATAAATTGGTTATGTTAGTAACACAATTTTAATTTAAAACATTTAATTAGATTAATTTTTATTAATTGGAGCTAAATAAGATAGATTTTAATTTTATTTTATTAATTAATCAAATAAATAAATTGAAGGAGCTAAACTAGGAAATTAGATGTTTTATTTTATTAATATAAAGGAGCTTGGAATTTCGGAAAATAAAATTTTATCCATTTAAACATTATCCGACCAGTTTAACCCAGTCACCGGTCAAAAAAGAGTGACTAAGATCAGTAACACTGGATTTTTTAACATTTAGGGTATGTTTGTTAAAACTAGTTGTGGTTTCAAGTTTTTGAAAAAGCTAGAACTTTTACTAGCTGGAGCTTTTGGAAGCTGATGTTTTTTAAAAATGGTAGTGCTTTAGCTATAACTTTTTTTATTAAATTAAAGAAAAAGTCATTAATTTCAATTAGAAATTATAGTTTATAATTAAGAAGAAGGTAAAGAAGTTCGGAAGTACTGTTTGAACTTTGAAGTTTAACATTCTAATAAAAAAAGTTAGATGGTAAAATATTATCTCAGAAAAAAAAAATCAGTAGATTCTTTTATAATAAAATAGTTATGTCAATTTGTTACTGTTTCGTGCATAAAAGTATAAAACCCCAAACAATATATACGTATTTTTATATACTCCTAGTCAAAGAGAAAAAAAGTCTTATTTTATTAATATATAATAATAATAATTATAATAATTGATATACAGCATCTCTCTCTCTCTCTCTCTCTCTCTCTCTCTCCGACTGATACAGTGATACACAAATACACACAGTCAAGGGATCATCTCAATTCTCACAGCCGGAAAATGGTTCACGTCTGTACGCTACTGATATCTGTAACATTATTACTACCAATTTTGACATTTTCATTGCCGGAATGTAATTTTCCTGCCGTATTTAACTTCGGTGATTCGAATTCGGATACTGGTGGTTTATCGGCGATATTTGGACAAGCTCCTCCGCCTAACGGCGAAACCTTCTTCCATCATCCTGCCGGCCGCTACTGTGATGGTCGTGTTCTAATCGATTTCATCGGTATGTTATTCTCCCTCATTTCGTTACCGTCGGTTGGATTAGCATTCTAGCATCGTGATCGTCTATCGATCTCTGAGGATTCAAATTCATATTTCGATTTGTGTTTACCTTTAGCATGGTTGCCGGTTAGGTTTACATAATCATTTCAAATCCCCTCCACAACTAATGATTGAGGTGGCCGTCGGTCCCTCCAAAAAAAAAAAATGTCCGTGTAATTCCTTGGTTGTTTAACTCCATGAATATATTCAATGTTATGTTTGGAAGAAGCGATCGATAGAACAAAAAATGAAAATAAATTAATAGTTGAATTATTTATATCAAGAAAGAAATGAAAATAAATTATTACTCGAATTGTTTATATCAATTATTTATGAGTTCACAAACAATATCAATATATAGCTTAAACTTGTTGAAATAGGTTCTTTTATAATCAATTTAAAATAATATGCTAGAGGTTGTAACAATACAAATTCACTTATCTCATTTTTCTAACAATGATGAAAATTAGGAAAAAAAAAATAAAACAATCATAAAATTATTGTATTTTTCAGTTTCATGATCTAAAAAACTAAAGATTTTATTTTTACTTTGTCTCTTCAATTTTTCCTACCAAATGTAACCTTAGATACATATTTAACTATCAACTTATCTCATTTATTCATTTACTCATTAAACAAATCTCTATATCATGTTTTCTTTTTGGAAAAAAAACATCAGATTTTGTTATTTCTATATTCATGTAGTATTTAAACTATGGTGAATCATTCTATTTTGATGAAATAATCGATCAAAGTTGTTTACAAACATGACATTCTTGATGACACGACAACATGTTGCCATGTCATCAAACTATTTAAAATATCCATTTTAATTATTAGGGGACGTTTGATATGGTGGAATTGAATGTAATGAAATTTATAAAAAAAATTTAATTAATGTTAATTATACTAAACAGAGATTGACATAGATGATGAATGAAAAACCATATTCATTTCATTTCCATTGTTTTGATTCTCATGTAATTTCATTTCGATCATTCCATTTTCAGCATACCAAATATAGTTACTAAAAATATTACTTTTAACCACTTAACCTTTTTATGTCATATTTTGGCCACTCAATAATTGTTTACCTTTATATTTAGTTTACTATGTGAGATTAATAAATAAGTAGAAGAAAAAATTTAAATAAGATAAAATAATATACAAGAATCGGAGGGAAAAACAAGGGACCAGATCAATAAAAGAAAATAAATTTATATGATTTTTTTTCAAAATTAACCATTTAACGATGTTTATTATTGCTTTTAACTTACCTAATTATTGTCCTAAATTGAATGGTTAAATATTCAGCTGAAGGTTTAAGATTACCTCATCTGAGTCCATTTCTAGACTCGATGGGTACAAATTTCAGCCACGGAGCTAATTATGCGACGTCCGGTTCTGCAATCCGGCGTCAAAACACTACCATCTTCCAAAGCGGGTATAGTCCCATTTCCTTAGACGTTCAGTATGTCGAATTCTCCGATTTTTTTAAAAGATCCCAAATAATCCCTCAAAGAGGTACTGTACTTACTTACTCTTCCCTTATTTACAAATCAAAACTATTTATCCTAAGAACCGTAAGAACTCATATGGTTCTAAGGTTCTTAGTATAACTTTAGTTCTTAATGTACATCACTCGATCTCCTATTTAGTATTTACATAATAATATGTGTCATTATATCGTTCATTAAAAATGTGACACTGCACATGGCCGGCCATGGTACGTACAGGAGACGTCTTTAAGGACTTGTTCCCGCAAGAGGAAGAGTTTTCTAGGGCATTATACACGTTTGATATAGGCCAAAATGATCTCACTGCTGGTTACCAACTTAATATGTCTACAGAACAAGTAAAAGCATATGTTCCTGATGTTATATCGCAGTTTATGACTATTGTCAAGGTCAGATACCTAACTTAGGGGTTGTTTGTTTATATCTTAATGGAATCATTAACACGTCATTCAAAAAGGTAAAATAACCTGTTAATAATTCCATTAAGAGGTTGACAAACAGTGCCTTAATTTATGAAAGTGTTTATGCGATATTATCTTATTTTTTCATAACATTAAGGGTTTGTTTCAAATTTGTTACTTAACATGAGTAAAGTATAATGACTAAAGTTGTATGAAAAAAATGCAATCATATAAAGTGAGACAAATGTAAAAGTATGTTAGATATTTAATGAAATAAACCCATGAGGGAATTACAGAATCTAATATAAAATTAATTGACCCAACAAAAAGCATCACTAAAAGAGTAAAAGTATAAAATAGTAGTAAAAGTGATGCTAAAAATCCATGATAATCGGTTTGAAATGGGTTATGGTATGAAAAAAAGTGTATAAGGGTTGTGTTTATTTATAATTAAGAGAGTTTGAAAATGGTCTGAAGTCTGAATTTCAGATCTTAACTTAGTTTGTGTTGCTTGTTTAAATTCAGACTTAAGATGTATCTCTGAAATTCCTTATGAATTTTAAGAGGAAAAGAGGAGTCTGAATTGAAATTAAGAGTCTCTTATTTCATATCTTAAGACCCCTTCTTCAGACGAATGTTTCAGACATATGTTACTGTTTAATGAAATATAACCGTTTAAAACTAGTTGATGCATTCTTTAATCACAATGCGTAAACAGAACGTGTATGCTCGAGGTGGGAGATCATTTTGGATACACAACACGGGGCCGGTAGGCTGCCTGCCGTATATCATGAATGCGTACTTGATCACGGAGGCACAGGCAGATGAACATGGTTGTGCTGCCGACTATAATGATGTCGCACAATATTTTAACAAGAAACTCAAGGAAGCCATAGTCCAACTCCGAAAGGAACTTGGTTCGGCTGCAATCACCTATGTTGATATCTATTCAGTCAAGTATTCACTCGTTGCCCACGCTAAAAAGCTCGGTAATTTTGCTTGTTTTTCTACTTTCCGTTCCATTTCAGTTCGAGCCACAAACTGAATCATGACAACAGGATTTGGTGATCCGTTCTTGGCGTGTTGTGGACACGGAGGAAGGTACAACTATGATAATGCAAGGAGGTGTGGGAGCACAGAAACGGTGAACGGTGAAGAAATCTTGATTGCTAAATCTTGTGAAGATCCATCGTCGCTCATCAATTGGGACGGGATTCACTTCACTGAGGCGGCTAACAAATGGATCTTCGATCAAATTGCTGATGGGGCGTTCTCGGATCCACCGCTTCCGTTAAAAATGGCTTGTCATGCAAAGGGGAGAGAAGGCAATTATGCCTTCAAGTCGTACTGACCCGAACCAAAGATTTTAAAAAATGCACTATTTGGTTCGGTTATGAATTAGTTGTAAATCTTTTGAATGTTTGCCTCTTAATTCATTTTAGTCTTTTGAATGCAATATTTGGTTCAGTCGACCAGTGTGTTTGTTTACTTCTTAGTGATATAATTAATAAGTAATTCAAATGTAAAATGATAGTTCTATTAAGAGGTAAACATTCAAAAGACTAAAATGAACTCCTCGGTTAGGGGACAAATGTAATGAAATTTAAACAATTAGGGCTTACATCATCAGACAGTAACGTTTTTTTTCATTTGTAATAATAAGATACGTTACTATCTGATGATATAAACCCTTGTTGAACCTTTAATAAGGAACAATGTACAAACTCACTTGATGCACATTTATAGTTATTGGAAAGCTTTGAGATCAACTATCATGACAGTTATATCATCTAAACTACCTCTACTTACAGCAAGGTTCACAAGCTCCTTGCAAGCATCAACAAGCCGATCAGGCATCACGCTATTTTCTAGGTCGCGATCCTCGAGCTGAGTCCTTGTTGTCGACAAAATCCGTCTAGCCTTGCGTTGAGGTTCATCGTTTTCACTAGGGAAGTAGTTTTCACTTTCGTTGCAGTTATTATTAACTCTCCGTTTCAATTGCTTGACCTGATATATGTTCTTCCGTTTTGGCGAAAAATATGTCATGCATCGTGTCACTATATCAATGGCTTCTTGATTTCCAACCTGAAAACATAAGAAATCAACTTTCCAATCCATAATTCATAAAGATTTTGCATCAAATGGAACCCAATAAGTTCCAGTTGTGTGCATTGATTATAGCAATGTACTTTTAGATTAAATGTGTATATTAATCACATACTTTCACTTTTTAAACGTTTATAGCAATATATGTTTGCAAGTTTTATTTCATGGATTGCTATAAACATGAAATTTTACAATGTACATTGCTACGATTAGTGAAAACGACAAAAACATTGAAAGTAGGAAGCTGTTTTTTCTATGGGTTAAGTGTCATTTTGACCATCCAACTTTTAGGTTTTTTAGATTTAGCCACTAAACTATTTTTTGTCTCGATTTAGCCACTATACTATATTTTGTATACATATTTAGCCACTAAACTTTCCTTTTACTGATTTAACCACTGAAAATTGTCCCAGTTTGGCCACTAAACTATCATATTTTGTATCGATTTAGCCATTAGTTTTATTCATTTTTCCCAAAATAGAACATTAAAAAAAAGTTCAGTGGTTAAATCATGACAAAAAACAGTTTAGTGGCTAAATGAGACAAATATGAAAGTTGAATGGTTAAAATGTTACTCAACTCTTTTTCTATTAGTCATGAAGTTTAAAGCACAACTATAGATAGACTAACAAGTAGAAACCAAACAAAGCATGAAAATCGTTGCTCACCTCGTCCCATAATCCATCGGAAGCCAAGACTAGATACTCCAAGTCATCTGTCAATGGTATAATCTTCGTCTCGGGTTCACCCAACACCCAGTCTTTCAAATGAGCATCACCTATGCTTCTTGAGACAGCAAGTACACCATGAACTCTCCAAGTTCCACGATGAAGCTCTACATATCCCCCCTGACACACATGTCCAAAATCATTGGGTATTGATTGTTTTTTTTTTCTTCAAAGAAACGTTAAATTCGCTCTAATTTAATTGTACCTTATCTTGAATCCTTTTACGCTCATCCTCATGTGACGCTGTGTGATCTTTAGTTAAAGCATCAGCCTTTCCTTTTCTGGAAAGAACAGCTCTGCAATCACCTAAGTTGGAGACAACAATCTCCTTCTCTTCGATAAGGGCTGTGACACAGCAAGCACCACTCTCTAATCCCTGTGATTAAGTCATCAGCACATAATGTTCAGTTTTTCATCATAGCTTTTACTTTTAGAATTCAACGTCAAAGACTCAGAAGTCAACCAAATAACTCTGTTCATGACCAATGCAGTTAAGCAATCGTGATTAACATTCGTAATCATTGTGATTAACATTCGCTTCAAAAAGACCATTTTACGGGTCATAGAGATATCCCAAAAAGAATTATACTTGGAAATTGGAATTATACAAACATTGGTACAAAAGTGTTTGTAGTTTCTGTTTGCAACTATCGGTTGTTTTTTTAAAGTTAAAATTAAGTTGTAGACATGTAAATGATGATTACATAGTTAACAATTTTAGAAGTTGAAAATTGTCGATATTTTCATTTTGGTATGTGACTTTATTATAACATGACCAAGTCTAGATCTTGAATAAGTAAACGAGTATGTGAACAACTCTTAACAAACTTAACTTTAAATGCTAGTAGTTACATATAAATATAAGAACTGGTCAAAGTGTTGTTAAACAAATGGTTTGACATTGTTGTCACCATCAACTATGCATTGTTTGTGTACGCCTCCTGGTTTTGACTGCAAAATAGAATTCTGACACTTGATAAAATGTATAAGGAATGATTGTAATTCGGTTCTTTATATAACTAAAGATTAAGATTGTATAGACAAACTGGATTTATTTAGAGGTAAGTCATACACTCTTTTCTCTTGATGAGTGTTGAACGGTTAATATTGATGGGTCCACATCATTAAACAAATTATTAGTAAATTAGTAAGTATGTAGGTTGTATGATAAATAAAATTAACGGGGAGGGGTGTATATATGACAATATCCATAATATTTGATCATTCAAGTAATACTTTGATTAAAGACTGTTACTTGAATGACCAAATATTATTTCTTCTTTTGTTCGTTGAATACTTCAGTGAATAGTCTTAATGGTTTTATGACAAACACTAAAACCATGTGGCAAAGCCGAGGAGGGCCGGTTGTATCGGGGCCGAGGGTTGAGGATGGTGTGGCCGGCGGCCTCCATCCCATGTGGCAAAGCCGCAGGCCAATCGGGATGGGTATACCCGATGCTCTCAAAGAGTGTGAGATCTCACATCATAGATAGATGTGAATGAAAATGAACTATTTCTCTTGATAATTGACACAATGGAAGTCTCAAACTGATGTAACAGAGAATATGTATTTACTAAATAGAAAATGGTTAAATTTGTATACGTACAAATATATTTAAGCACTAAATAATTTGACTTCTTAAAACAGGTTTCCTTTTTGACACTTGAGAAAATATATAGCTCTACACACTCGTAAAATTCTGTTGTTACTTGTTGATAAAAGAACAAAGTTGCTCAAACTTTCAATAATCCAGAAAGTCAGAAACCATCACTTGTGTAAATATTTAATTCAAGAAAAGGTTTAAAATTCCAACACTTTTTCTCCGTAGTTATCAAAGTAGTGTGTTCGAAAATAAGTTACTATTTTGTATTATTTACTTTTTGTGATATAACTGAAGAATGAAATATTTACATATTTAGTTAAGAGAGGTGATTTGTACACTACACTTTTTCTCCACACGCAACTATCTCATATAAATAGATTATTTTACACTTACTATAAGGAGGTAAAATGTAAAGTTTATAAAAATGATATTAATGTTAGAAAAGTCTATTTATGTGGAATTGTTTCGTATGGACAAAAAGTGTTGTGTACAAATCACCTCCCTTCTGCACTTCTAGTTAATTGAAACTTATAAAACTAAATGAAAAACAACTTTTTGTAACATTTAATGATATACTAACTTATATTATTCAAATAAAAATCATAAAAAGATAAGCATCAACAACATACCAATCTAATTAATGGTAGAAAAGTCTATTTGGACGGTCGAGATGATTACATGTCATATTGTTTTTTCTCCGTCGGCAATATATTTTTATAATTAATTGCATTTCCACCAGATCCTAATTCTATGTAATTCTATACTTTAACTTTTAAGCTACCGTTACAATCATTTTTACCAAACATTTTTACGAAAGTTTCAAAACTCCGGCTAATTCTATGTCATTCTATACTTTAACTTTTAAGCTACCGTTACAATCATTTTTACTAAACATTTTTACGAAAGTTTCAAAACTCCGGCTAATTCTATGTAATTCTATACTTTAACTTTTAAGCTACCGTTACAATCATTTTTACCAAACATTTTTACGAAAGTTTCAACACTCCGGCTAATAGATAGCTAAAACGTGACAGTTACAGCCATTTTTGTCAAAGATACAATATTTATGTTCATGAAAGATATAGCACCTTGGTCTTCTCTTTCAAACAAATTTGTTCATTTTTACACAATAAGAACACCATGTTTCACAGACAACAGTATTTTGGACGGAAAAAAAAAGGGGGCAAAATGTGATGCTCTTTTGACATTTTCCAAATAGCTCATTCTTGCAAACCGTTCTTTTGACATTTTCACATGTGTTCAGTTTGTGAAGAAATCCAAAATAGATCAATGTTGAAACGATTGACTTGAGAAATTAATTTCTTCACAAACCATGGAAATGTAAGACCAAAAATTCATCCATGTTCTTTCAGCATGTTGCAATTAATTAGAGTATGGTTCATCAATCAAGAAGCAATTCAATTATGGTTCATCAACACAAAACTAATATTATACGAACCTGTTTTAGGAATTCATCATCTGTTTTCATGAATGCAGCTTTAACAACTTCTTCTCTTGTTGTATTCCCTGAGCATTTCTCCAACATCTCTAATACATTCGAGTGCAGATTCTTCGCTACAAATTCCGCAGCCTTGCTGCCTCCATGTCCGTCATAAACTCCAAAGAAACCCTAATTTCACAACCAAAATAACTAAATCAAACATCAAAAACCGATCATCAACTACTGTTTTAAGATGGATAGAAATTCCATTAGAACACACGAACTGATTAAACCTATATTATTCCATTATTAACACAGTGTAACCATGAGGATTTTGAATGTACCTTTTCGGTGTTGGAAGCAGAAACAATCGTATGAGTATCTTCCATGAATGACTTCTTGCCTTTAACGGAGCAAACACCGACGCCGAATGCAGTAGACGAGAAAACAACATCAGATCTGGAGGCGCAGTTCTTCGGTGTGAATTTAGCGGTGGTGGAATCAATTACTTGAAGTACATCAGGAATCTCAATCATCGGCGGTCGTTTCCGTTTCTTCAAAGAAGTCAAGACGGTAAAAGGCTTCGGCGGCGTAGGCGTGGGCGTGACGTTGATATCGGCGGCGTTCATATCGGACAGCCTTAAAATGCTCGGAGGCATGGTTGAATTGATTGCTTAGTTATTGTTGCTCGGAGAAAGAATCTCCGACGTCGGACATGTCACATGTACCGGCGAGGCTTTGGAAGGAGGGTTAAAGAAGAAGGAAAAGATGGATGAGTTGTAACGGCTACTTTCAAAGAGGGGATCAGTCTACCGGCTACCCTAGAAATGACTTTGCGCACTTTTATACCTTAAATGACCGCACTGCCCCCCATTTTTGTGTTTTCTTTTGGTTAATATCCTAATAAAAACCACCTAAACTTTTATAAATTTATCAATTAATTTATTGGATTTTATTTTAAGTATTTAAGTCTCTAAATAATTTTTTTCTTTCGCAAAATTATATATTTGATTTTTTAGTAGGTTGTTAACCGGTAAATAATATAGTGAATTAAACAATAAAAAAAAGTCCATTGACTTAACTGTAAAAACAGTAAAAGAAAGTTGGTTTTTTCCTATATTAAATCATTCGATGAACTAAGTTTAACGGGTAGTATGTAAAAAATAAAATATTAAATAAGACAAAAGATAAGACTTAACACTCGGAAAAAAAATCAACGACTTAATCGATAAACTCATAAAAGCTCGTTGTTTTTTTTATATTAATATTTTTTTTGCATAATGATAATATATTAAAGAAACAACTGGTTAAAAATCACTTAAGGATTTCTATATAGACAACAAGGTGTTTATGTACTATCGATATTAGTGACATACATTAAAGTATATCATTAAATTTTATCAAAAATAACATCATATTTTTAGTATTGGTAACTAAATGCAATCCTGACAAACAGTGATATAATTTTCGATATTAGTGACGTAAATCAAAGTATATCATTAAACTTATCAAAAATAACATCACATTGTAATATTGGCAATAAAATACAAATATACAATCCCAACAAACAACTTGATACTCTACTCATATCCAGTAAGATGTAATCCTGGTTGTAAGCAGGGTTAAGTTGTCTATTAATATTGTATTTAGTCTCCTAGATTACATCATCTCAGGTTTTTGTTTTCTTTTAGTTTATGATTATTATAGGTGTACTTGACATACAACTTATGAAAGATTAAAACTTATAGTTTTTAAAAGTTCTAACTCGTTTTTATCCATAATTCGTTTTTGGGTATGTTTCTTTTCTAAAAACTATATGTGGTGGATGCTTCATGCTTCAAACAAATAAGAAATAAAATTTGTTATTGTTAATAAATTTCATAATATATTATTACCATCAACAATATATTATTGTTAATTGTAATTAACCCTACAAAATAATTATACCTTAAAAAAAATTGTTGATTAAAAATATAGTTGTGTTTAAACTCATTACTTGTTCATACTTTACTCATTCAACGTGAACATTTTTTAAGCATAAAATTGTCAAAAGAAAATATGAAAATAAGGACAATTTTGTAATTTAAAGAGTCCATGACGATGGTTTTAGGTTGAGGAGTAAAAATAAAGATGAAAAAGCGGAGCGGGGTCAAAGGTTAGTTGGAGGAGTCAAAGATCGGGCGAGCCGTTTGAATTAAAAAAATATAATGAAAGCCAAAGTCAAAATTCTTGAGCAAGTTTAACGCCAAATTCAATAACTGTTTGTTTCCTTTTATTCTCATTTATTGTCTCGAAAATAATATAAAAAATTAGAGGAAATTATAAAGTAAAATATCAGTTATTTTTTATAAACTTTGAATAGTATATATGAAATTTCTTTCTTAATTTATTTAATAATATGTTTGAACAATTATTTTCCTATAATCGCATATTTGCATGATATTTTTTTAAAGGGTGTTTGGATTTGCGTTTGAAAAAGTGTTGTAGCGTTTTGATAACTAATAATCATATAACATGTGTAACAAAAAGTGCTGCCAGAAATGTAGTGTTTGGTTTAGCTTCTGCTCTTTGTCATCGTAATTATCAAATAATCAGTTTTAAAGTGTTTGGATTTGCGTTTTCACTTGCAAAATGACCAAATAGTCACTTATTAAACATATAAGCTACATTTTTTAATATATGAAAAAGTGTGGTAAGATTAACTCTAAACGCAAATAATCACTTATTAACGTATGCAATCCAAACACTTTAAACTACTTATTTGTGTTATTAACGTAATAAGCTAATAATCTTAATCATAACGCAAAACCAAACACCCTCTTAGTTTATGAACTCACGTAATACATGAATAATTTCAATAAATAATTCGTTATATAAAATTTATGTAAAATTAAAATTAAAACATATAAATAATAAACATTATTATAAAAGACTAAAATAATATTGTTATTTGTCATAGTTATTATTTTAACAGTAGTTATATTTTATTTCTAAATTTATATATATTTAATCGATATAATTTAAATTTTCAACTAGTTTATCGACCCATGTTATACATGGGTATGTTAAATAAAGATATTAAATTAAATTATTATTACAAATATAATAAAAAAGTAAAGTACTCATGTTAAAATTATATAGAGTATATTTTAAAATCTTATAAAATATGAATTAAAACCCATGATACGAGGATATACATAATTAACATTAAAACATAATAAATTATTTTTTTATTATAATCACCCATTTGATACAATAAATTCAAAAATTTTGTATCATAAATGAATCTATATATGTTTATTATTTATGAAAAGTAGATTTAAAATAACAAATATTTATTGTATAGTTAATTTAAACCCAATATGATGGACTATATAAGTCAATATTACAAACATATAGATTGTTTCAAAACCAAGTTTAAATTAATATGAAAAGTAGATTTAAAATAACAAATATTTATTGTATAGTTAATTATTCACGTAATACATGAATAATTTCAATAAATAATTTGTTATATAAAATTTATGTAAAATTAAAATTAAAACATGTAAATAATAAACATTATTATAAAAGACTAAAATAATATTGTTATTTGTCATAGTTATTATTTTAACAGTAGTTATATTTTATTTCTAAATTTATATATATTTAATCGATATAATTTAAATTTTCAATTTTATATAAAACATAATGTTTCTATATATTTTAGGGTTAACTGTCATTTTAATCATTCAACTTTTTAGATTTTTTTTTGATTTGTCCAATAAACTATCTTTTGTCCTGATTTAGCAACTAAACTATATTTTATACATATTTAGCCACTAAATTTTTTTTACCGATTTAATCACTGAAAATTATCACGATTTGACCAGTAAACTATCATATTTTGTACATATTTAATCATTAGTTTTATTCATTTTTTCCTAAAGTGAAACAATTAGCTAAAGTTTAGTGGCTAAATCAAGACAAAAAATAGTTTAGTGGCTAAATGAGACAAGTTTGAAAGTTGAATGGGTAAGATGATACTTAACCCTATATTTTGTATAACAAACAAAATGTTATGAAATATGATATTTTAATAATATCGTATTATGTTTAGTTTTTACTTATTTAATATTATTTGTATAATCTTTATTTATATTTAACATAATTTAAAAAATTTATAAACACATAATATTTTTTATACAGACATGTAGATAAGTATATATAAGATGTAATTTGAATGTATTTGTATTATATTCATAACAATAACAAATAGATTATATGATTTAAAACTTTTCTTAAAGTTTAGATTTAGATTAGTTAGATTTTAAAAAATGTCAAATACATGATGATGACAAATAACATTATTGGATGATGTCAAATAATGGACAGAGTTAATTATTTATTTATGTTTATAAACATTAGATATAATTAATTGTCTTTATCTTTTATTTAATTTATATTAAATTTAATAAAACTGTATTTATTTATTTATGTTTATAGATATTAGAAATATTAATTGTATTTATCTTTTATTTTATATTAATTTAAAAATAAAAATAATAATGTTGTATTTATCTTTTTTGGTGAATTATGATAGCGTCATGTGACAATTTGTGTTCTTCTCTATTATATATATACTAGTTTATTACCCGCGTATTACGCAGATATTTTTAATATTATATAAAATATAATAAATTAAAAGGTAAAGATATAAATATTATTTTTTTTAAACAAAACTATGTAAATGTATATGAATTATAATTATTCTCTTATATTTTTTTTAAACTTTTATTATATTGTATTATAATTAATAAGTTAGTAGAGTATTAGAATTTGTTTGATTTGATTTAAATTTAAAAGTAGATTATATTAAATTTGGATAGAATTAAATTAAATTTCTTTATTATCTTCAAAACCCATAAATGTCACGTGTCGATTCATGGTGATGACATGTAGATTCATTAGAGAAGAGTATATTTACTCTTTTATTAGTATCTATAGATATAGATATGTATATAGATTTTTGATCAAATTAATTACATGATACGATAACTTTAACAAAATTACAAAAGGAACTAGTGTCCTGGTGTTTATAAGTGTTTGTTGTTTTGAATAATGATACATCAACCTTAAAAATATGTATATTAAAACACATCGTAAATAGGGGTGTCAATTCTGACTCATTCAAGCAAACAGGTCAAACGAGTCAACGACCAATAGACAACAATTTAACATAATTTTGAAATTTAAAAAAAAAACAATTAGTTTAATACATTATTTTCTATAATTTTTTTAAAAAAAAATCATGTTCTAGCTTACTATTTTACAAAAGCTCGTTTAGATATTCCGTCTGTTTGACTTGTTGGATCAAAATTGGCACCTCTAATAAATCGAAGGAAATATAAATGGCTGAATAGATTGATTTTTATATTTACGCTTTAGGTTAATCATTATACTTCTCTTTTATAAGAACATAAATTCTATCGAACGAAAAGTTAAATACATATTTTAAATTTTTAATGAATCGATAAGGGAACATATCAAATAGTATTTTTTTTAATAGTTTTACACGAAAGCTTGCTTCAGACAAGTTCGATACGATAGATTAAACTATGTGCTAGTTGAGGGGGCTTGCCTTGTCACTTTCACTTCCTATAGGCCCCAAAGAGTCGTTAGTAAGGATGTCAAGCAAACTTACAGTTATGTAGCGTCACGTTAGCTTTGTTATTCGTTGTCATTTTGATATCATGTTACAGGTGTGTTTGCCATTTTTATTTTATTTTCATCTTGAAGTTAAAATAAAAACATTGGAATAAAAAATAACACTAAATTAATAATATTAAAATTGCACATAACATTAAAAATTAAAATATTCAACTTAAAAATTAATACATTCAAATTAAAAACATAAAAAAAATTCAAAATAAAACAAAACTTAAAAATAAAAACCTACAATCCCCATTTTCTTAAATTTCTTCCTTTTGTTTCAACGCGACTTTGTATTGTAATCCGGTCAAATGATTAATGTCTTTGTAATAAATTCTCATGCCACAAGCTTTTTTTCTCTCAACGACCTCTTCTTTTTGCAACACCAGATATTCGGTTAAACGATCTTGTAACCCCGCCATATTTGTCGTAATGATTTCAAGACCTTTTAACCCGGTGTATTTATGGTACCGGAACTTGTCGTCAATTTACCTTTACGTCTTGTCGCGTTCCTTCCAATCGGCGGTGTGGGTGGTGGAACCTCAAAAGAGATCGTCATCGTTGTTAAGGTTGATCCCAATATGCGCATCGAAAGTCATGGTGTACTCGTTAGAGTCCGATATTTTTGATCGTTTAGACTCACGTTCAATAAAATCATTGGCCGTCGCAACACGTTACCAAGTTGATCAATCTTTTACTACATACCAAACTTCGGTATGTTGAAATGGATACGCATTCGTGTCTTTAAATATCACTTGTGCTTTTTGTAAAATATTGGCATCGTTTTGTCAATGCATTGTCTGTCCCATAATGGGTCCCATTCTTCTAGCCTTTCCCCGAAGTCGATGACTATTCATCGCGATTACCTTGACACCAAAGAAGAGTTCGACCCAATGCTTTATTTCTGTCCTAGTTGATCCTGATTCGACATTAGAAGTATATTGATTTTTCCCCAATAACCGAATACTTTTGTCTGTAAATACTGCATACCTGATTCCATCCATAAATCGATTAATCCCATTAGATCGGATGGACTATTGCCGCAAATTGTTTAACGGCGGCGTTTTTTAAACAACACAAGTGCTTAAGACCCATTTTTATGAATTCTATTGCCTTTTCAATACTCTCAAAGCCCAAATAATACAGATTTGAGATACATAATTAGAAGATTGCCTACATTACCACCTAAGTATCTTACATTACCATCTATGTTTCGAGTGAGACTTAAACCCATAACACTCTTCATTAGGACAACACATTTATTCTTATGTCAAAGGCATTTTGGTAGGATAACAATATTTCTATTCACCTTTTTGAGCACTAGGACATTCACATTTCACTTGCTCAGCTCAACAAAAGTCGGTACTAATCAACCACAATTTAGTCACATGATTGAACCGTGATAGTTGGATCCCCTCTCCTTTACGGTCATGACTACAAGAACCATAAGGGCATTTCGTAGGAATAACATAAGCTTTTGTTACGAATAAATAAACCCCAAAATTAAATGCTAGTTGAAATAGCTTCTATTAAGAAATTGAGTTTTTTATAGAATTATTTTGTTATCATTCTGTTAATTATAAAGTACAACACTCTTTTATGTTCTTTAAAATAAATGCTAATGTCGTTTTTGACCATCCAATTTTCAGATTTGTCTCATTTAGCCACTGGATTATTAATTTTTTCACATTTTTTCATTGAACTTTAATTTAGTGTTCTATTTCACGTTTTTGAGAAAATGATTAAAAATTATAGCTACATGTATACAAAATACGATAGTTTAGTGACTAAATATGTATGATAAATTTGGTCGCTAAATGTGCAATGAAAAATGATAGGGGATTTTAATTACAAAAATGGTCCAACTTAAAGTTTTTTGCACAATATCCCTTATATATAAAGTAACAAAATATGTCAGTTGCTTACCTGTCTGTTTAAGCAGCCTGACAGCTACTTTCACTGTTCAATGAATAGTGAAACATGTATAAATAGTATTATTAGTAATGATAGATATGAATATAGTGATTTAATGATAAATTATTAAAGAGACAAAATTATTTTCATCACGTGTACGTATATTTAATTTAATTTATTTTGTACAACACTTTATGTTCATTAAAATAGTTTTTTATAAGAAAAAAAAATGGTTTCAAAATATAAATTATAAATGTCTGTATATATAATTGATATTAATTCACCCACTATCACGGTATTATTGACGTAAATTTAATAACTTATACGATGAGTTCTAGTTTCTGCTTTTCTCCCATATTAATTTCGTGGTCTAGGACTTTTGGTCAGTTGGTCGGTCCTATTGAAAATGACAAACGTGATTTTATCGACTGTGTTAAAAGTAATTTTGTTATATAAATTGATGAAAAATGTAAACGTCGTTGCATAAATATGGAGTTAACCATTCCTTTAATTATAAAGTACTATTTTGATAAAAATTAAAAAAAAGATTATTTAGTTTTTTAATACTCATGATATCTAATATTTTTTAGTATAATTACTTTTAAGTACATGGTAATCAATAACATTTAAGTTTATTACATTGCTTTTAAATGCAAAGCAACTTTTAAGCTACAAAAAATTATTACAATCGATTAGGGGTGTTATCGGGACCAAACCGGATCGAACCCGGTTAGGACCGAACCCGAATTTGGCTAAAATCTAAACCTGAAGACCGGACCATTACTTTACAATCGATGCTATTCAGGACCGGTACCGGTTCGGTTCGAGTATTTGGTGTACAAAAACTCAAAAACTTACTCCATTTAGAAGGTTAAGAGTGTTATCGGACCGGACCACACCGAACCCGAATTTGGCTAAAATCTAAACCCGATGACCGGACCATTACTTTGCCATCGGTGCTATTCGGGACCGGTTCGGTTCAGGTATTTGGTCCACATATAACACCCAACAATCGACTGTCTTAAAAGATAACATATGACAAACTATTTACTTGTTTATCAGAATAGATACATAAATACATGTAGATTATAAATATAAGTTTGAAATTTTAAATTTTATAAATAATAATAGGAATTATGTCGTATTAAGTACTATCATATTTAAGATTAGATTGAAACCACATAATTTTAAATAAAAAAAAATAGAAAAGATGTTGTATTAAATATGAGGATTAAACTTTTAAGTTTTATATTTTAAAATATAAGATTGCTTTGAAATTTAAATATTAAAAATAAAAATAGGAAAAAGAATGGCACGTATCAAAAGCAGAAAAAAGCAATTGACAATCTAGAGAGAGAGATAACCTGTAGCTCCACGAGCTTTTATCCCACTCACTTAACCAGAAGCATTAAATCTATGTTTCTAATTTAAATATATAATAATTAATAAATTACTTTAAAATATAATTTAATTAAACAAAATTTACTACATATATATATAAACTATATAGGATTAATTTGTAATGGTTGTGGATGAATAAATTAAATACTACCAGAAATGGTAGAAAGCAACTATATATACAATGATATACAATATTAATTACTATACTTAGATCAATGTTTCAACACATCCAACATTTAACCTAAACGTGAATCTTTTAAAAATATTTATCAAAAGACAATATTTTTAGTTTTATCATCAATAGATAGTTACTTTTGTTTTCTTTTTTCCCATAAAAAACCAAACGATGAACTGCCTTTCTTTTTAAACAAGCTCATGATTAAAAAAAATGGTCTCTACGTCCCTCCGAAAGTTTCGTGAAAGCTAACTTCCTCGTTGACCTTCCTCCGCCACTACATTGCCTTCCCAAAGTCGCATGTTTCCGTTACAAATCAATGTCTACATCGGTCACTATGTCGTGTCGTCCATGTTTATCACTACAATGTGACACTATTTTGGTGTTATTTGTAATTAAAAAAATAAAAAACAAAACAAAACCTTATGTAGATTTGTTTTTGGCACCCAATGTTGAATTTTGCATTAATTGGCTTGTTGGATGTTGGACGAGAAATATATATAAATTTTGCATTAATCTTTTTATGTTTTGTGTGATAATTTGTATATAACCACGTGGACGAGAAATATATATAAATTTACTAATAGAAACATCAAATCTCATTATCTTATCAGTAAAGGAAAGGAAAAAAAAAAAAACTAAAATTATGATGAATGATACAAGTTGGTGCTGTGCTTATTTATACATTCTATCACATGATCCCAAAAATTAAAGCTAGCTTACAATTATATATTTATTTTTTATTTAATTTCTCTCTCTCTCTCTCTCTCTCTCTCTCTCTCTCTCTCTCTCTCTCTCTCTCGCCACTTGATTTAGTCCAAAGTGTACGTTCTCGACTTCGTCTACGGTTTTTGTTAATCAATTCTAATTTCTTATTATTCAATAACGTAATATGTAAATCGTATACAATTTATTCAGATAAGGATTGACTTTTAATAATACGATAGATTTTCTATTACAATTTATCCAGAATATATATTACGTGGATATTTTTAAATGGATGTCTGGGATTAGGTTCAAGCATCAATTTTGATTTCATTTACTGTATTGATTTTACTTTATTGGTTTTTGATTTTGAACGACTGGGTTCAGGAATCACAAGATTTATGGTTCAAAATCTAATCGATATCTTAGCTAAATTGTTTCAATCTCGATTTTGATCTTGTTATGTTTAAGGTTCTAGATTCGAATTTAAATATCTGGTTTTTTATGTCCATATTTTGGGTTTTTTAGTTTCAAGTTAAACATTCTTATCAAAAAATAAATAATAACAATGACAACAACAACAACAACAACAACAACAACAATAATAAAGTAAGTGGCATGTCATATAAAATATGTTATGTCATCGTTTGAATCAACAAAACCATCATGCCAACATACTTACCGGTCATAGGTACCATATTGACAGGTCACCCATGAGTACAAGTATCATCCGATTAAAAGATTAAGTAAGTAATATCGATATTTTCAGTAAAGTAACATACATTTTTATGACTAATGTAAGTGTCATGTTATAAAAAATGGCATGTCATCGTTTAAATCAGCAAAAACCGTCATGTTAACATAGTTACCGGTCATACGTACCAGTATACTACATCAACTGGTCACCTTTAAGTACAAGTACCATCCGGTTAAAAATAAAAGTAAATTAGTCATATCGATAATTTTAGTAAAGTAACATACATTTGTATGACTTTAACCCTAACAGAATTTGGGTGCAAATAGAATTCACTAATAATAAAATGCAAAAATAAAAAGTAGTTTATTTTTTGGCATTAACAATAAGAGATTGTTATATATTTGTTCCATAAATAATAATGTACGTTCAAAGCTATTTAGGGCTGTAAACGAACCTGACGTTCGACAAACCTTTCGTGAATAATTCGACAAAAGTTCATTTATGTTCATTCAATTATTATATGAACGAACATGAACACAATTTTTTGTGTAATTTATTAAATGAACAAACATGAAATAAAGTTTCGTTCGTTCGTTCATGCTTGTGAATGTTCAGTTATGTTTGTATATGTTCGCTTGTTTATTTATAATGATTTCTTATATTTATATTATATTTAATGTAAATATATTAATAATATTATTATTTAATAACATATTAAGTGGTATGATTGTTGACATTGAATTAAGATAAAAGAAAATTCATATGGTTAAATGATCTTATTTTAGTATTGAAATTGAATTTCTAGTATCTTATGACGTTAATTTATTATTATCGTAGTAGTTTGAAGACATTTATAAAACTTATGAATCTGTTAACTATTAACAGTGTAGAAAGTAAATACGAATTCCGGACATAGATTTAGGTACTGTTTGTTTTCTAAGAGATAAATTGTTCGATGTCTTTTACCATGTCTGACTGTCTGTAGTAGAATGAGTGGTTTAAAAATATGCAATTGCAGAAAAAAGACTGCTTGTTTTCTAAAATTAAATTGTCTGTTCAAATAATAAACTTCTGAATTAATATGAACATATAAAATATAAATTAAACATACGATACCAAATAGTTATATCAGTATATAATATTGGTTACAAATATGTTTTCGATATTTTTATAAATTTTATTAATGCTAACTTCTTTTTGGTACCCTATTTTTATAGATTGTATGAAATTCACCGTTAAAACAAACATTTCCTTTTGTTTGATAAGATAGGATTTATTAAGTCTTTTACACTTATGAATTATTAATATGTATTATTAAAGGGTTATGTGAATATGTGTTATATTTTAAATGTTAATGACTAATATTGAAAATGATTTTATTCTTTAAACTTATTATAATGAATTTTTATGATTTTTGACATATATATGATGTTTGAGTTATTGGTAAATTGTAAATGTTTGAGTTTGAAGTAAATATATAATGTCAAGGTTATTTTTAATTGAAATTTCAAAAGTAATGAGTGGATTTAAAGTAATGAACAAATTTTAGGAAAAATCAAGTGAAAAAAAGAGATAATGAACATAGTTTAGAAGAAAATCAAGTGAAGAAATATATAAAATCACAATCTTTTATAAAAGTAAGTAATAAATAAGTTAGTTTAAAAATAAAGACTAATTTAGTTTAAATAACAATGATCAAGTCAAAACTCTTCAAAAGAGATTGTGGTAAAGAAGATGAGTAATTAAAAGTGAATAACATATGATTTCTTGTCTGCAGGGAAAAAAAAAACATTCGAGACACTTTTAACTTTTTTCAAACAAATATCTATTTTTATTTGTGTCTACCTGGTTACAGACATAAGAGCTCAATTTTTTTTTAAAAGAAAACAAACATAACATTAGTTTACTTATGTGTCATCCCTTATTAATCTAATATTTAAGACCATATCATTTATTTTGATTAATCAATGCGTTCAACTAAATCATGTGGCGTTCAATCATTCGAAATACACGAGATAAAAAACCTAAGCATTAAGTTGATACCAAAAATGCTTATTTTGGGTTTGATTTCTTACTTAATTTTTTCTGATTATTGAACAAAAACATAATATTAAATACAGATCTCTCTAATGACAAATGAACTAAATGGGTTATTTGATTGACTCGAATGACAAGTGAACATTTCAGATTTCTTAAATGACAAATGAATTAGTGAACGAAATAATAAGAGCAATCAAATATGAATTTAACACATAGTGTATTAATTTTTAAGGTTTATTAAAAAACCTAATATGTTTTTATGGTTTTTTCGTTTTCATCTCTCAATGTTTTTTTTTTCCTTAAAAGTCTTCAAATTAAGAATTCTTTTCTAGAACTGTGAAATTTGACTATTAAAACATGGTTTTTATAAAACTAAAAACCGAATTCTAATAGACAAACCAAAACAAAAACTTAAATTGAGGATTTTTTTTTGGAAAAAATAACATGGAGGGACGAAAACACATAGAACGTGAAAATATGTTGAGTTTTTTTCATAATAAACCCTATTATTAATAACCAATTTTTTAAAATAGTACTATTATTGTGATTAGAAGTTTTTTAATCACAACTGATATCGTAGATATCCTATAAATATCGTTTATAGCTAAATACATAAATCCAAAAATCCAAAACAAGAATTAAAAATAAGATTATATATATATATATATATATATATATATATATATATATATATATATATATATTCGAAGTTAAATCCAAAACACATTAATTTTAAATTTAAAAAAAAAAAATCCCTAAACGGAATTATTATTAACAATTATTTTTAAGTCGTCTAAAACTCTAAAATTTTATCCTAAACTAACAAGAGTGGGAGAAAAAAGAAAATATAATTAATCTGTTTGTATTTCTATGTGTCTCTAATCAACTTGTAAATGATTTAAACCTTGATAAGTAATTCAAATCAATGACCATATCCTCTCTCATTAATAGAAGTTGAAAAGAAAAGAAAGAATCCTTTAAAATCATTTTCCAAAGCTCTCAAACACGGCAGAAGCGCCCAAGTTTTTCAGTTAAAGGAGAAGAATAATCATTGAAGCCCACACATTTTTTATGCTGAAAGACTTCACGAAGAACACTCTTTCTACAATCACATTTATCATACAAGTTTCGATTCACGGAATCTTTAAGATAAGAGTTGTTAAACCACATTGGGTTTCTCGAAATATTAGTGGGTTTGTTCGCAAAAGCATTATTCAGGTACTCCTTTATGCAAAAGTTTCTTACTTTTTGTGTGTGTGTTTGTGTGTGTTTTGCCATACCGGTGAGTGAAACAAGCTGATACAGTCCAAGAAAGGTTTTTATATGTTTATAGGTATTGATACTGTGAATTACATGTAAGCAAATTGAGGTGTTTTATATTGATTGCAACACCCAAGAGCTAGGGTTTCTGAATCTTTTTTATGTTTGTGGTAAATCAATTTGCTTGAATCATCTGTTTATTTTTTTAATTTTATAAATACATGATGTTTAATGTTTATTTTTTATATATATTCTGCGAGTTGGGACAACTTTGATCTTGATGTTAAAACTGTTTAAAATTTGTCAATTTACCAAAGTTAGTTCAGTTTCTTGAATCTTGATATATGAGTTGCCTATTGAGAAATTGAAGGTGAGAATCATATATTTGTATTGTGGGCTTATATGGTTTGTTTTTGTGTGAAATTTAGTTAAAGAATTGATCCAATATTGTATTTAGGTTTTTGTTGGATTCTTTGTTTTATTTTATGGATCTTTAATGCTCAATCTTGTCTTGTTCATTTAAATAAGCATCTTGGTGGAAAAGAAACAGAAGTCAAGTTATCATATTCAGGCAAACCAGTAATCATTGATTTCTTGGGGTTCTGAGTATCATCCAAGAACACAATGAACTCAGGAGCAGATCAGTTTATAAAACAGGGTATGCGTGTGCTTCGCCAAGATTATTTTGTAGCATAAAAAGTGGTAACAAAAAGACACGTAAATATGGTGCATCCCCTGGATCTGCCACTGATTTGAATTTTCCTATCTGTTTTGATCTTCTAGTTGTTCTTCAGTAGCTAATGGAATCTTCATGAGTTACTTGCATAGAAAAACGATAAACTTTGGCCCTGAATTGAATATAACTTGCTAACTGTATAGAGCTGTCTTTTGTTAATTATTTAGTGAACTGAAAATCATTAAATTATTAAACTTTCAAAACGGTTTCGTGAATGTTGTTCTGGTAGATGCAGATATTGGATTCAAAGCTATCTTTTTTGTCATTTATTGAGTAGCTGCTTTGGTTTTTCCGTAGAATGCAAGCTGCTTTTGGAATATAATTTGTCATGATCACTATGAAATTGGAAGAATATAAACGAAGGGGAAACCTTGGTCGTAGGTTCGTGCCTCTTTTTTGTTGACATTAGGAAACCTTTCGAATTCCGATGAAAAATTGTTATGTATTATTCCATTGTTAATGACAATTTTCAGGAAACCAAATGATTGGATGAGGGCTATTGTTACAATTACATTTAGTATTGTTTTCGGCTTTTTCATTGGAGTATCGTTTCCTGCTTTTTCACCACCAAAGGTATGTATTTCTACCTCTGTCCCAATAAAAGAGTCAACATTCGAATTTTATGGATCGAAGTAGTCTTATTTGACTTCAAAATTATCAAGAATTATTTACTTTGGTATTAAACGGCATAAGATGTATTTTAAATTTGAATGGAAAGATTTTGGACACTAAAAAAGCGGCGTCAAATACGTATTTGAAAGTATTGAAATCAAATATCTGACTCTTTTTATGGGGCACGATGAGTATGTTTGTGTTCTTGTGTTTTGAAGATTTTGTTCTAGCTAAAGAGATTACTTATTGATGAAACTTCCTTTTATTTTCCAAAATTGATAGCTCAAACTTGTACCGCCAATTGATACATACCTTGGTGACAAAAATTCGGGCCGCTCTACACAAACAATCTTAAATGTGATATCCGTGACGAGGGATAACGTATCAACTGAAGCTAAAAAAATTGATGATCCATCAAAGGTACAAGCCCATTCGTTGGTCGAAATATTTTTTGACAATCTATGTTGTTCATCTTAAAATGGTCCAAAGTAGGTTAAAAGTACTGTTTTTTACTCATGTTATCTGACTATGTAAGATTGTGGTCGATGACTAAAGGCATGTTTCAGCAAGAGATCATATCTCTATGGGTTTTCAAGATCGTATATTCGTATCTCTATTGTGTTTCCTTTCCAAGAATCTTGAAATTATTTTTCTGGTCATTGAGACCCATTTTTCTTTCATAGTTTCGTATGCACATTGGTTTGTTGAAAACGGGTCAATTTGAGATTTATTGTATTTCTAACGGGTCAGCTGGTAATATTGAAAAACTTTGCCAAAAAGGGAACAGGTCGATGGGTTCTAATGGTTTTAAAAGTATGTACATTCAAGTGTATAAAAAAAAGGTAACCCACACTCTCGGCCCCCAGCCGACCGGTCCCAGGGCCAACGTGGATCAGGTCAATCGCGTAACCCATAGTTAAGAGACATATGCAGGGTTCAAGTGTATATAGTATGCGAGTTCATTATGAAATTGATAAAAATGACAACAAAAGTGTTGGTGGGTCAACCCAATCGGACCAACCCGTTAATGTATTTCAACCCATTGCCCTCCGCCCGCCACCTGTAAATAGGGCCATTTCTACTTTCTAGTTAGATTAAAGGGTTTTGTACTTGAAATTCTTTGCAGATATATGTCTCCACTAACCCCCGGGGTGCTGAAAGACTACCTCCAGCTATAGTTGCTTCTGAATCAGACTTCTATCCTCGCAGATTGTTCGGTAGACCTAGTGAGGTTAGCCTTCTCCCATTGTCGGTCATATCTGACTTTCTTGGAGACTCGTTAAAATTCCACGTGTCTAACGACTCTAATCAATCACCTTTGTATTTGTAGGACCTAACAATCAGACCAAAGTATCTTGTAACTTTTACAGTTGGTTATAATCAGAGAGACATCATTGACCAAGCAGTCAAAAAGGTCACCTTCTTTCTCTTTATCTTCGTCACCTTCAAATATCTCTGTCCTAATGGTGTTTGATCCTACAGTTTTCAGAAAACTTTACAATCCTTCTGTTCCATTATGATGGCCGGACAACCGAGTGGGATGAATTTGAGTGGTCAAAGAAAGCCATTCACATAAGTGTTCCGAAGCAAACAAAATGGTAACTAAATTACTTCAAAGAAAATATTGCAATAAATAGCAGCATCCTTTCACTCTGTTTTTAATTTGGTCAATGGACTTTTTAAAAACCCGTTACTGAAACTGTTTCTAGTTACCAAAATAGCAATACAATGGAAGTGTGTTGCTATTTATTACATTTTGAATTTACACAATCTTTTTTACTAATTAGACTCATGCAATAAGTTTGACTTTGTGTTGATTTCAAAGGTGGTATGCGAAAAGATTTCTGCATCCAGACATTGTTGCGCCATATGACTTCGTATTTATCTGGGATGAAGATTTGGGAGTTGAGCATTTTGATGCTGAAGAGTGAGTGTTGATGGCAAGTTATTTGTGTACGAAGCTTTGTTTGATTAGGCAACGTCTGACTTATATGTGTGCTTTGAATCTTTACGCTTTTAGGTACATTAAACTTGTGAAAAAGCACAAATTGGAGATATCGCAGCCCGGTTTGGATCCTAGTAGTAAGGGTTTGACATGGCAGATGACTAAGAGACGAGAAGATCTTGAAGTTCACAAGTAAGTAAACACATTGACTTCGGCTGCTAATGAGAAGATCCTAAAAACCTGAGGTCATAAGCCTTTGATTGCCTATCTTAATCACTTATCGAACTTTTCGAGCCTTGTGTATGTATATATAATAATAATTAATAGTTTCAAACGGATCAAACTTTATCGAGTCAGGCTGTCATAAACTTATAGCTCGAGGCAGAAAGCCAGAAGCCAAAAGAAAAAAACTCAAAAGATGAGTTTAGTTATTGAATATAATGTTTATAGATATATTTGAGCTTTTCAAGATGAGCTTGAGCCGAATTCAAGTCCATCTTGACTTGAACTTGAACCTACATCTTGAAAGCCTGACGAGCTCGAGCTTAGTTTGACTCATTTTCAGCCCTACATCGACCGTCTACTTACAGTATATGTTAAAATTGAAATCTTTTTTTGTAGTGACACTTATGTTCTTTGTTTCTTTTGTTATGCTTTGGTAGAGAAACCGAGGAGAAACCAGGGTGGTGCAGCGACCCGCATTTGCCTCCATGTGCAGCGTATGTACAGATTTTCTTTCTATACACACTCGCACTTTCCAACCTCCCGGAAAAGATAAACGGGGAATGGTTTGACTTTTGAGGTCAAACATGCTGACTGCCTTTTAGGCCTCATTTGTTTTCCATCAAGAGACTCTTAAAAACGTCTAAAGTCTAAAGTTCAGATCTATAATAAATTAAGATTGTTTGTTTATATTCAGACTTAAGAGGTTGAAACCTCTGAATTTTCCTCTGAAATTTAAGAGGATGAGAGTTGTCTTAATTAAAATTAAGAGTCTCTTAATTTCAGATGTTAAGGCCTCCTCTTAATTTTAGACGTGGTTTTCAGACTTCAGACATTTAGGGTGCGTTTAATTCACTTTTCAATGAAAATAAAAACTTGTTTACTTAACAACAATTTCATAAATTTTCATTTTCACTTTTTTAAATACCATTAATCATATTCTCTCTCTTACTTTTCTATTACCTATCCTAATTTTCTTATTTTATAATCACCCATCTAATTTTTATAAAACAAAAACTTCATCATCTAAACAAGTTTTCACTTTTCATTAAAACTCTTGTTTTTTTCTAAAAACTATAACTTGAAAACAGAAATTGAAAACCAACAAATTTTCGTGAACTAAACACAACCTTAACCTCTTAAAAAACAAACAACACCTTAATGTAAGAAAATTCATGTCAATATCTGAATTTAGGACCTCAATAGTCAAACCATACTTGGACCATGAACGTGTTTTCTCTAGCTGATTATTCCGATTTCAATAATTAGAGTTAGATAACAGTACTGACTTGTTTACTTACTGCGGTTACGGGTACAGATTTGTAGAGATCATGGCTCCTGTATTTTCTCGAGAAGCTTGGCGATGCGTGTGGCATTTAATTCAGGTAAAGTAGCATATAGAACGAGTTAAAAAACTTTCCCGTTAAATTCAAATAATTCATTCAGCACTTCTGTTGGTTATGAATGCAGAATGACTTGGTTCATGGATGGGGTCTTGACTTTGCCCTTCGAAAATGTATCGAGGTAAAGTTTTTTTTTTTTAAACCATAAATTCAGTCGTTGCTTGTCTTTCAAGAAACCTCGAGAATTTACTAAGCGTATGGCCTTTTTCCTCCTCTTCAATGAAATAGCCTGCGTATGAAAGAATTGGAGTCGTTGATGCACAATGGATTGTTCATCAAGGCGTGCCTTCGCTAGGAAACCAGGTAAAAAAGCAAAGTTACAGAACTGCGAAAAATAATACAAAGTTCACAAAATTTGCCGATTATTTTGGTTCCGTTACTAACAATCATACCATTCCGTTCGTAGGGTAATGAACAGAACGGAAAAGCGCCGTGGGAAGGGGTATGCAGTCGATCTCTTTCTAACCACAAACATGTTGATATGATACAAACACCGAACGCTTTTGAACTATGTTTTGACTTTTGAGTATTTGTCGTCGAATATTTTTCATAGCAGGTGAGGGAGAGGTGTAAGAACGAGTGGAGAACGTTTCAAGATCGCGTATCGAATGCGGAAAAAAAGTACTACAAGTCAATCGGTGTTGGATCAATGAACCACGAAGCGAATTGGGTGACACCCGACAGAATTCAGTAGCATTTTAGTGATTATTCATAGGGTTTATTATGAAAAAAAACCAACATGTTTTCATGTTTTTTGCGTTTTCGTCCCTAAATGTTATTTTTTTCCATAAAAGTCCTTAAAGTTATTCTTTTCTTTTTGGTTTAGTGAAATTTAGACATTAGAACCCGGTTTTTCAGTTTTTTAGAACTCGGTTTACAAATTATAACCGGGGTCTAATGTCCAAATTTCACTAAATCAAAAAGAAAAGAATAGCTTGAGGTTTTTTATGGAAAAAAAATAACATGAAGGGACGAAAACGCAAAAAACGTGAAAACATGTTTTTTTTTTTTTTTCATAATAAACCCTTATTCATATGGTTATTTC
Organism: Centrapalus pauciflorus; assembly: GCA_020465985.1. Lineage (NCBI taxonomy): Eukaryota > Viridiplantae > Streptophyta > Magnoliopsida > Asterales > Asteraceae > Centrapalus > Centrapalus pauciflorus. The sequence goes on from JAANYP010001252.1 coordinate 797,973, forward strand.
TTATACATTACATAGTATATGTTATTAGAACCATATCTTTTAACTATATATACAAATGTAATTGGTATTTAATGTATAGGGGTGAGCATTTAATGGTTCAAACCAGTAAACCGAACCAGGACTAGATCAGAACCGGACTGGGACCAGACCGGATTGAAACCGAACTGGTATAATGTTCGGTTCTTAGTTTTTTTTCAATTTTTTAATTTTCGGTTTGGTCCGATCCGGTTTGTACCGTTGCAACCCCTGTTAATGTAAATCAACTTGATTTGGTTAGGTTAGGTTAGGTTGGACCGAGCATGTTACGGGCTGGCATATTTGGGCCTTGAACCTAAATTGGGCTGTGATGAATAAATATCAAATCTAGGTTAAGCTAACCACAATTCACAAATTTAAAAAAGATGAAATAGAACACAATTATTTATTTATTTATTTATTTATTTATTATATCATACATTAAAAAATTAAATAAAAAACACATTATTTAGCAAAGCTTTTCAACATACATACATTATGAAACACAATTTTAACCTCCCAGCATGCTCATTGTTTTGCTAAGTTCAAACTTTCTGTGCCTTGAATCAATGAAATCCGTAGCTTCGGCATCCACATTCGGGTCTATATCCTGCGTGAGCCCGTGTTTGTTTTTGCGGTCATCGTAGTTGGTGGTTCTTTGAGGTTGTAGTGGGAGTCTCTGGAAGCCATGTCCGGTGAAGTAGATGTTAGAATAGGGAGGGGTGTCGAGTAACTTGTGTGGGAATTCTTTCGGCTTTTTATCAGAAGAATCGTGATGGTGGCGGTGATGATCGTGGGTCTTCGACATTGATGCAAATGGATGGGGTTGATCGATGAAGTATGTCGAAATCGAAACGGATATTTATATAAGAGTGTAGGTGTGTTTTATGGAAAGGAATCATGTTTTATGCAAAGGGATCCGATTCCCATCTCCTTTTTTTGATTGAGTTTATCAAAGTAAGAATAGCATGATTCGGTTTTGCGGCTGCCAACCTTTTTGAATTCAATCCTTAAAAAGCTTCGTGGGTTTGGTTTGACAAGTCAGCGAGCTAGCCTCGTAACAATTATATATTAAAAAAAAAAAAAACAATGTTACTTAAAGAATCTTTATTTAATTTTTCTAGACATAACGTATCCACAGGGCGTGTTATATATTTTGAGACTCAATTTTAATAGTTTAAATGGGAGGTTGGGAATAACAAAAAAAACTTATTAGTGAATAATACGAATCGAATTGAATTGAATTTGACATGAATTTTATTTTAGTGCACCAATACACAACGTATACATGTCAAATACAGAGAATTTTTATTGGTCAAACTTTAAATATTTATTATGACTATGAGACCCTGTGCAGTTGAGCTTCCCGCACAGCCTAATAGACGCTCATGCATATCCGTATTATTCATATGATTTTTATTAATATCGTATTTGTTCAAAACTCGTTGATCTTGGATTGAATTACGTGAGTTGAGGGTCTTTAATGACTAGTGAGGGAGAAACACTGCCGAAAATGGAGCTTCAACTTCATCACCAAGGCTCTCTTTCCTCTCTTCTCTAAATCTGTAATTTCACTCCTATAAGAATCTCGATCACATTCAATTGCTAGTTTAATTGTTAGATGGAGCTCTCAACCTCTCCAAACACTATTCATTATGCTTCTGGAGATTAATTCTTCTCTTCTGTCAATAATGTTTATGTCGTTCGCTTAGCATGTCCGGGGGGTCAGTACTCACACCCCAAACGAACTCAAGGACCACAGTAAGCTCTGGCTTACCCGTCCCATTGTGGACTCCTGAAGTACTGAGTTCTCGACAAAATAAAGAGATTGATCAGGACTATATCATAGGTGAAGACTATCCCAACGGAAATATGGATAAATATATCATTACCATCAAATTTTATATATAATGTCCAACATCATATTTTTCCTAACATAAAAATCCTCGGTTAGGGAAGTTTGGCTTTTCATCCATGACTCTGTGTGCGTATATGTATGTATGTGTGTATATATGTAGGTTCAAGTGAGTACCACGTATTATACAGCGCACCAAAGGTACCACTTTTAAAAATATTTTTTTTAAATTTTTTTCATAAACATGTTTTAATTAACATTATAAAGATAATATATATATTACACATACATTCACACATTCTAAATGCATGAAATTAGACCGCATATAAATGTACGTTCACATGCATGTAAATTTATCTAAGTATACATTCACATTATTTTTAGAGAGTTAGGAGATGTACGTTCATATGCATGTAAAAAAAAAATATACTATGACCAATCTCGTTTTAAAAAATATAAAATTCTCGTTTTTATGATATAATTTTATTGATTTAAAAGTTAATCATGTTATTTTAATTTAAAAAATAAGATATTTTTTTTTGCTAAGGACAATCTTTTTTGTTATTACCAATATTTGACAACTTTACCTGAATTAAAAAATTACTAATACCAATACTTTTTTTACTAATCGTACGCTTGATCTATTTAATCAAGACCATTAGATTAATCTAATATGTGAACGAGATTGTATCTACAGTTTTACGTCAAAATTAGGTTCTGAAATGATAACATCTCTCTCTTTATAAACACACAAAGGACAATATTTTTGCTATTATCAATATTTGATAACTTTACTGAATTAAAAATTACTAATACCGATATTTTTTTTACTAATTCTAAACTTGATTTATTTAATCAAGACCATTAGATTAATTTAATCTGTAGACGAGATTGGTTCTACAGTTTTACGTCAAAAATAGGTTTTGAATGATCTCATCTCTCTCTTTACACACACACATATGTATATATGTATATATGTATACAAGTGAATGACAATTTACACCATTTGCATGATCTGTTTTTACCACTCACAGATTTATTTTTTGAATTAATCTTTTTTGATAAAAATTCTTATAATGTTGTCTTATACATGTCTATGAAGAAAAAATACGTGAATGATCATTCACAACCGGGTACACTGGAATTTCATGTGTACGTTGATGAACCTGATTACATACATACACATAGATAGAGAGACACATACGATCATTTATGAACACTTTATTATCGTGACACTGTGAACAACTCTAAAATGTCTTTGAAATGGGTGATATCAAACATTTGCAACCCAAAATGGGTGATATCAAACATTTTTTATTTATATATTTGCATTTTAAAGTTTTGATAAATAAATAAATACATACTACCTGAATACTTGATTTCAAACAGTTTTTTTATTTTTATTTTTTAATCTAACGGACGTCGGTGCAAAGTTTATGCAAGAAACATGCAAGCTTAGATATTATATGATTCCTTTTTAATATAATATTTTCCAAAATTATATGACGGGTCCTGTTAACCAAAATTATATCACCAATCCAAATTCCACTACTTATGGTATTTATACAAAAAACGAAATAATAAAACTATAAATTGATCATATTTATTTGATAACACAAGAAATATACTTCCTAAAGTCCTAAACACATTATTTGGTAGACATTGTTAAACATACATGCAATCGATCAAACACAATAAACATAAGTAGTATATCTGTATGAACTATCGACAGTATTTGAATATTTGATTAACCTCCCTTCATAGTCATTGTTTTGCTAAGTTCAAACTTTTTGTGCCTCGAGTCAATAAAATCCGCAGCTTTGGCATCCACATTCGCATCTATATCTTCTTCATACGCATATTTGTACTTATGATCATAGTAGCTTGTCGTTTGAGGTTGTAAAGAAAGTTTTTGAAAGCCGTTGCCAGTGAAATAGATGTTTGAATAAGGAGGCGTGTCGTGTAGCTTGTGTGGCATTTCTTTGAGTTTCTTCTTGAATGAATCGTGATGGTGATGGTGATGGTGATGGTGGTGGGTGGTCGAGCTATGGGCCTTTGTCATGGGTAATGTTTAAAAAGAAAATGGTTAATTGTTTAACGAGTTGGATGAAGTTATTTTGATTTCTAATTAAGCACATATATTTATATACAAGTTTGCGAAGGATGGTGGTTTCGCTAAGAAGGCGGAAAGGAGTCAAATGGAATATGATTCCAATATTTATTTTGTTTTATTTAATGTTTATAATAATTATAATAAATTGAGATGTTACAATATAATATAATATAGCTAGGTAGGTTTATAGTTATGGAATGTTTGGCATGTTGATTCCTTTAGCCATTTTTGAAGGCATATCATATCATATCATATAGATTATAGAATGATGATTGGGTTTTGTGGTTGCCAACTTTTGAATTCTTGGGGGTCTTTGGTTGGTCAAGGTCAAACTAGTCGAGCCTGCAAAGTCTAAAATCAAAGATCCTATTATCCAAATTTAGATCCGATTGTTGTTTGTTTACTTCTTAATGGAATCATTAAGAAGTCATTCAATGGTAAAATGACCTCTTAATGAAATCATTAACAGGTAAACAAATGTATATTCCATTAAAAGGTGAACAAATAAGGTAAAATGTATCTTTATGCTTCAGAATTTTGTTATACATATTTCAAACTAGCTACAATTCACTCGATAAAAAGCTTTTTAACAGTCAATCATCAAATTTTGAAGGCAACTTGAGATCGAAGCCGATTCAATACCAAAAGATTTATTCCAAGGTCCAAGCTATGGTCCATTAACTCAAAAGTCTTCATATTTTTTTTTAAACGACAAACTATCCTACTCCTACTCCTAAACTACTCATTTTACCACCAAACTTACCTACTCCACCTAAATTTCAACTTGCCACCGACAGGGATCGAACCCGTGACCTCTCGTTTACAATTCCACCCTCTTACCGCCAGGCCAAAGGCTTCATATTCAACTTGCCACCGACAGGGATCGAACCGGATGAAATCATTTTAGAACCAGTTTGGTCCATAACAAACCATGACCAGAATAAAAACTTATGTATTATAAATCCAGAGTTATAAATATAATATTATATCTTTTCAAATGAAAAAACTGCTCAGTTTCAATCATTCAAGAATAGAAAACCATTGTGTTTAATTTTAAAACTGAGAAGCAAACCAAGAATAGTCGAATTCTATTTTTTTTTTTTTTTTTGGAAAGACAAAATTTTATTCAAATAAAAAGGGATATAGTCAGGGTTTCGAGACGAAGCCAAATCCAAGAAAAAACAACTCCGAAAAACATACTTGTAATACATATACATCAACCTTTTTGGGTTAGTGATCCAATCACACCATTGTCAATTCTCTTTGCCGATACGGTTTTTTACTTTTTTATCCATAGTAAACTAGTCCTTTGAAGTCTCGAAAAGATATCTTAACGTTGCTTTGAGGGCCTATCATTCGTGTATGTCATTCTAACCTTGTTTCGCCAATCCTAACCACCCATAAAACCACAAAAAAGACCTTGGAGTGCCTTTTCTTTCTTCATTTTACTCGAATTTATCCCTTTACCAAGCAGCACCTCTATAGTAGAGTGTAAAGTCAAGACAAACACGTTCCACCAACTCCAGATTTTTCGTCATACTAGAGCCACCTTGATACATTCAAAGTAAACATGTTTAACAGATTCCGGTTCATCATCACAACGAAAACATGTATTCGACGTAGGGGTGACAATCTTGACCCAACAAGCTAAATGAACCGAACAGTTAATTGGACAAATTGTAAAAAACTAAGATAGAACATAACAAACCATGACCATAATAAAAACTTATGTATTATAAATCCAGAGTTATAAATATAATATTATATCTTTTCAAATGAAAAAACTGCTCAGTTTCAATCATTCAAGAATAGAAAACCATTGTGTTTAATTTTAAAACTGAGAAGCAAACCAAGAATAGTCGAATTCTATTTTTTTTTTTTTTTTGGAAAGACAAAATTTTATTCAAATAAAAAGGGATATAGTCAGGGTTTCGAGACGAAGCCAAATCCAAGAAAAAACAACTCCGAAAAACATACTTGTAATACATATACATCAACCTTTTTGGGTTAGTGATCCAATCACACCATTGTCAATTCTCTTTGCCGATACGGTTTTTTACTTTTTTATCCATAGTAAACTAGTCCTTTGAAGTCTCGAAAAGATATCTTAACGTTGCTTTGAGGGCCTATCATTCGTGTATGTCATTCTAACCTTGTTTCGCCAATCCTAACCACCCATAAAACCACAAAAAAGACCTTGGAGTGCCTTTTCTTTCTTCATTTTACTCGAATTTATCCCTTTACCAAGCAGCACCTCTATAGTAGAGTGTAAAGTCAAGACAAACACGTTCCACCAACTCCAGATTTTTCGTCATACTAGAGCCACCTTGATACATTCAAAGTAAACATGTTTAACAGATTCCGGTTCATCATCACAACGAAAACATGTATTCGACGTAGGGGTGACAATCTTGACCCAACAAGCTAAATGGACCGAACAGTTAATTGGACCCATTGTAAAAAACTAAGATAGAACATAATTTTTTTTTAGAAATGAAAAATTTTAAAACGGTGTATTAAAAAAATTGCTCTTTGAAATTTTTTTCAAAATTATGTAAAATTTACGACTTTTGGTCATCAACCCGTTTGACCGTTTGAATGGGCTCAAATTGTCACCCTTAGTTCGACGTCTGCAACCCAATCTTTTGCAAATTATCACAAGTTGGTAACTTATTATGTTGCATTCTCCATACCATGATGTGAATTTTAATGGAGACCAACGAGCTCTACCGAGAATAGTTGATTCTAGTTTGGACTTTGTATTTACCAGTTTGAACCGATTTTTAATCATCCTTTACCTACTATTTATGATCATTTAATTTAATGATATAACAATTGACATTACAATCTTGAAGCTCAAATGAGTTGGGATTCATAAATTTCAGTTCAAGATTCAATAAATTACTGTTTTTTTTTTTACTTTTACATTTCTTAAAAGGAAAAAATGACATCAAATAGTTCTGAACTTTCGACTTTGTATACATTTATGTAGTGAACTTTTTTTTGTGCATATTTGGTAGTCAAAGATTCAAAATTGTTCCAATTTGGTATTTGGCGTACCTGTTAACCGGTTGCTTCCGGTTTCGATGCCTATTTGATGTCATTTTCCCTTCTTAAAACGTCGAAAGTTTCAAAATTGTTCCAATTTGGAAGTCGAAAATTCAGAGCTATTTGATGTCATTCTCCCTTCTTAAAACATCATTTATTTCATTTATATTGTAGATATTCCGCTCTTAGGAGCTACATATACCATCGATCATGAAACTAGAAAAAGAGCAGTATATAACTGATAATTAATAATTATTCGCTCGATTGATCGATCTTAATGCATTCGTTACATACTTCGAAAACGGAAACCACACATTATTTAGCGAAAGTAACTCGAAACCATAGCCAAGCTAAGCACACACATTGGTCTTCAATTATATATATATATATATATATATATATATATATATATATATATATATATATCATTCAATCAAGAAGTAATAATTATATCATTCTTCATCATCAAGGCCCTTCAGAGTCCAAGATGGTTTCTGGTAACCATGATTAATCCCACTTCCATGAACCTTATGCCCATGTTTTGGTTTTCCAAAATGGTTTCCATAACCAACTGAGCTTCCATAACCGCCGCCGTTTGAGTTATAGCTTCCATAGCCGCCGCCGTTTGAGTTATAGCTTCCATAACCATGTCGTTTCCCATCTGAACTCCCGTGGCCAAACGGGTTTTCATAGTAAGGACTTCCATATGATCCACCGGTGTTGGGCTTTACCGGAGCAACGAAACTACTCCCGTAGTAGTGGTTGCCTCCGTTGCCATGGTAGTGATCCGGAAAACCGGATTGTTGTTGGTATGATGCAGTAGTTGTTTGTGGACGAAAAGTCGAGAGTTGGTTATAACCCGAGTATGGGTTCGAGTTCTCTTCGCTTATCTCTTGGAAGCTGCTGTAGAAGCCATTAGGCCCTAATTGGTGTGTTGATGAATAGCTTTCTTGATGGTAGCCGGTACCGATGCAACGCTCCGACTCCGTCTGAAGAACCATTTTCGATGGTTTTGATGTATGCTTGCTCGATGGCTCGATGCTATTTATAGTATGAGTGTTAGCCCATGATTCCAAAGGGAACATCGATCATAACTCCACATCCGACGATCGATGTTTGTTGATCGATCGATCAAACTTTTTTATGGGAAGAATGTATTCGATCCCAAATTGAAATATGGCTTTAGATTCTGATTTGAAACACCCAATATATATATATATATATATATATATATATATATATATATATATATATATATATATATATATATATATATATATGTATGAAGGAAGCCATGCATGCATGCATACTGATGAATTCACTCACATAATTGAATGAAGATGCCAATTAAAAATATACTTTTTTTCATTTTCAAGGGGCATCTAATTCTTTTTAGAGATTAAAAGGTTTCCACTTGTTTGTATAATTTGGTAGCTATATATAATCTCAAATGGATTCTTGATTATGTGGTGTTAATCGATCGGATCAGTTTGATTCGGATTCATGTTATATATCCTACGCTATCTTGTCTACTCGATCTACTTTTGTTGCATTAGTTACAAGTCATTATTAAGATATTAAGGTCTTCCTTGACATGTTTGTGATGTGTTCATTTCTCTATCAAGTAACACCCATTTGAACTCATGAATAGAAGGGCGATTTCGACCAATTCAAACAAAGATACCATGTTGAAAGAATCAAATTTATATATATACATTGAATCAGGTTCATCAGCGTACCTCTCAATTTCAAACGTATATAGCCTACCTCCTGTGAATAATCATTCACATATATGTTTTTTTTTTTTTTTTTTTTTGCATAGACATGTAAACACCAACATTATAAGACTTTTCATCAAAATGACCCTACCTTAAATTCAAAAAATCAATCTTGTGAATGATTAAAAAATCATGTGAATTGTGTGAGTGATCATTCACATAATATGCATCAACATTCACATAATTTGAAGATGATGATGAATATGAGCGAAGATGGTTGGAGATGCTCACGATTTTCATGATGCATGATTATGGGACGAAGATGAAGATGAAGAGCCGAGATGCATCACGAATTGAAAAATGAACATTAGATGTATCAACATCACGTCATCTTTTTTGAATTTATTTAGATTTTGTAATTTTGGAAGTGATTTAGCATTTATCATTTAATTATTTGATTGAGTGTTCAATTAGTGTATAATTGAAATTTATTTGACTAAATATATAAATTTTTCTAAAATACCATTTTGCATACCAAATACGTGAATACATGATCTATCAATGATCATTTAATTTAAGGTCTATAATTGGTTCTTTTTAGGTTCTCGATGCATATGGTTCTCCTTAGATACTGACCCTATACACACACACATACATACATATACATACATATACATATATATAAGGTTGAGTTCCGGTAAGAACTCATCAATTCCATTCCAAAATGAACAAATTTGTACATCAAATTCATACATTTAAAATTTAAATTTATAACTTAAAACCGTTATTGGTCTTCAATATTAATAAGCATTATCGAACATTAAAATTACCTTTAAAAATTTAATTCATTGAATTGCACAATAAATGCACGAATTTGAACATCAAATACACAACATTTGTCAAATGCACAAAACCATACATAAATTGGACAAATTTATCATGAGATGTGTAAATATATACATGAAATGTAGTATCAAACGCATACTTTTATACATGAAATGAAAAAAAAATTCAATGAGTTCTTACGGAATTGAGAGTCGTAACTCAATCATATAAATATACATACACATATACATAGATATACATATACATATGTGTGTGTAGTTGAGTTCAATGGAAAAATCAAATTAGACTGCAGAACCTAAAATTTAAAGCCAGAGGCGGACCTATGATGTCCGTGGGGAAGCACGAATATCCTCGTTTTGTAAAAAAAATTAATTGTGCATCCAATGATTTAAGTGTGTCACCTACATTATTCAAAAATTAAACAAAATTTAGGCGTACAACTTGCTTATAGAAATCGATAACTTCAAATCAAAATAAATAAATTAAAAGTAGAATGCTAAATAAGTACAAAAATAAAAGTAATCACACTTTTAAAAGGCGGTCATTTAACAAAACTCAAAAGCACAATATTTATCGAATTCATCAACCCAAGAGGCTCAACCTTAATTCTTATACCCAATAATCGAAACCCGATCATAATTTATTAAACTCACTTAGCCCCATACACGTTTTCTAGAGAGGAAAAAAAAGAATGTATATGTTGACTGTTGTTTGCAAAAACGAAGACACAACGGAAGACAGAATTGAGAATACGAGATTTAGCAACGTGTTGATCCGACCTTTAGTTACCTAAATTATCGAACCGGTAGGATGACTTAGTTTGTACAATCAGTAGTCTTAGATCCCGGGTCCGTCATTGTCTAAAATAAATATTATTCTATGTACTGGTATATATGATTCTTTAGTGTTACAGTCTAATATGGTTTTCTATTGATCTGAAATCTTGAATCTCTCTTTCTCTGTTTATACATGTATGTATGTATATACATACATATGTATTGTTTAATACATTTTTTGAAAATTTTTTGTTTAATAATACAATGTTTTAGTTAACTTTTGTTTTAATATGGGACAATTCCACTAGTTATTGGGCCGAAACAAGAAAATTAATTCGTGGAAGTCTAATTATTTGATAAATCATCCATGTTCGTTCTTATGAATTGATATATTTGAAATTGTTTACAAGTCAAGCTTTGGGCTTTTTGGGGGATGATAATATAAGAAAAAGTCCTATAGCTAGCAATTAAGAAAAGTATGAATACAATTAAATATGAAATATATTATATATCCCCCCTTCAAATCCGCCATTGATGGCCTCTTCTTGACTTGGTCAACACTGTTTACCAGAATCAATACCTTTTACGAAAGAAAATTCCATCACCCGAAAACTGGGTGGCCCAAAAAGGCTTTTATTTTGCATTTTATTATGGGTTCTCAAAACATATTAGACTATTTTTTATAAAGAGTAAATGACATTTTTGGTTCTTGTGGTTTGATGGTTTACCCAGATTCAGTCCCTTAACCATAATAAAGTCAAATTTCATCCCTATTTTGCTAATTTTGTGCCCTTTTAGTCCCTCGTCCGTTAAACTTAACGACACAACCGTTAAATTTGTAAGAATGACATGTTTACCCTTTTCATTGAGACTCTTTTAGTCCCTATGGTTTTATTATTTACCCAATTATAGTCCAACATTTATTTTATTTTATCTTTATAATTATATTATTTATAGATATACTTAATTCATTATAAACACACTTATTTTATTTATAAATATAGTTATGTTTTAATATTTTATTTACATTTACTATTGTTCGTATTTTATTTAAAATTTAACTTTTATTTTAATTTAAATATATATTTCTTTACTAATTTATTTAAAGTTCATCTTTTTTATTAATTTTAATTTTTATAATGTTATTGTTGACATTTATATATGTAATTTTGTTAGTTGTGTTTAAGTAAATATAATATCGTCGATATTTTTCCTCTCCAAAGTCACTATTTATTCAAGTATCTTCAAACCTAATCAATTATCAACACATAAATTATATTATATGTGTTGGATATATATATATATATATATATATATATATATATATATATATATATATATATATATATATGTATATATATATATATATATATATATATATATATATATATATATATATATATATATATATATATATATATATATATATATATATATATATATATATGTGTGTGTGTGTGTGTGTGTGTGTTCAAGTGAGTACTACCTACTACACAGCGCACCCGAAGGTATCACTTCATAATGTTAATTAAAACATGTTTATGAAATAAAAAATTTAAAAAAAAGTTTTTTAAAAGTGGTAGCTTCTGGTGCGCTGTATAAGTAGTGGTACTCCATAGAACCATATTCTACATATATATATATATATATATATATATATATATATATATATATATATATATATCTGTGTATGTGTGTGTGTGTAAAATATTTTCAATTTCTTCCAATGTCATTATTTCTTCAAGTATATTCACATATGTATATAATTTATGTGTCGATAATTGATTAGGTTGGAATATATTTGAAGAAATAGTGACTTTGGAGAGGAAAAATATCGACGATATTATATCTACTTAAACACAATTAACAAAATTACATATATAAATGTCAACAATAATATTATAAAAATTAAAATTAATAAAGAAGATGAACTTTAAATAAATTAGTAAAGAAAATATATAATTTTAATTAAAATAAAAGTTAAATTTTAAATAAAATACGAATAATAGTAAATGTAAATAAAATATTAAAACATAACTATATTTATAAATAAAATAAGTGTGTTTATAATAAATTAAGTATATCTATAAATAATATAATTATAAAGATAAAATAAAATAAATGTTGGACTATAAATGGGTAAATAATAAAACCATAGGGACTAAAAGCGTCTCAATGAAAAGGGTAAAAATGTCATTTTTACAAATTTAACGGTTGTGTCGTTAAGTTTAACGGATGAGGGACTAAAAGGGCACAAAATTAGCAAAATAGGAATGAAATTTGACCTTATTATGGTTAAGGGACTGAATCCGGGTAAACCATCAAACCATAAGGACCAAAAATGTCCTTTACTCTTTTATAAATAAATTACTATAATTGTTTTATTAATAAAAATTATAGAATATACATGTCATGTCCTTCTTAATTCAACTGACAGTCTATTTAATTAACAAGTGAAATGTAATTGCTATTTTAATAGAAAAGATAGTTTGATTGATTTAGTTTTTTCCAATTTCTTATAAGTTATATTTTCAATATATACAAATTTGAATTCAAACATTTGAAGAAGAAAATAATATTTTTTATTCCAATTGTAGAACTAAAAGGTTGTTTCTCACATATTTAATCCAACTAATAATAACGATTGATTCTTACTATTTTTAGAAAGGTAAAAATTCACTAACACGTCAACAAGCCCAAAGGACAACTAGCCAACAGGAAGAAGACTCCAAGCAGAAATAGAAGGGGAAAAAAACAGTCACCAATTTCCATCTCTAAAATAACCTCTAAGGTTGTATTTAACACACAGAATAAAAAGAAAAGAAATGAATACAAATTATTTATATATAAAATTTCTCTACTAATTCTTAAGTTATATTAATGAATAGATTCTCATTTCTCTAATAAGGGTGGAGAATTAAGAAGAATATGCTAAAATTAAGAAAATAAAAATATAATAACCATATGGTTATTGTATTTTCAAATTTTATGCACACCTAGACTCATAATTTATCCAAATCATATATATGTATTGAAAGGCAGAATCCACGTTCCTACATATGTGTGGCTTTTTTTTTTTTTTTTTTTGCATTTATTTAGAAACAATTAAAATAAACTAAAGTCCGTTATATATTAGTCGTAAGTTTGAGGTTTGCAAAGGATTTAAAAAAGCTTCTTGTGTGTCGGATTTGCATCAGTCTTGCTTTATATATGCAATTAACCTAAAACAAATGTCTAGTTAGTGAGAAATAATTTAAAAATCTCTTCGTTTGCTGGTCTAAATTGACACCACTATAGAAACAGGTTTTTGCGACTGAAAATTCCGTCGTCGGATTGCAACGGCCAAAAATCTACAACAGGATAAAATAATGACCCTTTTGCAACCACTGCAATAGTATCATAACCTGTCGACGCACGAAAATAAATGCCAAAAATCTGCAACATGATAAAATAATGACCCTTTTGCAACCAGTGCAATAGAATCATAACCTGTCGACGCACGAAAATAAACAAAAACAAAAAAAAGCTGTAAATCCATCGACTGAATTTTCAGTCGCAAAAGCCTGTTTCTACAGTGGTGTCTATTTAGACCAGCAAACGAAGAGTTTTTTACATTATTTCTCACTAACTTAACGTTTGTGTTAGGTTAATTGCATATATATATATATATATATATATATATATATATATATATATATATATAATGTTTTCCTATATATTATCGTCGACGTTAGTTTCGGGTTTTGGGTTGGTGAATACATTTTTATATTCAACGTTTGTTTTGGGTTAACGACAGTTTGGACGTATATTTTTTATTTTCATTAACGTTTATTTTGGGTTGGAATAGTTGGATCATAGGTTGGGTTCTGCTGTATATATTTTATGTTATCCTTCACTTTTATCAACGTAGGTTAATTAGTATTTGGATTAGGCAACATTTTTATATTTTAAACTTTTTATGAATTTCTTTTCTTACAAATTAAATAAGATGTCAATTAGCTATTTTAAATTTTATGGTTTTGTATTAACAAATTTTCGTGTCTAAAATGCCTTTTTTTTTTTTATTTTTAAATTCAGTCTTCGTTTTTGTTTCCTAGCTCAATTTTAACTTTTGAAATATGTATATTGTTCAACATATTTATAAATTTATTTCTTTTACTTGTGGTACTTTTAGTTTTTACTAATGTTTTTATTATTGTTCAAGTTTAAACCGGTTAATTTCGGCTAACCCTGATTGATCCTAATTCGATCCAAAACTTTTCGTGTCTATCTATTTTTACGTGTAAGCTTTTATCAGAAATTATTAGTCTCAACATTTTTAAATGTTAGTAATTTACTTATTGTATTGTAAAATTTTACATTATATTGTAACATGTTTCTAATATAATTCAGTCTTGTAATGGTAGTTTAGCAATTAATATATTAAATTTATAGTAGAGCTAGATTTAACAGTATATAAATGGTTCTTTTTTCTTTTTTTTTTTGAACTGCAGAACTCACAATCATACTTCTAAATCTACACCTTTTGTTCACAATGAGACTCGCACCCACAATCTTCGGGTCATCTCTAACACCTTGGTACCACTAGGTCAAAGACTCTTTGGTATATAAATGGTTCTTGATTGTGAATCACACAATTTATATTTTTTATATTGATTTTGAGATTAATCGATACATGACGATAGCAATAGCGGGTAATCTTATACCAACTTTTTATGATGTTCGTATTTAGGTTAAAAGAATTGATCCACACCATTAGAGATAAGTGTAGTATGATGTTCGTATTTAGGTTAAAAGAATTGATCCACACCATTAAAGATAAGTGTATTTTCTATAACGTTTTAATTTTTCGTTATTAAAAAACATATTTTATTGAGGAATTATATAACAAAATTTAAATCGAAAGTAAAGTTATGTATAAAGCTATCATAATACCAATAATGAAGTGAAATGATGATTTTAGCTTTATGAAAAGGATATCTTTTAACGTTAGAGCAAGTCTACAATTGAATGGTGTTATTGAACGGTCACGTGTTTTAAGTTATAACTAGATTAATACACATGTATTACATGAGTTGATTTAGAAAATAAATATTTATAAATAGATAAATGATTTTAAATTTCTAGTTTAAATAAACTTTAGTTAGTTAATTGTTAAATTAAATCTTAATAGATTTGAATAGATTTGATTTGATATTATTAATAGTTTAATAAATGTCTTGCCAATTTGAGAAAATGGCAAGTGTCAAATTGAATAACAATATGACAAGTGACAGTTCTTTTACACTTTTAATAGTATTTATGGATTAGATGGGAGCCTAATTTTTTTTTTCCCTATGTTGAGTCCTCCACCCATTTTATCACATCTTCAGTTCTTCACCTTGTACAGAAAAATACTGAACAGATAATAACAATCAAAAACTTTGTAACTTGTTCAACGTTCTGTCCCTAATATCTAATCGCCAAAACCAATTCCCTTTCCAAACATTATTATCTAACATACACCTATCCTTAAATAATGCATCTCTGTTCAATTCAAGAGCAAGTAAACGAGGAAAAATAATCAATAAGGAGTTACTAGCATTGGACTAATGCACATACTGAAACTTAACCATCGACCGAGCAGCAAAAATATAACGTATTAATTTATAGTTTACTAGAGGGTTTTTGCTAAATAAGTTAATATTTATGGTGATCAGGAGGTCCGCGTTGCCGGCATTTCCGGTTAGTTCTTTTTCAATTTTAGGTTAAATAATTCATTTCGTACTTTTAGCATCATGTTTGACTTCTTTCTATGGATTTTAATATATTAGGATGAATTTCATAAAGTTTTGTTCAATATACATTTATTATAACATAATCTATGTTAGTTTTCGTTACATTTATGATGACTACAAAGGAAGCGTTGGCATAGTGATGTCGGGTCGGCTAGGCTAGGCGATGTTAATTCATCGACCGAGATTTTTCAAGTTTGATTAGGTCAATAGATTTACAAGTGGTGTTAATTATATAAATGGTAGTTGGTCAATTGTGCATAGACATTGCATATGACAACTACGATTTTAGTATTATTGGATTGAGGTTTTGATTAAAAATCGAATAACTAACAGAAATATATATATTAAAATAATAAGGTATATGATTATATAATTATATTTTCTGAAAATTCAAATTGTTAGAAGAAAATTTCTAAAAAAAACTACCTTAAAATCTTTTTAGATTATTCTAAAACTGGTAACCAACCAGTTGCTGTTTGTAGTGATTTGTGTGGGGAATGGTTTAATTTAATTATTGCTCTCAAGAGTCAAGACACATGGGAAATATAATACACGGTACCCACAGCTTCTCTACTGGAACCAGGTGTCCAGTGGGCCCCTTTTACGATATATTATAAAAATTAAAAAAAAAAAAATCAACTTATAAATGGTGATTTATACAAAACATTCTTTCTTTGTACCCAATAATTTCATATAAATAAACTATTCTATAATTAATATCATTTTTATCAACTTTATGTTTTATGCTCTTCCCACGTCACAATATCACATCAACCCTGCTCTCTTTCTTTCTTCTATGATTTACACACTTATATTTGATAGGATTGTGCAAAACAACTGAAACCAAATGAACCATCTGAACTGAACAATAGTTGTTTTGTTTGATTTGGTTTAATTGGTTTTCGGTTTTGTCAATTGGTTCAACTGAAACCAAGTATGTTATATGGTTCATTGTTTCGTTTGATTAAAGGTGATTTGGTCTAACTTGTAGGTTAATATTATAAATTAATTATACAACACTTCAAAAACATATTAATATAATAAATAGGAAAACAACATACATTATGTTCATCCAAAAAAAGTAAACCAGATTATACATCCTACAATTTGACTTGGTATTCTAATGGATAAAATGATGGGATCTAGATAAAAGGTTGGATTAGATCAGTAAACTATCTTACTAAAACCTGAATAAAAGGGTCCGGATGGAGTAAAAGGTAGGATCGGATCAGTGACCGATCCTATAATCGATCCCACGATCTTACGTCCGATCTTATTAATAAAATGATCCTATATGGATAAGCTTGGGACCAATACCGTACAGACTCGTCTCGACTCCCGTTTTCCCGACTCCCGAATTGGACAAAAATACTACACCGAGTACTGTATCAAGTTATGATATTCGGGAGCGGTACTAGTACCGTATTCGGTATCAGAAACTCGGTACTAGTCCTGTTTAGTATCATTGTTCGATGTACAACTTATAATTCATGACGTACAAAGCCGAAAAATTTTGGTAACACTTTTTTATATCAATTAGTGACGGTTTTATAGTGTTGCAATTATTGTATATTAAAATTAAACACCAAAAAAAAAATGTTAGCAACGATTTTATGCTAACTAACGACAGTTTCATAATTATTGAATAATTGTTTGTCAAGCTTGATGAATATTTAATCGGGGTTTAAAATCATTTTCGCATATAATTAGGATTTAGGAATTGATATGGATAAAAATTAGAAATATAAAAATCATGACTATTTATATCTCAAATTCGGTGCTGGGAATTCCTAAATTAAACTAGTCCCGACTCCCGTTTTTCCGACTCCCAATTTAAGTCACATATGGTCCTGGATACCGTACCATCTTCGGTTAATTTGTACCGGTATCGGAACGAGTTCTGGACAGTACCTGTACGGGTCGGGAAAATGATATTTTTGCTCGCCCTTACATTCCTACACTGATTCTGCTCGAAATCACTTGGTATAATCGTAGAATCGATCAATCCTACGATCTTAGTCCCGATCTTAACAACCATGGCAGAATGTTTAATTTTTTTTTCTTGAAATGCTACCTATACCATCATGATACCATCTAATCGTGTTACTCTACAATCTTATGTCCTACATGATACTTGAACCCATAATATCTTAGTTGGGACAACATTTTAATACCGCTAGGCTAAAAGCCTTTTGGTAGCTAAAAATTATAAAATTAATGAACAAAACTTGTCATTATACATAATTAAGTCTCTTACTTTACTTTTCCCTTTTTTATGTTTTAATTTAATCATAATCATATATTTTATTAGAGTCTGAATCATTTATAATTTATTTTGAAAAAACTATTATATTATAACAGACCGTCAAAAAGGCCAAAAAGAACACCAAGAACATATCTTCTCCAAGGAGAAAAACAAACCAAAATTATAACACCACAACTAAACACTCAATTAACTCTCAACTAGGAGCCATGGTTGAGAAATTCATAAATCTCACTTCCAAGTTCCAACTCCTCATTTTTACATCTATTCCAATTCAATCGAGAACAACCTGTTGAATAATCAAAAAACAATCTTCCCTGCTTATAGAAAGGCAATTATTACCTGAACTAAAACTCATCAAATTCCTCCGATTCCACATAATCGAGTTTGTGCTATAACAAACATCTTGAAAAGCCTTTGAAACACTTTTATGATTATAAGGAAGAATGCCCCCAATAGAGAGACACCCAGAAAACCCAAAGGAAGAACCAAGCCTTGTACTTTTCTACAAACACATATTATTTATAACCCTTTATATCAATTAGCAAACTAAAAGCAATTGATTGTGTAAAATCTTATAAGAATTTATTAAGTTCTCATATGTTTTATGAGAATTTGCATATATATATTTATTATATCATTTATTGAAAGTAGTCAATCATCCATGTAATTACCGGTCAATACAATATTTTATTATTTTAAGTGATAGATATAAAAATAATAGGTTATCAATAATGATATTTTTTTAATATCAAAAGGTATAACCAACCATGAGTTTCGGCAATGTCATCACTATCGAAAGGAACACCTGCAACCTTTAATAATTAACCAGAAAGCTAGCAAGAAACTAACAAAAGCTTACAAAGCCGAAATCAAAATCAGAAAAAATAAGAGGGGTAAACAACCTACAATGACCACAAAAGAAACTTGCAATTAGCTCTAAATTATATATCAATAATGATATATAATTCTTAAGTTTACAATGTTTAAATAGAAAAAATGATGTTATAGTAATATGAAATATTAATAGGATCCTTAATAAAACTAATGATGTGTAATAAAATCAAATTTAAAGTCGTTGCTCATAATTAATTGTTTGATGGGTATATATTTCCACGTCCTCATTATTATTGTGACCGTTGGAAATAGTAGCGGGTCCTACTTAAAAGCAAATTGGAGACAATTTTCAAGCTCATATGCTTAAAACTCAAAAAGGTTTATGTCGGGCCAACCCAAACCGGTCTACGTTAAATGGTTGATCCATCAAGTGTGAAGAAATTCAACTAAATGGAATAACATCTTGGTTAGTCTATGTTAAAAAAAACAATGTACAATATTAAAGAAATAACATAAAAGCCTATTTGTCTGAAAGTGTTTTGTTGAATATTGATACCTATATTCAAGAACAACAAAATTTGTGTAGATTTTTTCCATTGAGAACTGAAAATTAAAGAGTAGCAAGTATTGTTAAGATATAAACGTTTAATGCAAGAATAATATGGAGTCATCGTCTTATCAAGATTTCAAGAAAATAATCAGATTTTACCTTTCAATTCTATTATTATTCTTAAAAATAAGTTGTTCTTATTGATGGGTAACCGTTCTTAACTCTTATAAGCAACCTACATTGATCGAAACAAACTTTATTTGATATGTAAACCTAGTTTTTCATTTATTTCACAGAATCCCGCTTTTAATTTTGTGCATTGCATGTAAAAATTTGATTACAACTCTGTATAAGAGTTTGTTTTCGATTCAATTGATCCACTATCAACAACAATGAGTTTGTAAATTGATTTGGGTACAAAGGAAGTGTCACCAATTCAAAAGACCAGCGATGAAACAAGGATTAGGGAGAACATTGAAATGATAATCAGACATGAAAGGAAGAGCGAAGTAAACACACTTTTCAGACATTTAGAAAATGACATATTTTGTGTTTACTTCACACTTTCTTTCATGTCTGATTACCATTTCAATGTTCTTCCTAATCCTTGTTTCATCGCCGGTCTTTTGAATTGGTGACACTTCCTTTGTACCCAGATCAATTTACAAACTCATTGTTGTTGATAGTGGATCAATTGAATCGAAAACAAACTCTTATACAGAGTCGTAATCAAATTTTTACATGCAATGCAAAAACTTAAAAGCGGGATCATGTGGAATAAATGAAAAACTAGGTTTACAAATCAAATGAAGTTAGTTTCGATCAATGTAGGTTGCTTATAAGGGGTAAGAACGATTAGCCAATAGTCATCAATAGATAAACTTAATTATAAGAAGCAATTTCGAATGAAGAAAGGCAAAATCTGATTTTGAAACCCTAATAAGATGACAACTCCATGTTAGTATGGCATCAAACAAAATCTTAACAATACTTGCTACTCGTAAATTTCAAGCTCTGGATTAAAGAAACTTAAATAGATTTTGTTGAATATTGATACCTATATTTAAGAACAACAAAACTTGTGTAAGTTTTTTTCATTGAGAACTGAAAATTAAAGAGTAGCAAGTATTGTTAAGATATAAACGTTTAATGCAAAAATAATATGGAGTCACCGTCTTGTCAAGAATTCACAAAAATAATTAGATTTTACCTTTCATTTCTATTATTGTTCTTTATAATAAGTTGTTCTTATTGATGGATAACCGTTCTTAACTCTTATAAGCAACCTACATTGATCGAAACAAACTTTATTTGATATGTAAACCTAGTTTTTCATATATTTCACAGAATCCCGCTTTTAATTTTGTGCATTGCATGTAAAAATTTGATTACGACTCTGTATAAGAGTTTGTTTTCGATTCAATTGACCCACTGTCAACAACAATGAGTTTGTAAATTGATCTTGGTACAAAAGAAGTGTCACCAACTCAAAAGACAGCGACAAAACAAGGATTAGGAAGAACATTGAAATAGTAATCAGACATGAAAGAAAGTGCGAAGTAAACACACTTTTCAAATATTGAGAAAATGACATATTTTTGCATGAAATACACAAAATTAAAAAGTGTGTTTACTTCGCACTTACTTTCATGTCTGATTACCATTTCAATGTTCTTCCTAATCCTTGTTTGTCGCTGGTCTTTTGAATTGGTGACACTTCCTTTGTACCCAGATCAATTTACAAACTCATTGTTGTTGACAGTGGGTCAATTGAATCGAAAACAAACTCTTATACAGAGTTGTAATCAAATTTTTACATGCAATGCAAAAACTTAAAAGCGGGATTATGTGGAATAAATGAAAAACTAGGTTTACATATCAAATGAAGTTAGTTTCGGTCAATGTAGGTTGCTTATAAGGGGTAGGAACGATTAGCCAATAGTCATCAATAGATAAACTTAATTATAAGAAGCAATTTCGAATGAAGAAAGGCAAAATGTGATTACTATTTTGAAACCCTAATAAGATGATGACTTCATATTAGTTTGGCATTAAACAAAATTTTAGCAATAGTTGCTTCTCGTAAAATTTCAAGCTCTCGATTAAAGAAACTTGTATATATTTCGTTGTTCTTGAATGAAGGTATCAAGATTCAACAACAAACAAGCAAACTGAAAAGATAGAGGAAACTATAAGGCTATAAGAGAGATTACTCAACATCATGACTATA